>VDFB02000002.1:168547666-168987292 GCA_007258455.2 Sequoia sempervirens | reverse complement strand
AAGCTTGGTTATGAGGTAACAAAAGATGATTTTTTTGGAATTTTAGAGGTTGTACTGAGTAAACCTAGAGATCCAATAGTAGATAGGTTTGGTACCTATGAATAAAAATCTAGCAAAGAAAACCTAAAGAAGAAAAAGAAAGATATTGCAAAAAAGGTTGAAAAGATGAAGGATTATTTGGAGAGATATTTTGGTGCCCCTAAAGCCCCTGTGGAGAAATCTGTAAGTACATCTTCTCCTCTACAGACTACTCCATAGAAGTTAAGAAGGTTAGGCAGGACCTCAGTTCCCACACCACCTACTATTACAAAGCCTTCAAGAACAAAACAAACAGGTGGTTCAAAGAAGAAAGGCACATCAAGCACCTATGTGCAACAAAAGTCTCCTAAGAGGAGAAGGGAAGAAAAATAATCTAGATAAAATTACGTCAGTTGTGAAGATGATGAAGAAGAAGAAGAATCTAAGGACCCCAATTGGTCTAGAAAAGGAATTATAGTGTCTCTCAGGAAGAGATCAGTACAAAAAAAAAGAAATTTAATGTGGTGGACATAGAAAGTGAAGAGGAAGTGGAAAAGGAAAAGAAAGGTTCTTTTTTTCACAAAAGAGAAAAGAGTGCTAAGAAATCTAAAAATACTCCTCCAGTCCAAAAGCATAGTCCTATGAAGTTAGATGCATTGTTCAATAACATTACAGAGTTTGGTATGTTGAATGAAACTACTAAAATTTATCTAGATGTAAATGATGAAAACAAGGCAACAATTGAAGAGGCTATAGTCAAATATATGGTGACATTCGATATTGGCCTAGATAAGATAGAGGATCAATCTTTAGATTATCTAAAAAGTATGTTGAATGCAAGAAGACAATATGCTATTGCAAAGGATGAAAAGATGAAGACATTTTCCTTGGAGAATATTGGTTCCTCACTATCTCATGAGGATAGAATCAAGTTGTCTAAGTTGTATAACAAGAACACAATAAATTCAAGACAAAACAAAGAGTTAGCACTCTTATGAGCATAGATAAGGAAGATGTTGAGAGGTTGAGTAATGAGACACTGCAAAAAGTTGAAGAGTTTGCTAAAGAGTTGGAGTTCCTCTAGGTGATGAAGATACACACCTCCCAAAAATTAATGATCCTACCAATGGAAAACATGAGCATGAGTAATAAGAAGGTGCGTTGACAAATAATACCCCTCTGTCTGTGGAGATAAATACTGAGAAGAATAAAGAAGATAAGAAGGATGTATTAGAGAAGAATGAAGCTCAAAATGAACATAATTTTTCCCCTCTAGAAGTGGAAAACCTACAAAAGAATTCTCTATTAGTGGTGATAAGGAGAATACTGATGACAATGAAGAAGAAAACACTAAAACTAGTGGTGAATCCTATGTACCCTCTAGAGATTCATTAAAAGATCTTTTAGATATGCAGTTATAGTTTCAACCAGTGGTTTCTGCACAACTGCTACAGATTCCTATGCAACAACGTCAAGTGGACCTGGATAAGATTTCCCCTCTACAAAATTTATAGCTTGGTGAATTATTTCATGCCTCCACAAGGAAGGAGATTCTTCAAACTCACTAGAAGAGTACTGATTTGGTTGATGAAGTTGTGAAGGTGTTGCATGAAGGACTTCCCAGAGTGTCTATTCATAATTCTCTATCTGGTGTGTAACAATTGAAGTTATTACTTTATTCCTTTAAGGAGTATTATATTGGTTTGGAAGAAAAGATACACAAGGAAATGACAAAGAAAGTCAATGATAAAAGGATTTTTGATGTTTCTGATAAGTGTGCTACTGCACACACCAAGTTGCAAGACAACTTGGAAGATGTTAAAAAGTGTTTGGAGGAATCTAAACACTTATTTCAATTATGTTTGAAGTGGACAATTTCTACAAGGAGTAGTAAGGATTAGATGGACTCAATTGATTTTCAAATTGCTTAGGCCTCAAGTATTTTTAATTTGATGAGTGATGCAAATGGAGCTACAAGAGCAATCATTGAAAATCTACATGGTCAATTCTTTCTACTGTAAGAACAAAAGGAGAAAATAATAATATCGTATAGTCAGCTCAAAGATATGGTAAGTGCAAGGCTTAATCCTTTAACTGAAGTTTTATCTAATGTGGAGAAGGTTGTGTAGAAGAATCTAGTGCCTAGTTCTCTGGAAGAAGGAGAAGACCTCCATATTTAGTTTAAAAATTAGTGCCATATGCTTGAATTTTCCAAGAAGGATTGGAAGGTTACAAAGAAGGATTGGGAGGCACACCTCACAAAATTTAAGGTGTCTTAGCAAGTTACTTTACCCTCATCTAGTTAAGGTGTACATTTTTTCTTTGTATATGCAATTTTCTGATTTTATTGTACATATGAGGAGTTAGTAGATGGAGTTGTGGTACATTTTTGGTGATGGACAATATAGAGATGGGGAGATACTCTCATGTAAATATATCAATAAGGGGGAATAAAGAAGAGAAATACCTTTTTGGTACCCTTTTCCCTTGATGTCAAAGGGGGAGAATGTTCTGGAGGAGAGTGTTTTGGAGAAGTGTGTTGCCATCAATGACAAAGGGGGAGATTGTTTGCAACATGAGCATGATGATGTATGGTTTTGTCATTAATGTCAACCCATTATAGAAGTGATGTTATATCAGTATGTATGTAGTCCAGAAGAAGACCAAGTGTACTGAAGAATTGGCTAAGTCTCGATATGCATTTTTAGTATAATAAAGGAACAGTTTTGTGGTCCACATTGCATCATATTTTCATGTGGTTCTTAGGTAGTAATGTATGTGTTTAAGTAGTCTATATCTACAATTTCAAGGTTGAATTTCTTCCACAGCTGAAGATATTGATAACAGAGTATCGAGCTTACTAAAAGTGGTGTTACAGGTGCAAAATGCATATTAGAATGCTCCTCATTCCATCATGGATGATTATAATGTTGTTAAGTTTTAGGAAGTGTTTGAAGATGTTAGAAGTGTATGCACTCTAAGTGGAAAGTGATTTGGTGGTCCACATGTTGATTTTTGGATGAACATTTTGTTCATTTAGTTGTTTCTTCACTGATTTTGCTATGAGGTGTCAACCTAAGGGTTTTGGGGTCGTGCAAAGTTGAATTGTGTAAGGAGTGAATTCATGGGAGTGATTATACAGGTCATTCCAACCTATTTCAATGAAGAACATGTTTTGGTTTCTTTTGTAAGGCATGTGTGATGGAGTTTTGGGCCAACAGGTCATGGTGTTACACAGTTCATCCAATTCGGCTGACCTAATTGATGTTGTGGGTGTTTGTGGCATATATAGAAGGTTAATTTAATGTTGTGATGATGATGTGATATGTATGTAGATAGTGTGTGAGATATGTGATGTAGAGTGAAGTGCAAGTGGTAGTGGTGACTTATGAAGTGTGTAAAGCCAATTTTTTAAGCTTAATTAGAACTGTATCTTCAACATGTTGCAAATGCATCATTAGCAGTTCAAAATCTGGTAGTGATCCATTCTTCTACTCACTTTTCTATTATGGACAATGAGTCCTTTGGGCAGTGAGCCCTTGGTAATGAGACAATATTTTTTGATAGCGAGTCTTCCATTTTGTAATCCATTGTAACTGGTTATAATATATTATGAGCTAATCCTCACCATGGTTTTCCCTTTCAAGGGTTTTACACTTAAATCTGGTGTTCTTGTGTTTATTGATGTGATCCATGCTTTAATTGTTCCTTTCCATTTTTACAAGTTTGATAAGATTCTTTTAATGCATGTTTAAGTTGATGAAGTTAATGAATTTTAGTGAATACTAATTTACCCTCCTCTCAGTATTTTGGGTGTTCAACAAGCTTTGGGTTGAGAATATTGGGTATAGGTTTGAGGGTATTGAGTTTATGATTGAGGGAATAAGGTATCTATTTAGGGTATAGGGTATAGGGTTAAGGGTTGAGGGTTGAGGGTGTAGAGTTTAGGGTTTAAGGTATAGGGTTGAGGGTTGAGGGTTGAGGGTATGGGGTTAATTGTATATGGTATAGGGATTAGGGTTGAGGATATTGGGTATAGGGTCAAGGGTGTTGGGTTTACAGCTGAGGGTATAAGGTATCTATTTAGGGTTGAGGTTTTAGGGTATAGGATTTAGGGTATAAGGCTGAGAGTGTAAGGTTTAGGGTATATGGTTGAGGGTATGGGGTATAGGGTTGAGGGTTGAGGTTTGAGGGTACAAGGTTAAGTGTATAAGGTATAGGGCTTAGGGTTGATGATATTGGGTAAAGTGTTATGGGAGTAGAATGAAGTTCTGAAGAAGAAGATTGGTGGAGTGTTATAACAATCAAAATGGTTATGAAGGTGTATGGTTTAAAGGTGTAGTCATTGATTTTGGGCCTCTCAAATCATGTGATGGTTGCAAAATTATCAGTGTCCAAAATGAGGCATTTGAGATAGAAGACAATCAACCCTTAAGAGAAAGCATGTGTCATAATATTACCCAACAATTTAGTTGTGGATGATTTTGTGGAATAATTTCACAATATTTTTGGTGGTGTGCAATTATCCTAGATTTCCCATCAACTTTTGATGCTCCTCAATAGAGTTACTTTCTCTATCTCCCATACACCATAACTTGAGGAAACTGTGAAGCTAGGGACCTATGCCCCTGTCAAGAATGGGTCATGGGTAGGTGGATCTTTCCACTAGTATGTAAACTTACCATCTATCTAAATATTCAATATATTTAGTTTTCTCAAACTATAATTATAAATTACAACCAATCATTCATGTATTTTATGTTCACTTATTGTTTAAAAGCAATTTAAGTTTCACCATGGCTATTTGAAGATTTTTATTTAAAGAAGTTAAGTTCTATTTTTTTTAGATGGTTCATCTTTAATTAGTCTAATTTCAGATAAACCATCTAAACAAATCAAAGTTTAAAATGTGTCATACTTTAAATAATACAAATTATTATTTTTAACTATCTCTATTGAAACCAATCCCCTATTTTTTAAAAATAAATTAAGAGATAGAGAAATTTCCAAACTTCATAAAGTGACAATGATAAGGATGAAAAAACCAAGATCTAGAAAAAAAGAGAAATAACACTGTTGAAGCTCAAATTCACAACTAAAAACTATAGTTCATATGGAAAATTTGGGTTTCATCTTCTATTTTTTCCAATTAATCATATAAAGAGAAGATACAATCGTTACACTGTAAATGTGATAACATAACAATAGAAGACATAGTTATTCCTAAAAAATGAACATGTGATTAGGTACTATTGAGGTCTTCATAAATGGATATAAATTTTCTTTAACTTAAAATCATTGTAATGTATGCTTTACTTATGAGTCCTCATAAATAGATATAAATTTTCTTAACTTAAAATTATTATAACTTATGCTTTAACTATACAACTCGTACCATGACATTTGATGATGAATTTGTGCTAATTATTGACATGATTTCATGATACCTAGTAGCCAAAATAAATTTAAAATGGCGGATCGTAAATGTGTATATAATTGTTAAAATATTTAGTAGTATTTATATGTTAAATATATGCTTTAATTATTATTAAAATATATAATAAAATTTTATATTAATTGTAAGGGTTATTTTATATAAGTTAAATATTTATAATAAGCTTTTTTAATTTTATTTAGATTTTTAAATAATTTTTAATAGGATTGAGGGTTGAGCGTATTGGGTTTATGGTTAATGGTATAAGGTATCTATTTAGGGTTGTGAGTATAGGGTTTAGGGTATAGGGTTGAGGGTATATGGTTTAGGGCTTAGGGTTGATAGTTTAGGTCTTTATGGTTTAGAAGATTTAAAGTACAAAGACAATGCAAAGTTGATGGATGTGATATCTATCATCGAGTGGCTCTAGGTAATGAAGGTAAGTCTTGAGTTCATAGAAATTTTTGGTTGGTATAGGGTTTAGGGTATTATAGGCTATTGGATTTATGGTTGAGGGTATAAGGTATTAGGTATAGGGTTGAGGGTTTAGTATATAGGGTTATAGGGTTGAGGGTATTAGTATAGGGTTTAGGGTATAGGGTATAGGATGTATGGTTTAGGGTTAAGGGTACTGATTATAGGGTTGAGGGTATTGGAAGTACGATTGAGGGTATAGGTTGAGGGTGTAGGGTGTAGGGTTTAGGGTATAGGGTTTAGGGTACAAGATTGATGGTACACAATTTAGGGTATGTTATAGGGATTAGGGTTTAAGGTTTAGGGTATAAGATTGATGGTACAAGGTTTAGGGTACATAGAATATATGGTTTAGGGTTTAGGGTATTGGTTTTATGGTTGAGGGTATAAGGTATAAGGTATAGGGTTGAGGTTTTAGCATATAGGGTTATAGGGTTGAGGGTATTAGTATAGGGTTTAGCATTTAGGGTATAAGGTATACAATTTAGGGTTAAGGGTACTAATTATATGGTTGAGGGTGTAGACATCAAAAAATTGTCCTCTTACGATACCTTGTCACAAGATTGCATCATTTAGACACCTTGTATCATGTTTTGCCCTAGGTACCCATGTCATCATCTAATTAGTTAAATAAATCTTATTTATTTGACTAATTTCATTTATTCCCTTCCTATGTATAATTCATCAATTCCTCTAATGTTAATTAAATAATTTTCATCCATCCCTCTAATGTTAATTAAATAATTTATATTATTTAATTAATTAAATCATTTATATTATTTAATTAATTAAATCATTTTCATACATTCCTCTAATGTTAATTTAATTAATTAAATCTATTATTTAATTAATTAAATCATTTCATCATTCCTCTTAATTAATTATCATTCCATCCATTCCTCAATGTTAATTAAATGAATTTATATTATTTAATGTCTAATTGTTAATTAATGAATTTATATTATTTAATTAATGAAATCATAAATCCAACATTAATTAAAATAAATCAAATTTATTTAATTAATAAAATAAAATCCAACATTAATTAAATAAATCAAATATTTATTTAATTAATAAAATCTTAAAAGGTTCCTCTCGCTTTCTTTCCAAAATCTAAACTCATGTGTATCTAGTTAATTTATTTAATTAGATAATTCATCAATTATCCTTCTCATCTTTTTCAGGATTTATTTCCTTTAAAAGATAATCAAAATCTTTCTATCTTTTCACATCTTATCTTATCTTGTTTTAATTCCTTTAAAACAATAAATCAAAATCTTTCTATCTTTTGAAAATCTGATCTTATCTCATTGTATTTCCTCTTTTGTCAAAAATCAAATCCTTATCAATCTTATCAAATCTTATCTCTGTCCACATCGAAAATCTATAAATCTAACCTTTCACAAGCCATTTTGATCGAATCTTTGGACATCCTTATGCTGTCAAAATCATTCTTCTATCTTTCATCAATCTCCAATTTATCATCTTCATCAGGTCATTATGCTGCAGAATTGAGCAACCAACATTCCTTCATCAATCAACCTTCAAAATCTTGCATTCTTGTGCAGGTGGAGAAGAGCCATGGAGATCAATCAAATCTAAGTTTGAAAATCAATTTGCATATCTTTTATTTATTTGCATTTTCATTCTAGTTTGTGCTTCATGGGGTGCTTGATGACAGGATTCTAATTAGATTTTTGGAAAAAAATCTATTTTAGTGCATCTAGGAGTTTCTGTAGCGCATCTGAGGGTTTATGTAGCGCATCCAGGGATTTTAACGGTGCTTTTGCAGGTCTTTCGGGGCATTTAGAGTTGTTTTTTACGAGACAGAATGGCACATACATTCAGTCCATTTCATTAAAAAAAAATTAAAAAAAATAAAAATAAAATTTGAGCACATTTAGGACTTCTTTTAGCGTATCTGGGACTTCTTTTAGCACATCTGGGACTTTTTGATCCAGGTGGATCTAGAAGACCTCAAAATTTCACAGTCTCAGAATCACCTGAAAGTAGTCTTAGATCGAAGAGCTCGCTGACAGGGTTTGACGCAATTTGAATTGTGTCAAAAGGATATCGTATGTGCGATTTATGCTTGGTCAAAGGTTTGATCAAACAAGCAAAGCAGGGGTTCAAAAAGGAAAAAAATTGATTGTCTCAAAATGAAATAAAAATTATGCCAAGTCGTAGTGCTCGTCGCGCTAATTCCAGAACTATATTCGGTTTCAAAAATGGAGCTCGTATGTGAAAGTTACAGCTGGTCAAAGGTTGGTCAAAATTTTGACTATGGTTGACTTTTGACATTGACATGGCAGATGGTGACGTGGCAGGAGTGGTGAGTTGGCACATACATGGTGGAAAAAGAAATATGGATTAAACCATATTGTTAAAAGAAAATACGTATGGTTTAAAAATTAAAAGATTTTTGTGATTTCAAGGAGGATTTGGTGGGATTTTATCCCTTAAAATTCTCTTCCCTTGCCCATAAAACAAGGAGAGCATATTTAAAGGGTTTATTTTAAAGAATATCCAAGGGGATTATTAAGGAGGTTTTAAAAGATATTTTTAAAGATTATAATGCAAGTCCAAAATTATAACGGCCCATAGTTAAAGGGGTTCGTTTTTTTAATTGTATGGCTTGGAATTATAAAAGCCAAAGGTGGATTTATTTTTGAAAGATTAATTTGTTATACTAACGGGATATTAGTTATTTTTATTTAGAGTTGTTTGCGGTGCATATTCTATGTAAAGACAAGGGAAAAATTATTGAGTGGAGAATTTTGTACGGGAATTTTCTAGGAGATTCATACTTGGTATGAAGAAAATTCTGATCTTTAGATGTTTGAAGGAGACTTGTAAGGTGATTTTGCAAGGTGTTGTCTACACCAAAAATTGCAATTTGTAAGGAGAGATTGTGAGGAGCTTATGTTGGTCTTGGAGGCTTGATATTGTAAAAAGGTTGTTGACTTCGCAATATCAATAAAGCGGTCCTACGATTGAGAAGCGGACCCGGAGACGTAGCTCATTGAACTCCGTTATCAAGTGTGCTCTTCTTATTTTCTCTTTGTCTCATTATTTAGTATTTGATTCTTTAAGATTCTAAGTTATGTTTATTTGAACTGGAATAAGTGAACTTGTAATAATTTCATCGCTTTAGACGCATAACCATGCATTACTGCTGTGATCGGGAATAATTCTGTAAATGGATTAAGTTTTCAAATAACTTTAACGTCCTAGTTTACAGATCACTTTTTTTAGTGGATATGAGACTTTTTTTGGCGCATATGAGGTTTGTTTTAGCGCATATGGTCTCTGTTTCAGCATTTTTTTAGTCAATCTTAAAATGGTCGTATCTTGGTCATTTTTTGGTCTTTTTCGGAGCTTTTATTTTTATATGGGGTAGAATTTCATAAGCTATCCAATGGTGTAGGTGTTTATCAACTTTGACAAAGTTAAATTTCTCAAATTCTCATATATTATTCAGTGCATATGACTTTTGTTCTAGCACATTTGTAATTTGTTTCTTTTTGTCTTGGTAACTTGTTGGTGAATCATACGGAGCTAGAAAAGCGTTGGGATCAGTCACAACAACAATTTGGAAAGAGAAAATAACCAGGTGCACTCGTTTAATCTTTCACCTCTTAATCATTGTTTGTCACACATCTGGATTTGGGATCTTAAAACAAATCTTGTTTTCAATCACACATAAAAAAATCAAGGCTAAAATTAACCATTGTCTTCCATCACATCTTGATTTGGGATCTAAAAAGAACAAGTGCTTGAACTGTTTTACACACATTTCATTTCTAATCTAAGGGAAATTAATCATTGTGAGTGTGAATCAAATGTGTGTGTGATCACAAACACCTCACTTGGTTTGCTTTTGTCAAACCCTTCATAGGAGGCCTACTAGGGGATTTCATCACCCTTGGGGATGACCTCAATTGAAGTGTGAATCAAAAGACACACTTGTTTGGGATTTGAAATCTTGTCACTCTTGGCTAAGCCCCAAAGAACTTTATACCTTTCGGAAGTGAAGGTGAAGGGTGGGTTACCCCTTTCTCCCGGCTGTGTGGCAGGATTTTGCTTTCAAATCATTCCTTAGTCAACCTTGTGCAAACTAGCTTGAGACCTAATTGGCCATACCCCACTTGACTAGTCATAGGGCTTGTTGTTGTGTATTCAAGTGTTTGCTTAATCATAACATCTAATCTTCAAAGAAAAAATTATCATTGTGTTTGGTGTGTGTGTTCATGCATTTACATGTGAAATATTGTGTTTGATAGTGCCCAAGTCAAACTTCCAATAAACACTTGCCACATCATCCAAATCATACAATCTTGTCATTCCATATCATATCCTAATCATCATCATCTCTTTAATCCAATCAACAACATTTTACACCATGGAAACATTGGAAGACATAGCACAAAAGGTTGTTCACTTGCTTCACACAGCTAAAAAAATTCAAACACCTTTACCCCAACAACTCATTCACAAATTCCATGACATAATACAAAAACTTCAAGCACACAAGTCACCTCAAATTCAACACCTCCTAGCTCAAGCCCAATACCTCATGGCCACTTGTCAAATCCAACAACCACCACATCATCCCCTATCCATTCATTATCACCCTTCCACCTCATACCAATCTAACCCATCCACTTATTTGCATGTCAATGCCACATCAACTTATCAAGCCACATCACGACAAACACATATGAATTTAACTTCTACATTGCAAAAAAATCAAGAGCCTTTAAGTTCTAATGCAACCATTGGCAAGGGGAACACTAATCTAGGTCATTCACAATCTAAGTATATCATACCACTATCCAATCAAAAGCCTATCCATAAGCCACCATGTCCAAGTCCTGATTCATTGGCCTCTTTACTTTCTAAATCAAGTCACACCCCTGAATATAGATATATAAAAAATAAATTGATGGGATTACCTAAATCCACCCATCCACCTATAAAGGATGTGACCCAAGGGCTACAAGCAAGGAATCAACTGTTGCCATGTCATTCAACACATATACTTGAACATACGAAAGAGTCCTCAAACATCATGCCAAGTCCTTCAAGTCAACCATGTCATCCACAACCCCTTGAGCCAATTCAAGAGTCTCCCGTCATAAGTCCAAGTCACCCTCTTTCATGCTCCTATGTTGTTGACCATCAAGAACATGTCAAGTCTCTCCATGAGAAATCCCATTCCACTTCCATTCAAGCAACCCAAGAGTTATATCAAGAGTGTACTCCCAAACATGTGGAAACATCAAGCCCTAGTCCTAATCAAGATCAAATCATTTTCATCCAACCTATCCATAATCTATATCATTTTTATGATCAAGATGATATCCATAATGATGAAGAGGCTATCCATGAACAACTTGATCCTATACCCATCCATGAGAAAGATATTCTAGATTCAACTCCACCTAGTCCTATCCATGATCCATCAACATCTACTTCCCTTGATGAGACATATGCCTCTGAAGCACACATAGAAGATCAAACAAATATCTTGGATCTAAGTGAACACAATTATAATCAAGATCCTAATGATCCCTTGTCACCCACTATCGGCCCCATTGCAAGTCCTCCATCATATCCTATTGTTCTTTCCACCCTCATTCATGAATGTTCCTCCTTAGAACAACAAAAACCATTATCTTCCCTTGCGTCATTTTCTCCATCTAATAAGGAACTCGTGTCTAGTGTTTCACCTACACCTAGTCCTATTATCCATTGCACACTCCAAAATATGAACCACCAAGGTAAAGGTCTAGATCTTCATGAACAAGGCATTTTGGAGCCCATCCATGTCAAATTCCCTCCACGCTCTTATGGCCTTGGACCTACACCCCAAGGAAATCAACCTAAATATGTTGGTACTTCCTCCATCCATCCTAAGTCCACCTCCTTCCATCATAAAGCCTATCATATCCCTAAAACATATGTTTCCATTCCACCTCCATCATCCTACAAATGTCAAAAGCATGTGACCATACACCTTCCACCATCCACTCTACCACCATTTCTTCAAACTCCTAATATCCCTCGATCCACTCTACCACCATTGCTTTTGACTCCTTATATCCCTTGATCCACTTTACCACCATTACTCCCAACACCTAATATCCCCACCATTCAATCCTCTTATCCATTTATCCATAAATACCCTGACATTCCTAATCATGACCAACAAATGCACACATTGTATAAACATGAAGCTTGCACCCATTCCACCATACCCATGGGATTCAAAAGCAAGAATTTCAATGCCTCTACCTATAAAGTCAAAAATCCTAAGGGTTCTCATGCCTTAGGACATCAATACAAAAAGTCAAAGCAAAATACATCTAAAAAGCTATATAAGCCCATACCTCCAAAAGAAAATTCTAAAAACAAAATGGTTTGGGTACCTAAGAAAAGGGAAAGCAAGTCAAATGAGGCATCTACATCACAAAAATCCCAACCATCCACTTCCACCCCACATTCTCATTCCATTCAAAAGTCTCAAATTCCTAAGTCCCACAAGCCAAATAAAAATCATAAAAATACTAAGTCTATGTGGGTACTTAAAGAACTCCGTCCACCATCTCCTAAGAAAATGTCTTCATTGCTTCCTACACCCCATCCACATCAAAAGCTTCAACGTTTATCACAATGTGTGCAACCATTGGTCATGGTTCCCTTCCATTTCACAAAAATTCCACATACCTCCTTCTCCTCATCCTTCTCTCATTATCCTACATATCTCCCCCACATTCCTATGGTCCATGCTTTTGCATAAACCTTTTATCCATCCTTTCACACAAGTCCTATTCAATCCACATCATCATCCACTATTCCCCATCCATTCTTGCATAAGCCTTTCATAATCTACCATCTACCTAATCCATCCCTTTCATGTCATCCCTTACCAACATCTATGAGCATAATGACATTTGACATGGTCCATGCAATGACATCCATATCTAGTGGGACTATCACCTTTCATGCAACTAGACACTTTAGTCCCTCCTATCCATATTCCCCTTCTCCTATCCAAAAAGTCAAAAAGTCAAAAAGTCAAATATTCAAAAAAAGAAAAAAGAAAAAAGAAAAAAAAAGTAAAGAGAAATCCCTTTGTCCAACAGTGAAAACTTGGTAAACAGGTGCCCTGGATAAGTACCATGAGGAAAACCTAGCAAATAGGCGTCATGTGTAGGTTGATCTTCTATGTCACTTACACTCGGGGGCACAATGTCTTATCTATCCAACCTATCATTTTCATTTCATATCATTCCCATCTTACCTGCCATATTTAACCATCATATTGCGTCTATTCATACATACCTATCATATTGAGTCCATTCATCCACCCTTCTTCTTTTGATCTTGATGAAGATATAGGGGCAAAATGTTGAAACATGTTTTGAGTATCTCTTGACATACCTCATCCTTCCAAACAAGCCTATCATTATCCTATTGTGATAAGCTTTGTCATGAAAAATCCTAAGTATTGTACCTAGAATGGGGCATGTTATTCCTATGCAACATAGTCTTTGGAAATCACATCCTTTCTCTCTCATGATGCATACATCCATTCCATTCATTATGACCTATCATTTCCATCCATCTGTCTATCATGAGCCTTTTATCCATCAATCCCATCTATACCCTTGCACCTAGACTTGGTTTTCCCCTTGTCATTGGTATCTAGCATAAAGGCTACTCAAATATTCATCCTTTGACACCTCCAAACATTTCAAAAATCCAAAAAAATCAAAAATTCAAAAAAAAATTCAAAAATACAAAAAAAATCAAATATCCAACAAAAATCCAAGCAATAAAATCAATCCATCCAATTAATTCTTCCAATTTCATCTACTTAATCCATCACCTCAATCTAATCATTCAACCATTCAACCAAATCAATGATCATATCATTACAAACCATTTCATCCAATCAAATCAATCAAATCAATCCAAGCAATAATCCAAATGCAAGTCAATCCTTAATCCATACCAATCAAGTCAATCAATCTTGTCAAATTATCCAATCACATCTTTTGGTCTTAATCCTAATCTTGTCGTAAACCAAATCAACCAATCAATCAATCAATTATCATCATCCTTGTGTTGCTCTAGGGATATATCACTCCCCACAATGACAACACTATCATCATCATCAATCAATCAACCAATCAACGGTTTATAGCTTGACAGGGGCAATTCCTTGTTTGTTTTTCAATCATTTGTGCATGCTTGCTTGCTTACTTGTGTGTGTTATCATTTTATCTTGTATTTGTATCAAATCAATATCATTCCAGCTAATATTCATATCTTGTGTATGTTGGAGTAGTTTTTTGCACTATCCTTTGCATCTAAGGTCACATAATACCTTTTGTGCATTAGGACTTTAATGCTCTAAGTCTACTTCCTCATATGTCTAGACAAGATTGTATTATGCTGGGGCACGAGACACATCGTCACCTTGGTCCTTATATCTTGGTGCATAACGTCTAGTGCTATATCAAACATCATGGTTGCTCACTTTCATTGCAGCATAACATATCATTCATCTCCTTCATCCACTTTCTATCTTGCATCATTTGTCTTATCCCTCCCTTTATCATTTCATTTCGAGAGCCTACCCGTGTTTGTTCAACCCGCCTATCCTCTCGAGGGGGCATCATCATTCCATCATCATCCTATCTTTATATTATTATCCATTTTCCTCTATCCATACCTTAACTTCTTTGAAATGATGTTACTCGACACAAATCTCATCATCTTGAACATCATCTCAAAGAGGGGCAAAATGTAGACATCAAAAAATTGTCCTCTTACGATACCTTGTCACAACATTGCATCATTTAGACACCTTGTATCATGTTTTGCCCTAGGTACCCATGTCATCATCTAATTAGTTAAATAAATCTTATTTATTTGACTAATTTCATTTATTCCCTTCCTATGTATAATTCATCAATTCCTCTAATGTTAATTAAATAATTTATATTATTTAATTAATTAAATCATTTCCATCCATTCCTCTAATGTTAATTAAATAATTTATATTATTTAATTAATTAAATCTTTTTCATCCATTCCTCTAATGTTAATTAAATAATTTATATTATTTAATTAATTAAATCATTTCCATCCATTCCTCTAATGTTAATTAAATAATTTATATTATTTAATTAATTAAATCATTTCCATCCATTCCTCTAATGTTAATTAAATAATTTATATTATTTAATTAATTAATGAAATCATAAATCCAACATTAATTAAATAAATCAAATATTTATTTAATTAATAAAATCTTAAAAGGATCCTCTCGCTTTCTTTCCAAAATCTAAACTCATGTGTATCTAATTAATTTATTTAATTAGATAATTCATCAATTATCATTCTCATCTTTTTCAGGATTTATTTCCTTTAAAAGAGAATCAAAATCTTTCTATCTTTTCACATCTTATCTTATCTTGTTTTAATTCCTTTAAAACAATGAATCAAAATCTTTCTATCTTTTGAAAATCTGATCTCATCTCATTGTATTTCCTCTTTTGTCAAAAATCAAAGCCTTATCAATCTTATCAAATCTTATCTCTGTCCACATAGAAAATCTATAAATCTAACCTTTCACAAGCCATTTTGATCGAATCTTCAGACATCCTTATGCTGTCAAAATCATTCTTCTATCTTTCATCCATCTCCAATCTATCATCTTCATCAGGTCGTTATGCTGCAAAATTGAGCAACCAACATTCCTTCATCAATCAACCTTCAAAATCTTGCATTCTTGTGCAGGTGGAGAAGAGCCATGGAGATCAATCAAATCTAAGTTTGAAAATCGGTTTGCATATCTTTTATTTATTTGCATTTTCATTCTAGTTTGTGCTTCATGGTGCTTGATAGGATTTAATTAGTTTATTGTTTTCAAAACACATATAAACTTTTGAATTTTTCCCTATCTACAGAGGGTATTAGAAGTACGGTTGAGGGTATAGGTTGAGTGTGTAGAGTTTAGGGTTGATAGTATTAGGTATCTAGGGTTGAGGTGTAGGGTTTAGGTTATTCAGTTTATAGTTGATGGTATCAATAGAGAGTTTAGGGTTTATGATTGAGGGTAAAGGGTTTATGGGTGAGGTTATTTGTGTGTGTGTGTGTCACTCTCGTTCCCTTTCCTTCTCTCTTTCTCTTTTTCTCTTCTATATCTCTCTCTCTTCCTTCCCAATTTGTTAAGGGTTGAAAAATCTCAATAAAGGTTATTTGGTGCTCGCCAAATTTGGTGAGCACCAAATAGCCTACACTAAAAATGGTAAAAAGAGGTATGTGACCCATGTTTCAAGCCCATATTCTTTAATTTTGTCTAGTTTTTATGCATTATCCGATAAATAAATGTTTTTTCATGGTGTTGACATCTTGCACAAGCATATTTTGCATATTCCATCACCTTTCCACCACCTTTCCACCACCTTTTTATTCATCTAGAAATGTATAAGATGGAAATTTGAAGCTTTTAGATCAAATTTGATTATATGAGGTAATATTTTCATGTTTCTAGAATTCAAATGTTTATTATGAGTTTTTTGTTTAAATTTGAGAGTATAGACCTGTTATTTTCATAATTTTTACTAATCATATTAGATTTACATATAATTTAATATGGAATTCAAAGGAATTTTTGTAAAAAGTCAAAAAAATTAGGAGTTTGAAGCAAAAAATTAAAGAACATGACAAAATTTGCAAATTGTAATATTGAATCTCAAATTTCAAGGTGAATTCTATTTGTCTTCATGTGTTTTATGTGTATCACCTTCTCACATAGTTCAACTACAATCATTTTCATTTTCATTTGTTCTTTTTGTATTTGTTTACTTGACTTTATGATTATGTTAGCATGTTCCTAGTTAATATGTCATTGATATGTTCACACCTTAAATGGTTCATGTCAAAAAAAGTGAACATTACTTAACATTTAGTGCATCATGTGGCTAAACCAAAAATTCCAACACATCTGGATGGGCAGGTTTATCATAGAAAAGGTCCTATTTCACACCCCATATCACCTGAACGTTGTAGGTTACATTGTGTCAACACTTTCTCTTAAGCCCTAAGTGCCAAAAATTGGTAAACTTTAGCACACTATTTCTCAAAAATTGTGGCACCTGCAAAAATTTCATCTAAAGATACAAGGCCATGTAGGTTCCCTCCATGATAACCTTTCTCAATTTTTGAAATCTTCAATCCACTTGACCATAGCGACAATTTTTCAAATGTTGCAAAAAGTGTGAGATATGTTTACTAATTTTTTTTTCAAGAACCATACTTTTCGTTCTGTTCATCGTGGGGCCAAACTAATAGTGCCAAAAATTTTGGGTGGGTGATTTTATGCTAGTCAAGGTCCCATTTTGCACCCCAACATGCCTGATCATTTCGTACTATATTGTGTCGACACTTTCTCTTAAGAGTCCTAAGTGCCAAAATATGGCAAAATATGGCAGACTATTTCTTAGAAACCATGGCACCTACAAAAATTTTGTTTGAAGGTATAGAGTTTTGTAGGTTCCCTCCACAATAACCTTTCTCAGTATTGTAAATCTCCAATCCACTTGGCCGTAGCAAAAAAAACTTCAAATGTTACAAAAAGTGACCGATGTGTTTAGTAAAAATTGTTAAACAACCATAATTTTCATTATGTTCATTGTGGAGCCAAATAAATAATTCCTACATGTTTGATTGGGTGGTTTTATACTAGGAAAGGTCTTATTTTTCACCCTAGCATGTTCGATCGTTCCAAACTACATTGTGTCGACATTTTCTCTTAAAGCCCTAAATGCCAAAAACTGGTGAACTTTGACGAGCTATTTCTCTAAAACTATGGTACTTAAAAATGTTATATATGAAGTTATAGGGTCATGTAGGGTCCCTTTATAATAACCTCTCTCATTTTTTATATCTCCAAGTTGTTTGGTAGTGGCAACAAGTTTTCACATGTTGGAAAAAGTGTCAAATGCATTGAAGAGAAAGTTGCAAGGTAGCATAATCTTTGTTTTGTTTGTCTTGGGGAAAAACTGATAGTTCCAACACATCTAAGTGGGTTATTTTATGTTAGGAAAGTTCCTATTTCACACCCTATCATGCATGATCATTCTAGACTTTGTGTCAATGCTTTCTCTTAAGAGCCATAAGTGCCAAAACTAGAAAACTTTGATGAGTTGTTTCTCCAAAATAGTGGCACTTAGAGACATTCCATATGAAGGTAACATGGTCAAGTAGGGTCCCTCTACAATAACCTATCTTATTTTTTCATATCTCCAAGCTATTTGGCCATGGTGACAAGTTTTCACACGTTAAAAAAAGTGTCAAATTCATTGAAGAGAAAGTTGCAAGGTAGCATAAATCTCATTTTGTTTGTCATGGGTCCATACTGATGGTTCCAACATGTCTAGGTGGGTCATTTTATGCTAGGCATGGTCCTATTTTGCACCCTATCATTCCTGATCGTTCTAGACTACATTGTGCTAACACTTTCTCTTAAGATCCCTAAATGCCAAAAGTTATTGAACTTTGACAAAAAAATTCTCTAAAACCATGGCATTTAGAAAAAAAAATTCTGAAGGTACAGGTTCATGTAGGGTCCCTCTACAATAACCTCTCCCATTTTTTCATATCTCCAAGTCAATTTGGTCATGGCAATAAGTTTTCACATATTGAAAAAAGCATCACATGCATTGAAGAGAAAGTTGCAAGGTAGCATAATTTTCATTATGTTCATCATGGGGCCAAATTGATAGTTCCAACATGTCTGAGTGGGTTGGTTTATAATAGGAAAGGTCCAATTTGGCACCCCAACATTCCTGACCGTTCCATACGACATTGTGTCGAAGCTTTCTCTAAAGAGCCCTAAATGCCAAAAATTGGAAAACTTTGATGAGTTGTTTCTCTAAAACCTTGGCACTTAGAAATTTTATTTGTAAAGTTTCAGGGTCATGTAGGGTCCCTCTACAATAATCTCTTATTTTTCATATCTCCAAGACATTTGGTCGTGACAACAAGAATTCGCATGTTGAAAAAGCATCAAATGCATTGAAGAGAAAGTTGCAAGGTCGCATATTTTTTGTTATGTTCATCATGGGGCCAAACTAATAGTTCCAAGACATTTGGGTGGGTGGTTTTATGCTATAAAAGGTCCTATTTCACACCCCAACATGCTCAATCGTTCCAAACTACATTATGTCAGTGATTTCTCTTAAGAGCCCTAAACGCCAAAAACTGGTGAACTTTGATGAGATGTTTCTCCAAAAACATGGAACTTAGAAACATTTTTTCTAAAGTTACAAGGTAATGTAGGGTCCCTCTATAATAAACTCTCTCATTTTTTCATATCTCCAAGTCGTTTGGCTATAGTGGAAGTTCTTCTACTACCCCAAAAACTGCCAAATGCAAGCAATGTGAAGTTGCAACGTAGCCTAATTTTTTTTTTTGTTCATCATGGGGCCAAACCGTTAGTGCCATCACATTTTGGTGGGCACATCTATGCTAGGAATGGTCCTTTTTTCACCCCAACTCTCCCAAACATTCTAGGCTACACTATGTCAGCGCTTTCTCTTAACATCCCTAATTGCAAAAATTATCAAACTTTGACGTGTTATATCTTGGAGTTGGTGGCATATAAGAATGTTATATATGAACCTATACATGCATGTGAGGCCCTTATACAACAACCTCTCTCATATTTTGAATACTCAAATCCATTTTGTTGTGGAAAAACAAAATTTGATGTCCCAAAATCATCAAATGCATGCAATGTGAAGTTGCAAGGTAGCCTAATTTTTGTTGTGTACATCATGGGGCCAAACCATCAACCCCAACACATCCAGGTGAGAACTTATACAATAGGCATGGCCCTATTTTGCACCCCAACTCCCCCAAACATTCTAAGCTACACAATGTCCATTTTTCAATAGTTTTTGGCATTATTAAAGGTTTGGTTTAGTTAGTTTTTGTCTTGAATATTTTATCCTTAAATGATGAATGAGTTTTATTGTGATCTTATGTTAAACTTATGTAAAAAAAATATTTTATTAAAACTCATCTCAAGTACATGTTTTCCCATGCCCAAAGACCTAGGTTAGGGTTTTGGATGAAAGTTTAAAGTTAACGACACACATATAATTCATAGTCCTTTTGAGATTATCTCAAAGTGGCAATGAATGAGAGGGAATTCATTGAAGGTACAACCCCTATGACAAGCCAATCATAGGTGAACATAGCAACAAGGGATATTCACAAGTATAATATGGGGTGTGTCAAAATTTTCCAGTCCATAGTTCATAGTGACAAACAAAATACCTAGTGAGGGTGTTCACAAACCAATAGTAGAGATCAATTAGTAGAAGGTAAAAGATATCAGTGATTAAAGCATAAAAGAAAACCCACACCAAGGTTTTATTCATCAAATAAATAATGGTATATTCATCAAAGTGACATTCCTAAACATGAGTGAATTGTTTAATAGTAGAAAGATAGTTCAGAGGATAAGAGGGTAGTCTAAAGTGATATTTTATAATATCATGATATAGTGACTGACCGTGTTCACAAGAAAGACACACACCTACAAAATACTATGGTGACAAGTAGGTGATAGACCATGCATGAATTTTGATCTAATATTTAGTTTTCATGAATATTTTTGAGTTCAACACCAAGAGAGATCATGGAGAGACACAAGTTTTTAGAATAAAGGAAAGTGGCAATCCTTGAAAGAAGTGATCATCATGGAATATAGGATGGTCATAAGAGAATGAAGATAACTTATGAAATTATTGTGTAGTCATATTTAAGGGACTTAGTAGAATCAAAAGACAAGATATTACAAACCTAAGATGGTTTTAATATGAAAGGAAAATCAATATGAAGTTCCAAAAGCACAGTGAAGATAGCATTGACAAAACATGAAGATAATCATTTACTATTAACATGGGGCAGACACTTATATCATGATTCTAGGACAATAGTCATGAAAGACTAGCATAGTTCATGTCAAGAGTAGTTGATGCAAAAAACTCCAACACAATATAATCCAAAAACATCTCCGAACTATAACATGGATTGTGGAAACTGGATATCATTAGTTAAAACACTGTCACCATGTAAGGATAATATAAGTAGAGGAGTGTCATAAAGAACATAGACCATGATAAGGATTCATCAAAGAATCTTTGGTTAGTCAAATAAACATGATAAATGTTAAAAATAATGGATCATCATGTTAAGAATAGTGAAACATGGAAAATACAATGTCAAGTGAAAGAGAACAACCATAATGATGAGGATAGCCCTCCATAAGGACAATCGCCATTAATAAAAGAATAAGGGCAGTGCCTACATCAAAAGGAAAATCATATAGGATGCCAATAGGCTAGTCCTTTGTGAGATAGAAGACATTGTAATATATGACACAAAATCATGATAGAGGTTTATAGGGTTTGAATGGAATATCTAGAGATAATGATAGGGTTTGCTAATGCTTATGATTGTGGATAGGAAAAATTCAAAGTCAAGAACATGCATATTAAAGGTGTGGGGATAGTTTGTAATGACTTAACACTTGGGGTAGTATTATGGATAACATGAGTCAAAGATACATTGGATGGTTATCAAGAAAATTAAATAGCATTTCTTCATAATAATGAGGACAATCCTTACAAGACGTAAACATCAGGAAAAAGTGACAATGAAATAGAAGATAGAGATGACGATGGGGATAATAGATTCAAACATTTTAAAAGGAATGATTCCAATGACAGTCATGATCATTAGGCAGAAAGGGAAGATGTGTACATTTTTAGAGTAGTGGTCTTTGATATTGTAAGTGGAAAATGCATGAAAATCACTATACATAGTCTATAGCATGTTTTAAAAAAAAGCATCACAAATCTGTAAATGGAGGGTAGTCATCTTAGATAGTAGGAAGATAGTGGTCTCCAAAAATGGAAATCACAAGACACCACAATCAAAGTGCATCTCAAATTTATAAATTTTAAGAGATCTTATGACCATTAAAAGAATTTTTTAGATAGTGACCATGAACATGACAATAGGAAAGCCATAAAAATCATATTATTCATCATCTAGGGTCATATTAAAAAATAGAACACAATTATTTTTCATCATTTGAGTACTATTATTATCATTCATAATGAGCCTATGAATGTCCTACATTCATTAGGAGTGTTCTGATGAAGTTATGATAGTCCCAATGAAGCTATGATTGTCATAATTCATTAAGACTGACCTAATGAAGTTATGACAATACCAATGAAGCTATGACTGTCCTAAGATAGTTATGAAAGGCTTAATGAAGTTAAATCCCATATTAATAAGGTTATGATAGTCATGTAATGAAAATATGATAGTCCTAACAAACATATGGCTGTCCTAAATAGCCTATGACTATCATAATGAAGTTATGAATATCCTAATGAAACTATTAGTATCCTAAGAATGTAACATACAACCCTAATGACCTACAACTCTCCTAAGAATGTAACATACAACCCTAATGAACCTACAACTCTCCTAAGAAAGTTATGACAATCCTAACAATGAAGCTAAGACAATACTAATGAAGTTATGCCAATCCTAAAATTTAATGAACTAATCTCTATGTCTTATTTGTGCATACATGTAGAAATCATCATCATGCTAATGAAACAACCAAAGAATATAACACTAGATGAGCATGAAGATAAGAATGTGACAGCATATATAACATAGATGTAAGGACATAGGTCACTATAAAATGTAAAGATATCACAATGAAAGCTCAATGTACAGTGATATAAAGCATGATGTGCCTAAAGTAAGGGTAACTCTAAAAGTATGATGTGGTAAGTTAGGATGACAATGTGATATCTAAATATGTGATATAGAAAATTAGACCCAATAAGATATATTTTATGGTTGCTTTATAATAATGTTTTTCTATAAATCTAAAATTGATTGAATAACCCAAGGAACTTTTTAAGAGAAAATAAAAGTTACATAAACTAGAAAAACATAAGAATGCAAACTAGGACTCTGAGAGATTATGTAATGTTGATATGATAGAATTGCATTAGGAGCTTCCAATTTGAATCAATGAATGAATTCAAATAAAAGCTATGTAGTGAGTTTATATAGAACTAAGGAGAGGATGTAGGTGGAAAATCTAACCAATAGGAATCAACCGCAAAAAGTGGAAGATGCCACCAAAAGTGGAAAGTGTTCCACCCTTTAAGGAAAGGACACCACATCACTTATATCCTAGTAATAAACTCACTTTATTGTCCTAAGAAAGCTTAATAAAAGTGTAGGAAAAACCTAGGACTAAGGGAAAATAAATTAACCCACTAGGAAAATAAAAACGTACACCAACACCCCTCCTTAAGCACAGCTTAGGAGGATGTAAAAGATAATGGGTCCCAGAAAATGAGGCCATGTTAGGTACCCATGTACATATCAAATTACCCCCAAATAAGAAGAATCCCCCCACAAATAGAGAGAACACCCCCTAGAATAAAGAGAGAAGAAGGACTAAGTAGACCCCCCAAAGAGGACACCAACAACACCCCAAGCAAAGCTCGCAAATGAAGGAACTTCTTCTCACTAAAGGGTTTGGTGAAGATGTCTACAATATGATCTGATGTCAAAAAGTAATTAAGATCAATAATCTTTGAATGAATCATCTCCTAAATGTAGTGCATATGGATCTCAATGTGCTTGGTTTGTTGATAATGAACCAAATTGTGAAAGATTTGAATCGCACTCTAATTGTCACAATAGATGACTGTGGGCTTCCAAAAGGGAATGCCAAACTCACCAAGAATGTTCTAAATCCATATGGCCTCAGTAGTAGCATTAACCACTCCTCGATACTCAACCTCTATAGAGGAAAAAGCAATAGCAAACTACTTCTTTCTCGACCAACAAATTGGACCAAAACCAAGGGAGAAGTAATAGCTTGAAGTAGACTTGAGATCCTGAGAATCACTTGCCCAATCTAAATCTGTGTGTCCCCCCAATTCAAATTCCATGTCTGCTACATAATGAATCCCATAATTGTGAGTACCCTTGATGTAGTGAAGAAACTTCTTAGCTACTTTCTAGTGCAACTCATGTGGCTCCTACATGAATCAAAAGACCATGCCTACTGCATATGAAATTTTGGGCCTCTTATGAGTCAAATAGATGAGACTTCCAACAAGCTATCAATGGGAAGTTCCATCAACCAAGGGTGAAGAACACTTAGCCTCAAGTTTGACCCCTAACAATAATGGAGTTGATGCAGGCTTATAATCAGTCATGTGAAACCTTTGGAGAATGTCAAGTGCATACTTAGACTGTGCAAGAGTGATACCTGATGAAGACTAGGTGATCGCAATCCCCAAGTAGTGCAACAAGCCCAAGTCAGACATCAAAAATTGATCATGAAGGGTGGTTTTTATTGCCCAAATGATGGATGAGTGACTTCCTCTGATCAACAAGTCATTGACATAGAGAACCAAGAAGATGTGATAATCATCCTGCTACAAAATGTAGACATTAGGATTAGAATGACATCAAGTGAACCCAATTTTTAGGAGGGATTCCATCTTGGCGTACCAAGCTTGAGGGGCCTACTTGAGGCCATAGAGAGACTTATAAAGATGAAAACAAGTGAATGATCCTGAATGAACCCCTATGGATGCTCCATTTATATCTCCTCTTGAAGATCACTGTAAAGAAAAGCACTCTTCACATCCATCTGACGAACATCCCATCTATGTGTTGCACCTATGAGGAAATTGTTTTTGGTAAAATTATCAGAGTTGTGAGAGATAATTTCAATCTGCTCAATAGCAAATTCAAAGCTAAAGGAAAGGTCAACTACCAAGATTATGAGCTCAGAGTTGTTGATGCTTGGAATATTAATATTGATATTTCTTCTCCTCTTAAGCCCACTAAGGGGCCTAGAGATGGAATCCATTGGAACCTCCCTCCTCTTGGTTGGGTTAAAATCAATTTTGATAGGGCGACCAAGGGTAATCCTGGGCCAACTGGGTGTGGGGGAGTAATAAGGGATGAGAATGGTTGTTTTATTGTTGTGGTGGCTTTCCCCTTGGGTACCCAAACCAACCACATTGTTGAAGCCATTGGGGCGTTTCAAGTTTTGAATATTGCTCGTTAGTTGAATTTTAAAAATGTGTGGCTTGAAGGGGACTCGAAGAATATCATTCAATGTATAAAGGGCCTTCAAAAACCCTCATGGACTATAGAGAATTGGATTAATCTTTCCAAGGGGATTATTAGTAACTTTGAGAATTGTTATATTTCCCATGCTTATAGGGAAATTAACACAATGGCAGACTTTTTTGCCAACAAAGGAGTTCAGGCAAAGGACAAAGTGATGTGGTAGAGGAGTGATGAGCTGGAGGCTGACGTCATTGCCTTACTTATGTATGATCAAATTCATGGGAAGGTGAAAACTCCCCCTACCAACATATGATTACTAAGTGTTGAGTCATGCAGTCTCAGGACTGTTGTTCAATTATTATTCATCATTGGCCAAAGCTCAACAATATTAATTCATATTCTGATGTTTTGTGCTTCGCACACTTTTTGGGTATTTCAACGGAAAGTTTATTTGGTTTTCCAGAGCCTCCTGAATAGGCCTTCAATTCTATGAACATGGGTGGTGAGAGTCGCAAGGTGGAGCCAATGGATTGTGAGAAGTTAAGAAGTAATACTAAGGTCTGGGAGATGCGGGAGAAGGGTAGGATAACCATTTTTATCGAAAAACTCCATGGCTAGGATCTGAATGTCACTAGGGTTTTTGCTAAGGAATGGAAGGATGGAGAGATCAATTTGTTTTGGAGAAATTTTTTCGTTGATGAGCAGTTAATTTCTGAGGTCACGGGGCTTTCCATTAAGGGCATCAAGTTTTATAGGGATAGGAAACTTTTTAACCAGGCTATGCAAAAATTTCTAAAGACTGAGAAGGAAAAGGAGGACCTGTGAAGGACTACCAAAAGCTATTATGATTTTGTGAGGATCGTCTCACATTGGAGGAAGGTGTTGAATGTGCTTATGGAGTACATTACCCTAGACAGTCATTACACTAGGGTATTTGGGTACCATTTTGTGCTCTTCAACCATTTTCGGCATCAGGTTAGGGTTTCTTTCCCTTTCTATCTTGCTACTTCTCTGAATTCCAGTCTGAAGAACTATAGTCAGAACCTGATTAGGCATTCTATCCTCCAGGAGGGTCTGCTTGTTTTAATCTATGATCATTTTAAAGTTATGTCGGCTCTATCCCACCAAACCCCTTCTTCCAGGGGAAGTGTTGTAATTAAGGGGAAAGGTAATTCTAGTGTCTCTCCCTAGAAGAAGGGTAAAAGAAAGGTCTTGAAGGATCCCTCTTATGATGCAAATGAGGAGGATTCGCAGTTGACCCCTTCATCTGATTTTTCCAGTTACCCTACCACTGATAGAGAGGATAGGCCCCGTTTTCCCAGTGACCTCAAAGCGGAGGACCATTACTTTAAAGCAGAATGTGAATTTCTTGCTGACATTCTTGCTATTGCCCGTAATGGGTCTATGGATTTTTTCTGGTTAATCAGGTGGGTGTTTTTTGAGATTAAGGAACTTAAGCTAAATCAGAGGGCTATGAACAATAAAATGGAAAAGTCTAATAAGAATGATAATAATAACAGAGACAAAGATAAGGCTATTGATTTGTGGACTGAGGAAGAAAAGAGATATATGGTGGAGTGCCTCAAGAAAACAGTTGAGGATTTGCTGCATTTTAAGAGTAACCATGAAGGCAAGCTTTTTGATATGGAGGAGAAGATGAGGAACATAAAAGATTATATCCACAAGGTGTTGGAAATGAGCCATAAAATTTTAAAATCAATGGCAAAGACCATGAATACGATGGTTGAAATTTTGGAAAATGCTTATCAGGTCAGGACGATGGTGTATGTGGATGTTGAGAGAGAGGAAAGCCGGGTGGAAGGTGGGGGACCGAGTAACAAAACCAGAGTGAATCTGAAAAGGAAGGCTAACCAGGAACTTGTCAATATTCAGGAGATTAAGAAAGCTGCTTTAAACATGAATAAACTTGAGCAGGAGGTGGCGAAGATCCTTAGGAATCTGGTCTAGTTGCTGGAATTTTGGTGGTTTTTTGTTGGATTTTTGTTGTGCTGCCTTGGGATGTCCCTTTTTTTCTTCTTTGATGGTAGTTGTTTGTTTTTTTTCTAGGTCCTTTTAATGCTATATCTTTCTCGTGTTTACTATAAGGGTTTCGGGGTCCCTTTAAAACTTGTTTGTTCCTTAACCAAAAACAATTTAGATGGAATTCATTTTGGAAACTGGTGCAAAAGTCTCAAAGTAATCAATCAATAGAACTTGGGAGAACCCTTTAGAAACCAAGCAAGGCTTATGCTTGTCAACCGACCCATCTACTACATATTTTGTTTGATAGACCCACTTGCATCGAACAATTTGTCTTCCCTTAAGAAGTGGGACAAGATCCCAAGTGTGGTTCCTCTCCAAGGAAATGAAATCTTCTTACATTGTTACATTCCACTTAGGAACACTAGAAGCTTCCTAAAAGTCTTTGGATCAAAAGATGAAGCAAGGAAGACATGTGGAGCATCTTGAAACTATGATCTTATTCTCCTATGATCTGAAGGAACCCCTGCCCAATCACCTATTGATTGCAATATCTGACAAGCCCAAAGAGGTCCTAGATTTGGAGAAGGAGGATAATCATCATCCTCTGAAGATGAACTATGTGCATCCTCATGATCACTATCATCATCTAAAGTGAAGGAAGAATACTCCACATCAAGATCTCGAGGATTATGATCCTCTAAATAACTATCATCATGATAGAAGGACTCCAATTGATGGTGGAAAGATAAGTTCTGAGAGAAGGACTAGAAGGAATCTCCTCAAAGCGAACACTCCTCTCAATGAAAAAATTATGTGTGGTAGGATGAAGAATCTTGTAGCCTTTGACATCATCTAGGTAACCAACAAATATGCAAGGCTTTCTCTGTGAGTCCATAGCATTGTGTTTCTACTAGAATGTGGGCCCATGCACTAGAGTCAAACACACAAAAGTGCTTAACTGACAAGTTCTAGCTAGTCCAAGCTTGAAAATGAGTTACCCCCTTCATAGCTTTGTGAGGTATGTGGTTCTGCATATAACACACACAATGAATGGCTTCTTCCTAGAAAGGTGATGCCAAAGACTTGGAGTGAATCATATAATTATCCATCTCTTTCAAGGATTGATTTTTTTATTTTACAACTCCATTCTACTAAACTATAGGGGACTATATGTTGCAAATAAATTCCCTCTGAAGCACAATACTACACAAATCTATGGTTGACATATTCCCTCCATTATTTGTATGTAGAAATTTGATAGATTTCCCAATTTGTTTCTCTATAAAATCCTTGTACTCCAAGAATGAATCAAAGAATTTAGACTTCTATTTGAGAAAGTACACAATGGTGTACCTAGAAAAATCATCAATGAATGTCAACATATTAGGCTCTACTAAAAGATAGATGTGGAAATGGCCCTTCCAAATCACTATGTACCAACTCCAAAAGATGTGAGGCTCTCCAAGCTTTTCCTTTTTCAAACTTCTCTTCAGGATGCTTTCCAAGAATGGAACCATGAAAAACACCTTTAGAAAAGTGAACTCTAGGAAATATTGTAACCATGTCATGTTTGTTGAGTTTTTGCAAGTAGTGGTAGTTGAAGTGGCCAAATTGTTGATGCCACAAATTACTCACATCATCTGAATGAGAGTTGAATAGTCGAAGGTGGATCGAGAACAAAGTGAGAGAACAAATAAAGTTGAGATTGATTATCTTCTCTCCCAATTGTAATTGTAGAATCATTTTGCATCTCATGAATCACCATTGAATCAGGAATAAACTCAACTTTCTTGTCTATACCTATCTGAGTGATTTGATATATTGATGAGAGATTAGTTGATAATGAGGGAACATAAATAACATCCTAAAATGTGCCATCCCTCATATCAACAGAACCTCTCCCACACACCTCAACTAGAGTATCATCAACCATCAAAATAGAAGGCATGGAACATGGCTCCAAAGATTTAAGTTCATCTTCAGTTGAATCCATGTGGTGTGAAGCACCTAAATCAAGAACCCATGTGGATGGTGGAGAAGCAACTGCTACAAGGGCCTTGCCCTTTCCTTCCCCCTTGTTGTTGTCTTTGGACTTGTGAGAACTCTCTTCTAAAATCTATTTGATGGAATTAGGAACACTATGATTATTCTTCTCAAGAATGTGTTTCAAGTGATCAACTTGTTTCTTCAAACATCTATGCTCATCATGATTGATTTTCTTACAATAAGTACATTTGACCCTCTCTTTCTTAGGCATGTCACCTTTTGAAGATGAGGTCTCATTTGTTACTTTTGGAGTAGTTGATTTCTTATTCTTCTTCTCTTTCCTATTCTTTTGTTTCTTATCCTCATTACTACTTTGTCCTCTTTGTTCATTTGTTCCAAGGTTGCTAGCCAAGGCATGTGACGTAGAAGAATTAAGAGTGTCCATCTGAATTAGCTTATCATGCTCCCATGTGAGAGAAGTAGAAAAATCATCCAAAGATGGTATTTTAAATTGAGACCCAAGTGCATCCTTAGTAGCATAGAAGGTATAAACAAATACTGAATTTTTGAAACTTAGCTTTGAGAGACTTAGAATCACTTGTTCATCTTTCTTAGCAATTCCACATTGTTGTAGTTCAATCTTAGTGATTTCAATTTGGTGAAGAAATCCTAAATTGTGTTGAAGTTTCCTGGATTTAAACTGATTATTTCATTCTCCAATATATGACCTCCCATAGAATCTTGAGTGCCAAAAAGAGATTCTAGCATTTTCCATATTTCATTTGGAATATTCAAAGATTAAATATGAAAGAGAAAATCAGGAGATACAAACAAACACAATGCTCCATATGCTTTATCAAATTTTTTAAACCACTTAGGTTTTTCTTCATCTTTAGCTAGTTCAGTTTCAAGTCCCATTGTTATTCTATGCAAACCAATATTTCTTAAGTGAATATTCATTTGTGATTTCCACTCAAAATAGTTTTATGCAGTTAGAGTAGGAATTTTTGTTGAACTCATGATGAAGAAATGCAAAAGGAAATGTGAAAGTAAAGTGAACACAAGAATGCCAAGAACATCCCCACCCTTTTCACTGGTATCAAAGATCACCTGCCAAAATTATAAGGTTGGAACTTTATAGTTCAGTGCGATTACAAATCCTTTTCCAAGATATAATGCTCAATAGGCTCAAAATAGCCAAAATTACAAATTCTAATATAAAATGAACTTGAGACAAAATCTAGAAAAATTAGGCTTACATATGTGTAGTGCTCTTCAATACCTTTCCATCACTCATTCATTTCTGAAAATTGAAGCATTGAGGTGAAAGTTATGGCTTGTTGAAGAAATTAGAACAAACAACTTCAACATGAAATATCTAGTAGAAAATGGCATGAAATCTTTTCAATACCTCCATGGATGGAAAGTGCTCATCTCTAGCTTTTTGGAAATATCTCATTTTTGAAAAATGGAGAACCAAAGCAAAAATTTATTCAAGTTTGAAAAAAAGGCCCAATTTGGCCTATACGGGGAGCCCTAGTGGCACTTGGGCAGTGTTGTTGATTAAATCTGGGCAGCACTACATAAATTAATTGATGGGTTGGAAAAAGCGTTCACATGTAATAAAGATCACTAGCGGTTTGAAGTTGGTAATTTTTGTTTAAACTACTTGCTGGAGATTAGTGTTACGGACTACAACTTTTAAGCTACTAGCGACCTATGGTCGTGGGGTTTTAAAGCCCCTACGCATAATGTTGGGCACTAAGCATTGAGCGCATAGTGCTTAAAATACTTTTTTGAATTTTTTTTGAATTTTTTTTAAAACAAAGATCGTGTGATTGAATAATTAATATATTTTTAATTTCTAACAATTGTATCATCATACCTATGTAGCCTAAGGCCCGTATGACCTTCCAGGTAAAAAAAATTTGCCCCAAAAAATAATTTTTTCCAAATATAAGAAAATTTTATATCAAAATTCATCTCCTAGGCCTCTTGAACACAATGGCGAGGTATGTTTTGGCTGAAAATGCTCTTGGAAATACCTATTCACCAGATTTGAGCTTCAAACCTCTATTTGCAACTTTGTCAAATGATCTCCAATTTGGATAAAATGAAAGCCAATATTTAATTTTTCAAGCCTTCTAGACACATTGGAATGGTAAAAAATGCTGCCAATATAACCAAAAATGTTGAAATAACCTAGATCTCACAAAACACTTATGCAATATGAATAGTTTATTAGATTTTTTCAAATCCTTCTTGATTCTCCAAATCGTTCAAAATGAAAGAGAGGAGAATACGAGAATTTAAAAGATCTTTACAAGAAACTCAATCTCTCAATTAGGAATCTATGAACTTAGATTTCTCAAAACAAAAGCTCTGATACCATGTTATAAATTCAAAATAGATTGAATAACCCAAGGAACTTTTTAAGAGAAAATAAAAGTTACAAAAATTGGAAAAACATAAGAATACAAACTAGGACTCTGAGAGATTATGCAATGTCGATATGACAGAATTACATTAAGAGCTTCTAAGTTGAATCAATGAATGAATGCAAATACAAGCTAGGTAGTGAGTTTATATATAATTAAGGAGAGGATGTAGGTGGAAAATCTAACCAATAGGAATCAACCACAAAAAATGGAGGATGCTACCAAAAGTGAAAATTATTCCACCCTTTAAGGAAGGGGACACCACATCACTTATCTCCTAGCAATAAACTCACTTTATTATCCTAAGCAAGCTTAACAAAAGTGTAGGAAAAACCTATGACTAAGGGAAAATAAAAACCTACACCAACATGTTTACTTTCATTATGTTACCAAATGCTTGTGATCTCAAATTCATCCATAATATATCTGACAAAGACTTCAAAACTAACATGCTTGTGATCTAAAATCCATCCATAATATATCTAACAAAGACTTCAAAACTAACATGCTTGTACTACCAATATTGTTTAAAGTAAAGGAGGTTGCCCCCTTAAAGAGGCCTAGGATATTTGTAACAATTTTATGGTTACTAACAATGAACTTTGTGTAATTATTCATTTATTTAATTAATCATTTGTAGCGTAAATATGGATAACAATGGTAAAAATATTTGCATTAACCAAAAATCCATAAAGTCGTACAATATTATATGTCAATAAAAGTATAAAATATATCCAATAAGGTCATATATGCTTGAAAAAATCCATATGGACATAAAATGTCACTTTTTCATGATACAAAATAGATATTTTAAAATACCACATAGGCATACAACAAAGGACCCTAATATAGCAATTTCCCACTAGGAGAAGGAAATAAATCATGAGCTACCTCTAACTGTCAACTAGATGGAGATGTATATGATGCTAGTGTCTTTTGAGTGTGCTCACTCGTCCTCCTCTCTAGACTTGTCTTGAGGCCCATCTAATACAATAAAAAGTATAAACATTAATATATATAGAAATTGAATTATAGAATTCCATATAACATAATAATTACTTACTGCATATAAATAATCAACATGTTCATCAACAAGGGCACATTCATGATCTAGAGTCACAAGCCCCTGTAGAAAGCATCAAGATAGCAATTAAACTACATACAAGTATCATTAAAAAAATTAATAATAGACCAATAAAAGAATAAATATAATGTGAAATTTACTAATTTGTCTCATACCTCTATCAAAGGAGCATAATTTTCTATTACTACAGCAACACCATGGTCCAATGTGGCATGAACATCAGGAGGAGTATCTGATATCAACATCTAAAAATAAAATAACAAATGTTGTTCAATTACCAAAATTACTTAACATTATTTTACAACACCATTAATGACATCAAAGGTACACCATCAAACTATTTGGCATCCAAAGTGAGTTATGAGAAAAACATTCATACAAGGTTCAACTGTTCACATATAATAATTATATTTCTTTATTGGTTACATACATGTATACTCAACGACATCATGAAATAGGGAGCTAGCTAAACACTACAAGTAGCATGAACACTCTGACCTTGAATTTTCATCATAATCATTCTACTAATTTAGTTATTCTTACATTTCATAATTAAATTTAATAAACATAATTAAATGCACTTTCTAAAATTTAATTGAGTATCAATGCTAAATATTTCATTCAACAAAGATTTTGTCATAACCATCCCTTATGCAGCTAATGTATCTTGCATAGTTGCATCTTGACTACTCTCAGGATCATAAGTGCAAACAACACCACAAAATTGAAAAATGGATTGGAGCTCGAGACCTAGAAGACTCGCCCACATCACCCTATACTAGAGGCCTTGCATATTGTATAAGGCTCTGAGTGAGTGAGCTAATGGAATCTAAGGTGTCCACCTTGACATTATCCTTCACAATGAAAGGAATAGTCACATGCTCCACCATAGGTCTACTCAAGGGTATCAATGATAGGTGTGAGGTACACTGTGCCCCCACCTCTACACTAGAAATCTAGAAATTCAAAATAGTTTGCAATCTCATTGAGGACAAACTAACAATAGAGTGTTCTCAAAAGGTATTGTGGCACCTCATAATTATTGCACGTAGGCTTGTCAAAAACTATCCACCACCTAGCCCAAAATTTATTCTTTATCCCTTCATGGTGGCACTAATGGATAGGGAACCTCCTACATCCAATCGCTAAGGTTTGATTGTTTTGTGGTTTGGCGAAGAGGGCAGTGCCAAGTCAGATTTGTTAAAATTCTTTTTATTTACTTGCTCATAGGATAGTTTATTTGCATAAAACTACTTTTCTTCTTCCCTTTTATTGGATCAAAAATTAATTTGCACACTCATTGATCCTACATGAGACATGATAGATTGTAGGGATTCAACAAGGATTTTCCTATGAGGGTTTGTTGTAGCAAGATCTTTTAGCCTTGTAATTAATTCCTAAAGCTATTTTTATTTGCCTTTTATTTTCCCTAGTATGTTTTCTTGTATTTTTGGGGGATGTCTAGGAATTGATGGAGGTGTTTATTGTGGTTCTTTTTCAAGAGGGTCTTCATGAGGAGGTGATGGAAGATTTTCAATGTTTAGGGGTGGAATATAATTTTCTAGAAATTAAAACAAATTTTAATAAAAAAACCTAATTCAATCTACAATTTAATCAAAATTTGAAACTAAAATAGTAGAGATATTTACCTCTTTAACCTCCTCAGCATCTTGGTGGCATCTTGATGAATATTTCATAACCTCCAAGTGAAAAAATGGCAACGTATTTTGGCAAGTGCAAGTTGAGAAGCAAAAAATATATAGGTCACAGGTTGAAGAGTAGAAAAATGAAAAGAAAGTTTGGGTTTTTTTGTTTTTATTACATCTTTTAGATTTGGTGCTCGCTAAACTTGGTTTGGAATGACCGAGCCTCAAATTTGGTCACCAAACCATTTGGTGAGCACCAAATTTGGCACTTGCCAAATGCTCATTTTGGGCATAAAAAAGAAAGTGACATATTTTTTGTGTCACATATTTTTGCATATACCCTTATTATGACTCCATTTTATGGTTCAATGCCTGCTTCAAAATAAAATATATATATCTAAAACTCTATGAGAAACAATGGGATGGCATCAAAGGGACCTCTATATAAAGGTCATTTGAATGAAGAACCTTCATATGAAGGCCATTCAAATTAAGGTTACAAACTTCATTTTAAGGTCTCCTTTATGAAGAATTTTAAACATGAAACATTTAAATTTTGAAAAAAAGATCTTCATTTGAAGGTCATGATGACATCATATTTAAATTAAGGTCCTTAATTTAAAGGTATTTTGTAATTTTAGAATCTTGGGCTCATTTTTGTCTCATCCACTGAGCAAGACACACTATTATGGGATCACCCTACTTCTAGAGTTAAATTGTACTCTTTTATGCTTTCATAGTACACAATGCTCACAAAACTTAAATTTTATAAAAATCAACAATATCATCCACCATATTCTTGTTCACTAAGGTTTGTAAACCTTTTTCACTCAAATGAATTAACCCAAAATTCCATGATATCCTTGATTTTAATGTAGTAACATTAGCACGACCAGATAAAACAAATGCATCTAGGCTATATAGAGTACCATGCCCAACTCATTTTTTAAGAATAAAATTACCAATAGTTAATCTACATTATTTTCATCAAAAGTGATATGAACTCCTACATCAACCATTTAATATATAGACATAAGGATTCTTTCTAAACCTATTTATGCAATACATCTATGAATTTTTATACTCTACCATCCATGAAAGAAACTTTTACCTTTCCCTAATCATCACCAAGAAACAATTGCCCCTCATTACTTTCTTATGCTCTAATTACCACTTCATATGTGGTTTTAGATGAAAGTAAACACTTGAATCAATCAACTAGGAATTATCACCAATAATATTATCAAATACAAAAGTATTGCTACTATATTCATCAATGTCAAAGAACTTATCAGAGAAGTTTTCCTTCTCGGACTCACACTCCTTTATATGACCCTTCTTGCCACAATTCCAACATGTTACATTATATTCTCCTAGATATTTAGACATATCATTTTCCCTAAAATTATTATCTCTCCTGTTTTACACCACCTCTAAACATAAGGGCATCAAAATATTTATCATTCATAGACATTTTTCTAGTTCCTTCACTTAAAAAAATTCTAATCACATTTTCCAATTTAAGTGTTGTATCATTACTAATTATTGACATCACAATTTTATCCTATTAATATTGTAAGGAACAAAGTAACAAAATGCTTTGTCCTCTTCATCCATCTTGAATCATATTGATACAAATTAACTTACTGTCATATTAAAACCATTCAAATGATCAATTACATAGTCACCCTCCCTCATTTTAAAAGAATAGAAATCCAAAAAAAATAAAATTTAAAAAGATATTTGATTGATACAATAGACCTAACTTCTTCCATAATAAATTTATTTTCTACTACTAAGACACATTTATTAACCCTCTAAAAGACATAACCAGATTGCACTTATGAATTTTTTATCTAGTTTTAACTAATCCTCATCAAACATGTAACTTTTATTGAAGAAGCTACTTACCCCATTAATATCTTTGTACTAAATGATCCTTCATATAAACTTCCATAGTTTTAAGTGTTGACCATTGGATTTGTCAATTTTAGACCTCGATGTGCTCATCATAGATTTAATGTTTTTATAAATCTCATATGATCCTTGAAATATTTTGTTTGATTCCATTTGTACATCAATTGTAACTTTCAAACTCTTTCAGGGTTACAACATTACACACATTGTGGTTCATAATCCAATGAAATAGATACCACCCAACCAACCAATTCATACTTTGATACCAAATTTTGGTGATTTTCACCCCTGTTTTAAATGAATGATATACTCAAGTAATGAATTCTTAAGACTATATATTTATTTTTAATAGTCAATAGCATGTAATACTTCTAAATATAATTATGTATAAAAGTAATGTAATAGAATGCAATCATTAGATTACATAAGAAAAATATTATAGGAGAAATCCATCACTAAAATATATTCATAATTTTATTATTCAAAATCAACACCAATTCAATACAATAAGGTCTTTATAAAACCTTTTATAGAGTCTCAATTTATAACATACCCTTCTATAATCTCTCAAGCGTTTACACACCAACAATTTAAAAATATCTCCAATGTCTATTATAATGAGTTCATAACTTTGGAAAATGCACACAAACTAATATATATACACCATGAGTTAGACAATTAGATATTGGCATTCCAATTGTATAACTAACTCATGGAATACCAAGAGTCATGTAACCATATTTTAAACATATCTGATTTCAACATACCATACTTACCACCAAGTATGATTTCTTACCACCAAGTATGATTTCTTACCACCAAGTATGATCTCTCCATGTGTGGATTATAACATTGTAAATTTTGTGGTTGTTGCACAATATGAATCAATAACTACATCATTTACTATTTATATCAATATATTTCTAAATATGACCACCACTAATAACTTTTCACTTATGGTAGCATGTAAAATATACTTCACTCCATATTACTTGTGGTACCTCGTGTTATCTTCCAAGACAATATCCACCCCTCAAATCATGTCGCATGTCCATCAATTCTTCTATATTTGTGCCCACATCACTAATAATGCAAGTCCAACAAGTATTAAACACCTATGCAGTTGCGGGCTATTATTTTAGATACTTTATAAAGGTCGTCGCATCCCACAATATTTGGACAAACCATATATGATGCACTCCAACAATGATCACATCACCATATATTAAACAATATAAATTTATATACTATAATTCTAGCAATTTGTTATATTCTAGTGTAACAAAGGCTATATAGATAGACTCTTCCATAAGGACTTGTTGGCAATAAGTGTTGTAATTTATGCCAAGTCAAGATTGGTTGTCATTGATGTCAATGTATATACTTCGAAGATAGTGGAAATGCAAATATATCTATTGATACACTCAGTAATATAGTATATGGAAGAATGATGTTCAACCTGGTGTCTAAGTGTGATGCGGAAGTAGGTACACATTTTCTAATGTATTCACAATATGTTTACATTGATATTATTCCTATTTTGTGTACCACACACATGGAGATATGCTGCAAGAGTTTTGCTAAGGCATTCACAGTGTAAAATCTAAGATAGAGTCATGGTATTTTGGTCTACATCCCTCTATAGAGTGGTGGCACTATTTTTAGCTTGTTCCACCCCTATAATAAATGCCCCAATTACTCATTTCCAAAATTAGAAAGTGTAGGTTTTTCAGTGTGTTAGACTTTTTCTTGGACTCTTCCTCTCATCCTTCCACTATCTCTCTTTATCCCCTTCTTCTCCCCTTCTCTCTATTTTTTTCCTTGATATTTTTGGTTTCACCCATCAAGCTTAACCCTTATCCTTTTCCCTGATCCCTTTCTTCAGAAAACCAACTAAGTGTTGATTCTTCATGGGTTGGGCTTTGGCCATCCATTTTACCTCTTTCCTTGGTTAAGGTAAGAGGTAAGACCTTTCTCTGACCTCCGATGACCTTTTGGGGATTAGAGATCAGGCATCCCTTTTGTCCCTTACCTTCATTAAGGTATGGTGTGAGGGGTATGCTTGACGCCCAACACCTAGTGCTTTCATCTTCCCTCTACCTTCTTTCATTTCCTCTTCTCAAAATCTTAAGTTCCCCTCGTCATTTTTCTTTGAAATCCTAAGTCCTTTTTAGACTTTTAGGTTTTGGGATCCTTTCTTACCTCTGTCATCTAAAACTCCAATCTCTGATGCCCTTTTGGGCATTGGAGCTTGGCCTTCCCCTTTGTCTCTTACCGCTAAGTTGTAAGAGGTAAGGAAAACCTCTGACTCTTGAAGCCTCAATGCATTTGGTAGACCTCTAGTCCAATCTCCAAAGTTTGATGTTGATGTCAATGATTACAAGGTATGATGAAATTCCAAGGCCCAATGTCTGACGACAGTGTTGTTTTTGGCCTTGCAACCCATTTAATTCATGAGAGGGCTCCTTTCAAGCCCGATAGCCTAATCATATTCGCAATTCCATGTTTTTCACATAAACACCATTATTGTTGCAGTGACTCTCTCTTCGCAACCATTTTATATTTTTTTGGGGAAAGTATGGTATTTAATATTGTTTCAACCTAACCCCATTAATGGCAGACTGCTACCCATTCCCTTTTATGTGTTTTCATCCAAGTCCTTCTATCAATGATCTAATCTTTGCCATGATTTGCAACAAATTTGGCGAGGGATTTCTTTATTTTTTGCATGATATTTGAACTAAAGGCCTGGTGTGGATGTCAGATGTATTAATGGTGGCTACCTTCTCCATTTCTAGTTGTATTTTGCAACCTAGGAAAATATTTGTACTTGTGGGTAAACCCTAGTTAGGTTATGGTTTGTGTCTATTATTTTTGAGTTATGCCTAAACCATAAAGGCAAGTTTTATTGTTTTTGTTATGGTTTCGAGGTTAGTTCTCTCTTGGAGAGTTATGTGTATTAGTAAGGTGGGTGCTATGTACAAATATTTTTAAATGGTAACAGGTGAAGATCTATGTTTGTAAGTCATTACTTGGCATCTCCTCTATATTATGAATTGTGTCATATATGAATATACTCTATCATGCAATATTCTCCAACTATGAGTGATGATATGCTTTAAGCTGGGTAATCAAGGGTTATATTATTTTTCAAGCATATTTTTTGTTTTGAATTATTTTATTGGTTTACTATTTGTTTGATGGATAGAGTAAATGCTTTCCATGAATTAATGGGTATATTATCATTTGCTAGGGATTATTAATTATTGTTGCATAATAGGCTTGCCTAGCTTTGATTATCATAAGGTGATAATCTGATAGAAGACCCTCATAATATGTTTGGTCTTGGCATCATAAAATGCATAACATATGAATCTGTAGCCCAAGGAAGGCACTAATCTTGCATGGTTTTCCACCCCTATCCTTAGAAACAAACTTTATATTCAAACAACCTTTTCCCTGCTTTCTTAGTTTAGATTTTTTTTATGTTTCCTACTTCATACTTGAACTTAAATGAGAACAAGGGATGTAACTAGCCCTACAAGCCCTTTTCATTTGTATGAAGCTTATCATCTTTACATATAGGGATATCCACCTAGGTTCTATAAATCCTAAAGTGTAGGGGAGAAAAGTGTTAAATCCATCTCCAATTCATTGGCCCCTAATCTTGAAGTCCTTGAGAATAAGAGTTGGCTATCCTTTAGAGGGTTTTTAGGGTTCAACAAGAAAAACACCAACAAATTGGCGATTCTGTTGTGGAAATTACAAAGAATCTCTAGTTATATTTGTTATTGATGTAAATTTGAAGCTCCCCATCCGAGCCACCAACAAATTGGTGACTCTACTGGGGAAAATTGAAGAAATATTTTGGTGAGCAATTAAAAATATTCTTTTCTTCATCTGATCCACCAACAGATTTGGTGACTCCATTGAGGAAGATAGAGGCATATCCATTTGGAAAGAGTCGCGAGCTTTTCCAATCTGAAGTTTCAAGTCTTGGGATGCAAGGACTTTCATACTTGAAGAAGAAACCTGTTGCAACATTTTTGGCGTGTTCTTGAAGTCTAGTTCTCTGTTGATGGAGAGAACTCAAAAATATTTTGATCTTTGAAGGAGCTCCCTACTTCTTGAAGATAATTTCCTCTTTCAGAGAGGTGGTGACTCTACAACAAAATTTTACATAATTAGAAGAGTTGGTTGCAAAGGTTTCAGGTATTTATCTGTTGTATTTTGTATGAAGGTCAATTGTTGTAAATTTCTAGTAAATATTGCCCCTTATATAGTGCTTTAAGGTACTAGCAAAAATTGAAGTGAGAAAACAAATATTTTGAAGCAGATAGTTGTAGGGGGATAGATATTCATTAGCAAATATGTATAACCAATTAGGTTCCCCCTCTACAAGCTATTTTGTCATGATTAAACCACAATCATATCCTCAGAGAAAATGTTCCTCTATAGAAAGATATAACCCTCTGAATTTTGGTAAAATCCAAGGTTATCAACACTTTGTCCAAAGAGAAATAAACAAATACTTTCCTAAGTTTAGAGGCACTCATGAAGAATCACAATCAGAACATCTGCAGGTTTTCACCAGATTGATGGTGAAAAGTTAGATAGTAGAGGAGGATGTTGTCATGAATTTTTTTATAGAAACTTTACAAAATGGTGCATAGGACTAATTTTTAATCTACCTTTGCATTCTATGTGTTCATGGCATGAGCTTTAGATACTATTCATGGACCAGTTTGGTGAATGCTTATCTAATAATAAGTTTTTGTACACTCAGCAAAATTTTGAAGAATATGAACTTGTGGTTGAAAATTTTTCACCTATTGATGCATTGTATGATATAAAAAGATATGAGGGTGAATCCCCATTTAGTTTTCATGATAGATTCATGAAATATTTGTATGCTATACCAGAATTATATAGACCTAATGAAATAATGTGTATTGGTTTCTTTTGTGAAATACTTGAGCTAGGTCTAAGTACAATACCACAAAATTGGAAGCCTTTTGGACTTAGATATTTTAGTGGCTTTTAGTTGTTGATAGGATGATAGGGAAGTATGGAAATTGTTTCCTATTTTGATTGTGTGATGGTACTTATTCTAGGATTGTTGATATGATTCTAGTGGTATAGCAAAAGGCAATAATAATGCATCTCATTTTCGTGAAGATTTTTCTTTTGAGCATCCCCTAGAGGATGTGTGTGCAAAAGTAGAGTACAAGAAAAATAGCTAGGCTACAAGGTATGATGAAGTGACATAAATATTTGAAGAGATGCCTTCTACTGATGTTGAAATTGCAAAAATAGAGAGTCAACTCTCTATATCATATGACTGTGATAGTATATGTAGTGATCTTCAACTAGAGCAATCATCTGTGGAGAGTTGCAGTGAAGAAATCAATGATGATTTCTAGTTTGATAGTGTTGGATATGACACTGATGATTGTTGCAATAGTATGGACAGAGAAGAAAATGTGTATGCAAGAGATTCATCAGATGAATCAGTTCAGGTAGATGATTGTGTTGGGCATGCATATGATGGTGATGTAAGTGATGAACAATAAATTGCTCCCTTGTTTGATTTCATACCTTCTTCTATCCCTTTTTCTAGTTTTGAAGTTTCTAATGAGTTTTTGCATGGGTATAGCATAAAAGTAGTTATACATGAAGATGAAAATGTAGAGATAAATGTTGGTATAACTAATGAAATTTTTTTATAATGAGTTTTCACTTGAGGAGTGTGATTGTGTCAATCACATGGATGCCTATGAAAACTTGTTTTCAGGGGGTGCAACTCATAGTCTTCCTCATGAGTAGTGTACTTCAAGCCAGTCATGGTAGATTAATGTTGCTTAGATGATCCCCATAGATGTGTGCCATAGGTTTGATTTTTGGGACACATATGTCTCAACAAATTTCCAAGAGATTGAAATAGAGAGACAATCTGAAGATTCTAGCTCTTCATTCAAAATTTCATGATTTGAAGGATGTGTTGATGAAGTTTGCATCAACATTGAGGACTCCAAGCATGAAACTTACAGTGGTGATGAGCAATAACAAAGTAGTGATTTTTTGGCTACTCATGTTTCTCATATGCCAGAGGTTCAATTTTTTCAGTTTGACTTGTTAGAGGATGAATTTCCATTTGCAAGTCAACATTGTGAAGAGATATATTTTTCTTTTCCATATGAATTGAAGGAAACTTCTCTTTGCCTTAATTTATGTGAGGTGGTCAATAAGTATGAAGGTAACATGGTTTCATATGGTTTTTATCATAGTTCTCAATTTCTGCCACTTGGTACAAAATTAGAAAATGTAGTGTGTGGCAGTGAGGTGGCTTATGCGGTATGGTTACCATGCAAAAAAAGGATCAAACTTGGAGCAATTTTTCATTGTTTAAAGGTAATCATATATTTTTTTCTTACGAGAATGAGGTTACCTTTCCTACTATGGTGTGGCAGAAAAAAAATTTGGTTAAGGGAGATCAACTCCTTTAACAAGTTGGTGTTTGATAGAGGCAAGCATTAGCATCCCTTTTTCAATTGGTGGCCTGGGGCCATCAAATGAGGTTTGAAGGTTGGGTGGTTTCTGAGCCCAATGGATATGGCACCATGGTCAACTTCCCTAGAGATCTGGAATCTTACCATCATTCACTAAAGCATGCATCCCCAACTAGAGCCATTCATGGCACTATTTTTAGCTTGTGCCACTTCTGCAATAAATGCCCCAGTTATTGATTTCTAAAATTGATTAAGTGTATGTTTTTTGATGTGTCATACTTTCACTTTCATTCTTCCTCTCATCCTTCCACTATCACTCTTGATCCCCTTCTTCTTCTCCCCTTCTCTCCATTTTCTACCTTGACATTTCGGGTTTCACCCATTGGGCTTAACCCTTATCCTTTTCCCCAATTCCTTCAAAAAATCAGTTGAGTGTTGATTCGTCATAGTTCGGGCTTCAGTCATCCCTTTTACCTCTTACCTTGGCTAAGGTAAGAGGTAAGACCTTTCTCCGACCTTTGATGACCTTTTGGGCATCAAAGATTGAGCATCCCTTTTGTCTGTTACCTTCATTAATGTATGATGTGAGGTGTATGCCCGACACCTGACGTTTGATGCTTTCTTATTTCCTTTGCCTTTCTTCTTTCATTTCCTCTTTCCTTCTCAAAGTCTTAAGTTTCCCCTCCTTGTCATTTTTACTTCAAAATCCTAAGTCATTTTCATACTTTCATGTTTCAGGATCCTTTCTTACCTCTTAAAGTCGTTTCCTTGAAGTTTGATCTTCAATGCCCTTTCGGTCATTGGGGATTGGCCTTCCCCTAGAGGTAAGCCAAACCTCTGACTTCCAAAGCCTCAATGCATTTGGTAGACCTCTAGTCCGATCTCCAAAGTTTGATGTTGATGTCGATGCTGATGAAGAATACAAGGTATGATGAAATGTCGAGGCCCGATGTCTGACGATAATGTTTTTTTTGGCCTTGCGGCCTATTTAATTCATAGGAGGGCTCTCCTTTCGAGCCTGACAGCTTATTCATACTCACAATTCCACGTTTTTTCATGTAAACACCATTATTGTTGCAATGACTCTCTTGAAGACCATTTTTTTATTTTCGAGGGAAAAATATGGTCTTTAATATTGTTTTGACCTAACCCCATTAATGGTGGAGTGCTACCCATGCCCTTTGATGTGTTTTCATCCTTCTATCAGTGATATGATCTTTGTCATGATTTGTTGTAGATTTGGCATCGACTTTCTTCATTATTTGTGTGCTCTTTGAACTAAAGGCCTGGTGTGGATGTTAGATGTATTAATGGTGGCCACATTGTCCATTTCTAGTTGGATTTTGCAACCTAGGAATATTTTTTGTACACATGTGTAAACCCTAGTTAGGTTAGGGTTTGTGGCTATTATTTTTGAGTTATGCCTAAACCATAAAGGAAAGTTTTGTTTCTTTTATTATGGTTTAGAGGTTAGTTCTCTCTTGGAGAGTTATGTGTATTAGTAAGGTGGGTGCTATGTACAAATATTTTTGAATACTAACAAATGAAGATCTATGTTTGTAAGCCATTACTTGGAATCTCCTCTATATTATGAATTGTGCCCTATATGAATATACTCTATCATGAAATGTTCTCCAACTATGATTGATGATATGCTTTAAGTTGGGTAATCAAGGGCTATATCAAATTTTTAAGCACATTTGTTATTCTAAATTAGTTTATTGGTTTTCTATTTTTCCAAGGGATAGAGTAAATGCTTGCCATGAATTAATGGGTATGTTATCATTTGCTATGGATTATTAAGTATTGTTGTATAATAGGCTTTCCTAAGTTTGTTTATCATAAGGTAATAATCTAGTATAAGACCCTCATAATATGTTTAGTCTTGTCATCATAAAATGCATAACATATGACTTTGTAGCCCAAGGAAGGTACTAATCTTGCATGGTTTTCCTCCCCATCCTCTGAAACAAAATTTATATTCAAACAACCTTTTCCCTTATTTCTTGCATGGTTTTCCTCCCCATCCTCTGAAACAAAATTTATATTCAAACAACCTTTTCCCTTATTTCTTAGTTTATATTTTTTTTATTTTTCATGCTTCATACCTAAACTTAATGAGAACAAGGGGTGTAACTAGCCCTACAAGCCCTTGTCATCTAATTGAAGCTTATCTGATTTACATATAGGGATACCCACCTAGTTCCTGTAGAGCCTAAAGTGCAAGGGAGAAAAGTGTTAAATTCATCTCTTATGTATTTTCCCCTAATCATGAAGTCCTTTAGCATCAGAGTTGGTTGTCCTTTAGACAATTTTCAAGGTTCAGTGGGAAAAACACCAACACAGAGTAAGATTTAGTATTTTGGTTTCGAAGATAAGATGATTAAGATGTGAAGGTTTTTATATCCAATAATTCATGTCATTACAACTTTTACAATGAAATTTATAAGTTACAGAGTTCCGGTTTGTGCTCTGGCAGAGAAAAGTATTGATGAAGTCCTATTGGAATGCTCTATATTTTGGTGCAGGGGCACCCTGATGCACTTGTTGAGGAAAATTGTTGCAAATGTTGATAAACTTTGTTTTTTGGTTTGATTGGAGTAAATACGGTCGTTTGAGACCATTTTGATTCATTTGGAGTCATTTTAGGATGTTTTAGGATTTTTTGGAGTCATATTGTGAAAAGTTGCAAAAATTGTTGAAAGTTATCAAAAATGTTGTCAAAAAGATGTAAAAGTGTCATTAGAGTTAACAAAAGGTTGTTGGTCATTTTTTTTAGTTGGAAATGATTGGGAAAAGATAAATAGTCCTTGTAACATCAACCTCAAAGGTTTGAGAAGCTTTGAATGAGAACATCTTTTTGCCACATTGAATATTGCTTTTTCTATGAAATTCGACTGTATTCTGCCTTGTACGGATTGGTATGATATAGTACGGACTTGTTGGTGAAGTAGGAAGTTGAAGAAATGTCTTAGCCTCCAAATTATTTTTGTTTTATCAGATTTCATTTCATTTTATAAAAGATATTTCAATTTTTGTGAGGACATGTATAAACCCTGCCTAAGGTTTCTAGGAAACAAACAAAAATGATTGGGTAGAGTTTCCACCAATAAAAACCCATACAAATTGGTGGAAATATCTATCTTAATGCTCCCCACATAATTTAAAAATGATGAATTCTAATTCTCGGTTTGGAAGAATATCTTGATTATAGTATGCTTGCAATCTTGTGTAAACTATCCAAAAACCCTAGGTCAACGTTGTTTCAATAAACCCACGCACCATTTGATATTGATAAGTTGGAGAATCATTGTGGGAGGCTGTAATAGGTTTGCATAGGCCTAGATTTTGTTTGATAATTTTTTTTTCCATTTTGTTTGATGTTTTGGTCTAAGGTACTCGTGGCAACAAGCCCTAAATTGCATGATTCATGGTGTCAAATAATTGATTGGAGATATGTACGCTTGGAAACCTTTATATTATGTTGAGACTAGTCTAAAAAAAAAAAAATTCCCTCATTCCATGTTGTCCTCAAAGGTTGACTACTATTTGGTTGTTTCCCCCATATTTTAGGCTTGAGAACACATTGCCTAGTGTGAAAAAATGTGCATATTTTTAGCCTTGGTGTTGAAATCTTGTTTGAAAGTGTTTGAAATGTTGTTTTGAGTCCTTCCCCTCTGCATCATATTTCTCTGAAGAGAAAGATATAGTTGTGTGGACATGGGAATATGCTCAAAAAGGCGTATGGGTCCATCCTTTCAAGTTTGAGATGTTTTCATGTACAACAATGCAACATCCTATGTTTTGAAGTGTTACGGTATGTCTAAAATGCTCTATTTTCATTAATTTGGTATGTTTCTCTTCTTGCACCAACATTTGATGATCAATTACTTCAGGAGAAGGCTGAAGATATATTATGCATAGTCTACATTGTTCTCATCTTGGTTCGCATAAAGTTTTTGGTCTCTCCCTGGTGGTGTAAAGTTGAACAATTGGCAGTCTTGGTGGTGTTGTCATTGTTTGGGTTGACAAGATCGTTTCCTTCATCTACAACTGGTCATAATTAATTAATCTTGCTTTGGAGGATGTGTTGAAATGGTTTTTGGTCTTGATATGTTGTGTGTTGATCCACAACTCATTTTATCTTCACATTGTATATGTTTGGAGTTGACCTGTGTGATATAATACATTTCTTCTAAAGGTCATCTTGGAGTTTACCTAATCAAGGTTTTTAGTTTTTGTGGAGTATATTTATTAAAGATCAAAATTATTTGTGATGTGATCGATGAATGCTAAATTGGAATTGTGTAGAGTATTGAATGTGAAGTGTGCAAAGTGAGTATGATGGATTGATTTTACAAAAAAGGGATTGCAACATCAACATATGTTGGACGCTTCTTTATAGCAATTCATGTTCATATTTCTCATTATAATTTTCATGTATCCTTCTTTGAGATATTGAGTCTCAGTAGGTCCTTGTATCTTTCCCTAAGGTTGTGCGCCTTAGTCTACAAGTCCTTAGGTAGTGATCCTTAAACAACATTGTAATTTTAGTAAGTAGTGAACTTCATATATTGTGAGTTAACTCTCACCATGGTTTTTCCCTCATTGTGTTTTCCACATAAAAATCTTGGTGTCCTTGTTTTGTGCATCTTTTCATTTCTTCTCTTCTTTCATTCAATGTGATTGTTGTTTAATCTATAAATGGGAATAGTTAAGTTTTAATATATGTTGATTCACCCCCCTCTCAACACTATAGTTTGTTAAACAATTGGTATCAAATCTAGGTGCCTTTGAGAGGCTTAACAACTTGGGTAGATCTTGCACTTGAACATGTGGGGTCTATAGAAAAGATCAATGATATGTTTATTCTAGAATTATATCTATATTTAATTGAACCTAAAGGTTGGGGCAACAATCCAGATGATTGTGAGGTTGATTTTGAAGGAGAAATCTACTCTTGAATATATGGATGAAGCAAGAACAATATAAAATATGAGTGCATGTTGGAAAAATCAAAGGAGATAATTATCAAATTGAGGACAAAAGCTAAAAAATCAAAAGAAGAAATTGGAAAATTGAATGCTCAAATAGAAGGAGGAAATGAATGTGATATTAAATTCAAAGAAGCTAAATATTGATCTCTAATTTAAAAGTCAATGTTGAAGAAGGCAAAAGGATTGAGGATTGCTTGAACACCAAGCTCAATGATAAGACCACTGAATGTTCAAAACTTGAGGAAGAAATTGTCACTCTAAGAAAAGAACTTGAAAAAGAAAAAGAGAAAATTTTACAAAGGCATAAAACTGAGAGGAGGTTCTAAAATTATTGATGATTTGATTAACTCTCAAAAGTCATCAAAAGAGAAAATTGGTCTAGGTTTTGAAAAGAGGAAAAGTCCCATAATCAGTGCTTCTGCAAACTTGTATGATAACATCAAAGAAGAAGGAAAGTTTGATACAAAGGAGGAGAATGTTGAGACTTAAGATTCTAAGAGAATGCCTCCAAAAATACAAAGACAAATCAAGATAACAAGAAAGAAGGTGGATTCACTCATGTCAAGAACAACAAGAAGAATTTCAGGAAGCTTGCTCCTAAGCAAATTGCTCCTACTTGATTCAATGGTAATTGCTATGCTTGTAATAAGATTGTTCATAAGGCTACTGAATGTAGAAACAAGATGAGTCGAAACTCATTTAGATCCCCAAGGTACAATGCTATGATTTCTCAATCATTTTATGGTCAGTGCTATGCTTGCAATAAATTTGGTCACAGGGCTAATGAATGCAAAAGTAAAGTGATAAGGAATAGTAATGCTATGAAATTTTCAATCCTTCTATGGTTACTGCTACACATGCAACAAGTTTGGTCATAGGGCTTCTAATTGTAGATCTAATGTGAGAAGAAGTAACTATGGTCTACAAACTAGTATCATCTACTACAATTTCAATAAACCAAGACACATTGCAAGATTGTGCAAGGGAAAGAATGTAAGAATTTTTGCTCCTCAAAAGAAGGTTGACTCTAATCAACAAAAGAAGGTGATGAACAAGGTATGATAGAAGAAGGAAGAAAGTGAAGAAAAGAATAAATATGTAACTCATTCGGGTGCAGATGGACCCTTTGATAACTAAAGAGATAGAGCATTATCTCAGGGGGAGTTTTCATTTGGAAACCCTTTAGCCCCCTAAAAAGAATAGATTTTTGAAGATTTCAACATAGAAGATGTGTTGAATCAATTCCTTTGGTGTACAGAATTTCTAAGAAAGAAAGAATCTTTTGGTGATAATTTCAGGGAAAAATAATGATTTGTGTAGGTGTGTTGAGCTTTATTCTATCCCTGTGATGACATAGAGAAGTTCAATAGAAGGTTCACCTTGCAAAGTATGAATATATTTGTAAGAGAGGGGGACCAACTACGTTCAAGGCCCCAGGTCACGAAGAGCCAAGAGCGGAAGGCTGCCCTAAATTACCCCAACTTAAAGGGGTGTTAGGAAATACGGGACAAGAATGATGAGGACTATAAGGTCCTTAAATCACTTTGCAGACCCAATACACAGAATGGGGCTAAGAAAGCTAGTTTTTGGGTTTAACTTTGTGCCTCAGGAAGCTCTCTTCCCAAGGACGAAAGCGTGGTTCTGAGATGACAACATGACATGCTAGCGTCTTTCAGGTGTGTTGGCTTTCGTACAACCAGAGGACTAAAGAGACAAGGTCAAACACTAGAAAATGGACTAACGACCTAGCTAGTGGTTTTTAGGAGAACAAAATAACACTATGAAATACGAAATGTATAGATGAATGTGATAAAGTAAATAAATTAATGCTAGGGTGACAAGAATGATCTCACAAAAAATCCTATTCACCATCTAGCTCCAAGTAACACGTCCACCTACACACAATGAAGAGGAAAGTTGTTGGGTGGTTGTATAGGAGCCTGCCTCAGTCAAACCCCCGTTTAGGTGTTTCAACCTCCACGGATAGCCAAGATAGTGATAATGGAGAAATATATGCTAAATAAAGAAATGAAGTAGAGAACACCAAAGCACTACAAAAACAGTAGGGTGCTACCCACCAAATCATAGAGGAGAGGAGTAGAAAACTTACCACCTCCACCAAGAGCACTCAAGTTTAATGGGGGAGAAAATGAGAGGACTCAAGCCTCTACTACAATAGTGTTGGTTCCACACTTGCTCTATAGAGTTGACAAAGTGTCGTTTCTGCTATGGAGTGCAAAAGTGTTGCTTGAGAGTGGTAGATACTAAGAGAATGCTTGAGAAAAGTGTGTAGAGAGATTAATTGAATGCTTAGAAGATGAGATGAATAAAGGAGGAGTGAATTTGAAGGAGAGAATGAAGAAAATGGCCATATTTAGGTCAGTTAGTCAAAGGGGGCATTACAAATCGATCTCCAATGGGAAGTGCAATGCCTCTACAAGCTCCAGACACAGGAATCTGCCAGGGACATAAGCGCATCGCACAGGCATCCCTAATAGTTATTCCTTTGCCGACACACAAAATAACTGCCAAGTGGAATGAAGGCAATAGGCTTATGTGGAATTTAGCCTTTGAATTTGGTTTTCCAAAGTGAAGAAGGGAAAAAGGGGAATTTGCATAAGGCGTGCAAATTCGCTCCTATACATTTTACCCCCACTTTAGCAAGCACGAATACTGATGAGTTCTTCGGTAAAGTAGATCAGAGAAGTAGTAGAGTTAGAAATGTATACTTGAACCATCGAGGAAGTAGACCATGATCTAGCGAACTCGAGAGTGTAGGAAAAGAAGAGGACTTTATAGCCCCATAGAACTATGAAGATGAAGAATGTAAGCGTCTTCCAGGCCCACAAACCTATAAGGAGGAAACCCCCAAAATCTCTCACATGAAGGAAGCCCCGTTAAGAAAGTGCCTCACAGGCCCACAGAATTGCAAGGAAGGTGTCCCCCAAGAACTCTCACATGGAGAATACCTAGAAAAGTGCCTTAAAAACCTGCAAACCTGGAAGGAAGCATCCCCCAATATCTCTCACATGGAGGAAGCTAGGAAAGTGCCCTACAGACCCGTAGACCTGTAGGGAAGGTGACCTTCAAGATATCTCGTATGAAGGAAACCTAGAAAAGTTCCCTACAGACCGACAGACCTATAGGGAAGGTATCCCCCAAGATCTCTCACATGGAGGAAACCCAAATAAAGTGCCCTATAGACCCACAAACCTATAGGGGAGCCACCCCCAAGATTTCTTGCATGGAGGAAGCTCAAAAAAAGTTCCCTATAGGCCTACAAACCTGCAGGGGAGCCACCCCCAAGATCTCTCGCATGGAGGAATCTCAAAGGAAGCACCCTACAAGCCCACGAACCTGTAGGGGAGGTATCCCCCAAGATCTCTCACATGGAGGAAACCAAGGAAAGCGGACTTCACAGAGTCAGAAAGTGGCCATGCAGGAAAATAAGTGGACAATCATGCAGATCGTTAACAATTTGGAATACTTTCAAAGGGGTACCTTGGGAACCCTGGTGTGAAGGAGTCCATTCAAGGGATGCGCTATTCAAAAGTGTGAAGAAGATTCCTTTTTCTTGAATCGATTCATCATCAAGGAATCCTTTTGAAAGATGTTCACTTCATTAAGGAATTTGAAAGGAAGAATATGCCCCCACGCAAGGGGAAGATCAAATTTGTTCCCAATTCAGAGGAATTTTTTCAAGTTCTTTCTTTACGAACCCATGATGAAAAAAACACATTCCATTAGGGTTTCAAGTCGAGAATGTGATTCTTGAAAAGAAGGTTGTGAAGACTTTTGAGAAAAAGATTTGTTGGCAATGAATGCATTTTCTGAAATTCCAAGTGTTGAAGAAGAAGTGTTGTCACACATAAGAGGGACAACTCAAGAAAAGAAGAGAGAAAGATAAAGTAAAAGCGAAAAAGGAAAGAAAACACGAATAAAGGGCATAGGGGTAGCTTGATATTTTGGGGTCAAAACTACTCATAAATATATATATATATATGTATAGTAATAGTATATAAAATGAACTGTCATCAACCCCCTACTAAATCGGACCATGTGAAGAATGCACGAGAAGACAAAGTAAAAATAAAAAATTGGGTCAACATGGAAGGGAAGCCTAAATGTTCCCAATGCTTTGCATTGTCTCCAATTTATCAAAAATCAAGTCACAAACATGGAAGAATGATAATACAAATAGAGGAAGGTTTACGACACAAAAATCACACTTATATCCAAGCACCAACAGGAATGATGAGGGTCATCCAGGCACACATAGCACGATCACGGGGGAACACAACACAACACACAAACACACACACATCTAATCTAAAGATAAAGAAGAGGCTCCTCCTAACACTGATCGACCAAGAGGTCATTCACTTCCCACTCTAGATCATCGTAGGGGGAATGAGGATGAGTCTGCAGTGGTGGGATGTTAAGAGGAGGAGCATCTGACCCTCCCGCAACAAGGGCTAAGGAAGAGGGTCCCGCAAGGTCCTCTCCACAGAGCTCTTATGGAGCTAAGGTCAGCAATTTCATGAAGATCACCAACAAGGCCAGAACCTCATCCAAAGATTTAAACATGCACTTGATAGGAGTACCATGTTTTATCTCAATAGACAAGGAAGGTTGCGCCCAAGGTTCACTGCTAGGCTCACCAAATGATTTGGGAGCAGTGACAAACTCAGGAGAAGACGAGATTGGTTTTGTCACTAGGATAGAACAAGTCAGTGTGGGGCCACCTTTCGGAGAAGGTGGACTCTTCTTACATCCTTTATTGCTAGAAGGACCACTCTCCACCTTTTTCTTCATCGAAGGAGGCAAACTCCCCACATATGAGGCAAGAGGTGTGAAGGAAGAGGAGGAAAGAACTGCAGTAGATACGACCGAGGTGTTTTTTATATCTGTGGGCTTCGGGAAAGGCGGGACATCCGGAAGGGACATCAACAAAGGTAGCTCCATAGAAGGAGTGATGAACACCTACACCTTTTTAGGGTCAGGTGCATTCGTACTCGCATCAAAAGATGGAAGCAATAAGAGTTGGTTTGAACAAAAGTAGAGGGGAGGAGAGAAGAGGACATTGCAGAAGGCCCTGATACAAGGGTGATCATCTCCTCTTCCTTCCTCTGTAAGGTGGCCTACTCAGCCATGAGAGCCTTTCACTGACGCTTATGCTCATGAGCAAGGCCGTTTCTGTGACTCTTTGAACTGGAGGTCGAAGGCTACAAAGGAATAGAAGGCTCCTTCTCAGCCATGAGAGTGTCTACTACAGCCATTTCCGATGGAGGAATAGACTCATGAATGGGAGAAGGAGGAGTAGGTTGAGAACATCGGGGGGAGTCACCTCAAGTGCCTCGGCAGTGGGCCTCTTCCTGTTCACTACTTTGGGAGCAGGAGCGGTAGAAGGCCGGGGAGGTTGGGACAAAGAGGACTCTCCATAGGGGCCTTTCTTCCTATTATACTAAACGGGCCTAGGCTCCATAGGCAAAACAAGAAGCTCAAATGTGGGATGCTTGGGCTTTCGCCAAGTGGGCACCATAGGATTCTCTCGCAAACGAAAAATGGAATTTGACGGTGCCTCAGTGGTGTGAGAGGAAGTGTTAGGCTGAAAAATAGAAGAGGAAGAAGGAGGATCTTAGGACTGCTTCTCTTCTTCCCTTCTATGCACCTTAGCAGCATTACTTTCAGCTTTTAGGCAAGCCCTATGTGAAACAACATAAGACAACAGAGGGTATCTCACTTTCGGCCTTAGGTGCCCTTTCTTATAATTCTAATATGTTCAGTGCAGGAGGTCTGTCCTGGGCGGGAGAGGACCAATGGGCACAGGCCAAGAGTAGTCCAAGGAGTAGCTACCATGAGCAACTGACGGTTTATAATCGGTGTCATGAATTACATGTACAGAACCCCCGTGGATAAATTTTAAACATTTATGCATGACCGAGGGTATCGCATTCATAGCTCCTAACCAAGGGATACCCAACTTCACTCGAAAGAGTTCAAACCTAGGAATAATGTCAAACATGAGCTTCATAGATTTAGGTCCAACCAAGACTGATAGGACAATACTACCCAAAGGGGCATGGAAATTCCATCATGCATGCGGATGTTGCTCATAGGTGCATTGTACTCATCTTTATGTAAGAAGTTAATTAGCATAATCTCCTCAGTTGTTATGTTTACTTGAGACATCGGATCAATGAGAGCACCTGCTACAATGTTTTCGTTGATCCACGCAGGGATGTAGAGAGGAGATGGTTCCCTATTAAAACCCATCGGCAAGTCTTGTGAAGTGAAGGTTATACCAATACCACTGTCCATAGGTTGCACAGAGGGGATAGTTTGATGCAAAAAAGAGGCCAGTGCGCACACTAGATATTCTCATAGAGTCCCTAAAGGCCAAAGGATAAGACGGTGACCCAATTAAGGTTTTGTTACGCAACACCTTCAGAACCTTCCAACTACACCTACTAGGGCTCACAGGTTGGGTTGAGGTGACAGCCTCACAAAACTCACACCTACAACACTCCTAGAATACGAGGAAAGGAACTTTCAGTATTGTAAAACGGAACCAAAATGGTTCACGTCGGGTTCACCAAAAATGTAAGAGAGGGGGACCAACCACGATCAAGGCCCTAGGTCATGGAGAGCCAAGAGCGGAAGGCTGCCCTAACTTACCTTAGCTTAACGGGGTGTTAGAAAATGCGGGACAAGAATGATGAGGACTTAAGGTCCTTAAATCGCTTTGTAGACCTGAAACACAAAATCAGGCTAGGTGAGCCAATTTTTGGGTTTAACTTTGTGCCTCAGGAAGCTCTCTGCCCAAGGATGAAAGCATGGTTTCAGGACGACAGCACAGCGTGCTGGTGTCTCTCATGTGTGTTGGCGTTTGTACAACCAAAGGACTGAAGAGACAAGGTCAAACACTAGAAAACGGACTAATGACCACGCTAGTGGTTGTTAGGAGAACAAAATAACACTATGAAATACGAAATGTATAAACGAATGTGATAAAGTAAATAAATTAATGCTAGGGTGACAAGAATGATCTCGCAAAAAAGCCTGTTTGCTAGCTAGCTCCAAGTAACACGTCCACCTACAGACAATGAAGAGGAAAGTTGTTGGGTGGTTGTATAGGGGCGTACCTCAGTCAGAACCCTATTTAGGTGATAATGGAGAAATATATGCTAAAGAAAGAAATGAAGTAGAGAACAAAAAAGCACTATAAAATAGTAGGGTGCTACCCACCAAATCGTAGAGGAGAGGAGTAGAAAGCTTACCACCTCCACCAAGAGCACTCAAGGCTAATGGGGGAGAAAATGAGAGGACTCAAGCCTCTGCTGCAATGGTGTTGGTTCCACACTTGCTCTATGGAGTTGATGGAGTGTTTTTGTTGCTGCTATGGAGTGCAAAAGTGTTGCTTGAGAGTGGTAGATGTTAAGAGAATGCTTGAGAAAAGTGTGTAGAGAGTTGAATTGAATGCCTAGAAGATGAGATGAATGGAGTGAATTTGAAAGAGAGAATGAAGAAAACGGCCATATTTGAGTCAGTTAGTTGAAGGGAGCGTTAGAAATCAGCCTCCAATGGGAAGTGTAACGCCTCTATAGGCTCCAGATGCAAAAATTTGCCAGGGACGTAAGCGCACCGCATAGACGTTTATGCGTTGTGCGGGCGTCCCTAACAGTTATTCATTTTCCAACACACAAAACAACTGCCAAGTGGAATGAAGGTAGTGGGATTATGTGGAATTTAGCCTTTGAATTTGGTTTTCTAAAGTGAAGAAGGGAAAAAGGGGAATTTGCATAAGGGGTGCCAATTCGCTCCTATACAATATTTATGGTGGAAATTTAGGGATTTTGAAAAATCCTTTTTTGTGGCTTTTGGATCATTTAATCTCATTTGAATGATATCAAGTGTGTGCAAGTGTTAAGAGAGTGAAGAAGGTTGTCAGTGAGTTGTGTGCTAACCCTAACAATAGTATTCACAAGAATTTCTCTGGTTTGCCTATAAAACCATAGTTTTTAGATAGTGTTATAATGGCTACACCAACTTACATTGGTGTTGTTGAGAAACAAAGGCCAAAGTTAAAGAAACATCCATACATATCTATCGTAACCAACAAAGATGTAGCATTCTCTCATGTTCTGATCAATGTGATTCATTTTGAAGATGTCTGCATCTATATTCACTCTTAGTTGAGTGAGTAGAATCATCTGAAGATGAGATATTTTAGGTACAATCATCTCTTGGGTGATTATTTTCAGCTCAAACCAAAATATGTGAATGTGGAAGCAAAGGGTTTAGATGTGTGGAAAGGTTTCCATAATTTTTGCTTTGAAGATGAATGGGTTAAAATTTCTTTGAGTTGGATTCATGAAGATATATTTTGGCTTGATCAACCCCACCTAATCGCAAAAGAATCTATCGAGGTTATGATTGGATTGTGCTCTATTGGACCCATGCAGACACTGAAGGTGGTAAAGAGTGAAGAAGTCATGAAGCTCACTAGAGCTAAATTCAATAAAAAAACCCTAACTATGGATAATATTTCTGACCTAGGGGTCTGATATACCACGATGGACATTGCATATAAGGTTTACTATGCAAAAAGAGAAGGGTCTACTATTTCCACCGTCATATTCACTACTCATCAGATGGTGAAGGAAGGAAAAGATTATGACCTTTGTGAGCTTTTGTGGCAACAATTATTGGAAAATTTATAGAAAACCAAGGGTTCACACTATAATTTCTATTATTGCACTTTGATTATTTATCTTATGTTTTATTTCTTGGGGGAAATTCTTGGATTAAAGAATATGGTTTGGAGAAAGAATATTCTTGTTGTACATCAGATTAAGGATCACATGCATAGATTTCCAAATACTAAATAGTGTGACACAATGTTTTTGGGTTTCTTCAAAACATTTCAAAATGAAATTCAGAAGAGGGATGGGATACTGTCACAAGTTGTGGAAAGATATAAGAATGAAATTACTATTATGGTAGATTAAAAAAATTGCTATATGGAGGTAGTTGAGCCAAGAACCTCATTGGTAAAAAAGTTTCCCTATGAGGTCTCTAGATTTGACTAGGTTGCATTTGTTGACATCTTGCTTAGCAAACCTAAGGATCCTACTCTTTAGAGGTTTGGGACATATGAAAAAATAACCAACAAGAAAATTAAGAAAAAGGTAGAAGAAAGGGTGGAGAAGAGTGTGGGGAAGATGATGTCTAAGTTAAAAAAGGTGTTTGGCTCTCCTAAGGATCTTACAAAATCATCTCAAGCCACTATTGCTATACCAACTTCTAGAAGGACAATTAGATATACCTCTACCACTACCATAGCTTCTAGACTTGCTCAAATACCTCCTAGTAGAAGAAGGGTTGCAACTGAAGTGCCGACACAAACTAATACTACAAAAAGGAAGAAACCAAGATCTAAACAGATGGAAAAAAGAGGGAAGATTAATCCCGTGAATGTGGATGATGATGAGGAATATGAAGAAGAAATGAAATCTTATGTATTGAGGAGAAGAAAGAGGAGAACAAGATAGGGAGAAGAAGAAGAAACATCTAAAGAAGAAGAAAATGAAGAAGTAAAGAAGGCTCCTCTAGAAAAACCTAAACATGAACCTCTACAGTTTGAGGCTACTATTAATGCAATTGTACATTATGATGCATTGAAATAAGATGTTTCTCTTTATGATTATATGTCCCTTGTTGATAAAACCATAATTGAAAAGGTAATATTTATGTATATGAATGGCTTTAATATGGCTCTAAATTAATTTATTGATCAAATTTTGGCAAGTCTAGTAGAAGTACTAAGTAACAATAGGAATGAAGTTGTTGTAGAAGAAGCTAAGATGAGGAAAAAATAATTAGAGAAGGTTGGTATTGTTAGTGAATGGATTGGCCTTTTATAAATATATTTAAAATTGTTAACTCTACAACTCGTATGCACTAGAGCCAAGCTGCTAACAGCTCTAATAAATATCACAATTGTATTTGTGACTTTCCTCTGAATTTTAGAGGTATAGCTCCCTCATATGACTTAATTGATAATCAATATGCTTTTAAAAAGAAAGCAATAAAGGTGAAAAACATCAGCTCATAAGAATGATGCTAATGCGAAGTAAACCTTAAGAAGGTCATTAATCAACTAGCACATAGACTGAAATGGAAAAGCTTCATAATTGCAATAAATAAATTCAATCCAACAAAGAAGATTTTTCAAATAAAATATACTCTAATTACGCACATGACAAGAAGATTAGTATGATCAACATTACATTCAAGACTCACAACTCATAGATTATAAGTTATTGCAACATGAATTAAATTCAAATCAGAATAAATTGTTCCTTCCTTGATTACAAAATAGTGCACTCTTCTAGAATTAGACCCCCTCCAATCATTCTTCACCCAGATATATAGGTCCTTCTCCTTTCTTTGATGGTTACTAATGAGTTGCTAAACATAGCAATGCTTTCTTTCCATTTAACTATCCATCTTTAAAATTGATAGATGGGAAATAATGAGTGGCTAGAATGATTGCATCTCCAATAATATGGCTTTAGGCAGAAAACAAACATTTCTTGCTTTAATTCCTACCTTGTGGCCATCAATTCTTGTGCAGTTAGCATGCTTCACAAACCAAGTATTAAATAGCTATCTCAGGGGTGCAATGGAATCGCACATGCAAATTGTCTAGCCAAAAGATCAATTTGGAATATTAATTATATCTTGGTCACATCAAAAATTAATTTCAACCGCATTTCCATCATATCATTTGATCAATCTGTTGAAAATCTGAAATACTAGGAAGGGGGTGAATCAGTATTCCATAAAACCATTCACATAAGACCCATTTAAACATTACCAAAAATCTAACTGAATCAACAAGAGAAAACATGGAATCAAGATTATGCATCAACACCAATATTTTTATGTGGAAAACCCAAAATGGGAAAAACCACGGTGAGGATTAGCTCACAATATAATATATTCAAATATAGAATATTACAAGGGCTCACTACCAAGACTCACTGTCCTTGAAAGGCTCACAGCCTGAAGTAGATACAAAAGATCTAGCTTACTGCCAAGATACAAAATGAAGTGGCTCACTACCAAAAGCATGAATTGATGAAAATGTACCTTCCTTGTGCCAGAGTTCAATTCCAATTAAGCACAATACATAGACAACACACTTATCTTCACATCTATACAATTTCACACATATCCATTTGCATCTCTATCTTCATGTATCTTTCACACATTCTCCCTCTCTACCTCGCTCCTTCCTTACTTACAATGTCTTACATATATACATATATATACCCATGTTTACTAATTAGGTCAGCCTAATCAACTCTGTTAGCATTGTCCTTAAAACATATTCATCTTCGCACATAAGTAGACAGTGTGGACCTAAGATAGATCCCATTATTTGCACATAAAAAAAAAATCTCAATATTGATACATAATTAGGTCAGCCAGAATTAGACCAAAAACTCCCAATATACATGCAATCCATCAAACGTGTAACACGAAAACTTGTTAGCATATTGAATTCTTCCTTAGACGACATTGAGCTACTTATCTTCAACACCACGCAATAAGATAATCAAATATGAGAAAATGTGGAATCTCCCACATCAGTATACTGTATGAAAACTCATTGTAGACTACAAAACATAATACCATCATTCATATCTTCCAAATTCCTTCACATCTAATTATGAAACTCCAAAGCAAAAAGCATCTTGTAGTCTCAAACCTGTGTACAAACTCCTGTGATGAATCTTTTTCTAAGAATCTAGACCAAAAAAATGATGTATAGAGCCAGTGTATGAGTATGACACTATTTCCAAAACAATTGGCAATTGTACCTTTCCATCCATACAACCTAGTTAGCTGAAACCATGTCAGTGGATGCAACTGATATCAAGATGAAACATATTATCAACTTTAGAGCAGATCTTACACAAAGGGATAATCCAGATCAATACTGGATCAACAGGCTTTCATTACCAGAGCAGCTGAAAACTGATAAACATAAAAATTCCATTAAGGAAATTATCCAAATTCCATTTGTTGACATCAATGACAATCTCTCAATTTCCAACACAATCTTTAGCTCAAATGTCTCGCCAACTTTCTATAAATTTAATAGGCACTACCACACTTCATCATCCGGAAGTGTCCAACATAGCAAGTGCCACAATAACACAACAGGAAATTAGCACTGAATTTTGCACCAAATTTTAGTGTATTTGACTCAGCCATTTGGATTCATTTGATAGCGCAAAAGTTGGCAAAAACCCGTTTCTTCATTTCATCATCGGATTTTTCACCGGATTTTGTGCCAGCCTTCGCACCTAAATTAATGTCAAATTTTGTGCTGGAAATTTGGTGTCAGCAATAGTGTTTCCTTTAATGTCAGGAATAGCATCAGAAATGGGCATCGAAAATAGTGCCTAAATTGGCGCCCAAGTTGGCTTATAGTTTTGCTTCCATGCCTGCTCCCATTATTGCTTCTAGTTTTTCTCCCAGTTTTGCTTCCACTTTTGCTTCCAATGTGACATCCAGTTTTTCTTCGAGTATTGCTTCTAGTTTTGCTTCCATGGCAGCTCCCATTTTTGCTTCCATTTTTGCTCCCATTTTTTCTTCTATTTCTACTCGTATTTTTGCTTCTAGTTTTGCTCCTAGTTTTTCTCCCAATTTTGCTTCCACTTTTTCTTCCAATGTTGCTTCTAGGTTTTCTTCTAGTTTTGCTTCCAGTTTTTCTTCTAGATTTGCTTTCAGATTTGCTTCCATTTTTGCTTCTAGTTTTGCTTCCAATTTTGCTTCAAGTTTTTCTTCTGATTTTGCATCCTGTGCTCCTTCCAGTTTTGCTTCCCCGTTTTGGTTATGGTTTTGCTTCCAGGTTTGCTTCTAGTTTTGCTTTCTGTTTTGCTTCCAGATTTGCTTCCAATTTTTCTTCCAATTTTTCTTCTAGTTTTGCTTCTGGTTCTGCTTCCACTTTGGCTTCCAGTTTTGCTTCCAATTTTGCTTCCAGGTTTGCTTCCAATTTTGCTTTCGACATTCCTTCCAGTTTTGCTTCCAATTTTGCTTCCAATTTTGCTTCCAGGATTGCTTTTGGTTTGCTTCTAGTTTTACTTCCATTGTTGCTTCCTTTTTTGCTTCTACAAATGCTCCTTTTTTTGCTTCCTTTTTTGCTTCTAGAAATGATTCTTGTTTTGCTTCATTTTTTGCTTCTAAAATATTCTTCTTGTTTTGCTCTCGGTTTTTCTTCTGATTTTGCTTCCAGGTTTGCTTCCGGTTTTGCTACCAGTTTTGCTTCCAAGATTGTTTTTGGTTTGTTTCTAATTTGGCTTCCATTGTTGCTTCCTTTTTTTCTTCTAAAAATGCTTCTTGTTTTGCTTCATTTATTAATTTAATATGTTTTAATTCAATTTAATTAGTTAAATATATGATGCCTCTTAAATAACTCATATGATTATAGTAAGTAATTTAATTATTTAACTCATATGATTAAATAACAAGATAATTATTATAACATGATCATCATCTATAATTAAAACAAGTGAGTCAAATATCTATAATTTAATTGAATTTGACAACATCCATCCCGAGTAAATTAAAATCATCATACGTAATAAATATCCATCCAAAAATCATCGACCACTTTTAATATATATAAATTGACAAGTCAATACTGATAAGATCATCATCATATATAACTAAAACAAGTGAAAGTCAAATATTCCAGTAGATCAATAACATGTGAAAATGATACATGTCCAACAGTCGACATAAGTCAAAATGATACATGTACAAATGATATAAGTAAAAATGATAATTTATTTAACTCAAATTGATACAAGTCAAGATGATACATGTCCAAATGATATAAGTGAAAATGATAAATGTCAATATGATACAACTCAATAATATGGTATTGTAGGCCGTGAAAATGATACTTATGATAATAACCATGAAAAGAGGCATCATAACGATATATCAACAATGATCCATGATGCAGTTTATTTGATCATGAATGTCACTGGGTACTACTAGCAACTGCCTCATCATCACCACCACCATTGTGATCATCATCATCATCATCATAACGATATATCAGCAATGATTTATGATGTAGTCTATATGATCATGAATGTCACTAGGTACTACCAGCAACTGCCTCATCATCATCACCACCATCATGTTCATCATCATCATCATCGTTCTCGTCGTCATTGTCGCCGTCGTCATCATCATTATCATCGGCCTCAGTTTCTTCCATATTTGCATCATCATCATCCTCTACCATGTGATCTGTACCGGCAGAACTAATATTTTATGGATCTATATCATGATGAGGATCATCTTGATCTTCTAGAAGGCCCGTGTTCTACAAAAAAACATTTAAAATGAAAAGTTATTATTTATTTCATGCAATAATTTACTTTTCTGTTATATATCTAATATTGAAACATATAAGACAAAACCATTATCATATTACATCATATCAAAGTGCACATACCATAATAAGATTTCAAAAAAATTACAACTAATATGTGATTCCAATGATGTAAAACATGCAACAATTCTAATAAACGTTAGTAAAGATCATAAAAAAAATTGTTGTACAATTTAACTATCAACTGTAAATTCTATTACATAACCTTAAGTTCCAACCCTCTGCAAAAGAATGAGGAGACTGCAAGAAGATTGGCTATAGGGGGCATTGGTACAAGAGATGGACATGGTTCTTCCAATCCATCCACTGAGATGGTTTCATATAAAAATGTGGAAGATATCCCCATTTCTAGAGAGCTCGTGATTCAGGTTGATACGAAAAATGTTGTTTTGGTACCCATATATGGCATCATGGTTCCATTTCATGTAGCCACCATCAAGATGGAGGGAATGCTTATATAAGGATAATTTTCAATGTTCTAGGTACCAGCTTTAATGCCAACTACATGCCAACATTGAAATTCCCTAGCAGTATTTATGTTAAGGAAAATTCCTTTAGATCCAAGGATTCAAAGCACATCAACCATGTGGTACAAATGATTAAACACCACAGACGATTTGTAGCAATGAAAGAGTTTGAAAAGGCAGAGAGAGCTACACTGGTGACTCAGGAGAAACTTTAGCTTTCAAAAACAAAGGCAATTAGGCTGGCAGACTTGTGGATCAGGCCAGCATTTGGTGGAAGAGGAAGAAAGATGACTGGAACTCTAGAGGCCAACCATAATGTATTTTGGTCTTCAACCATGAGAGAAGAAGAGAGGGCTGATATCATGTATCAAAACATTAAGCATGCATTCTTCCAGCCAACGGAGAAGGAGATGATTACTTTGCTTCATTTTCATTTGTATAACCATATCATGGCATGGGAACCAAGAAGACCAAGGATGTCTAGTTTTATGTGGAGTTAATGGATGTGGTCCAAACTTTAGGAGGGGCAAGAAGGTCAATGTATGATCCTGATGACATTGAGGAAGAACAACAAGAGAGGGACAGGAAAAATAAAATCAATGCAAAGCTTCAAGGATTTGTCAAGCAAGTAAGAGAGCTATGGGATCAGCCTCATCTAAAATATTTTGAACTAGAGTTTGATATACCATTTAGAGAGCTTGGTTTTCATGGAGTTCCTTTCAAAGCCCCTAATTTTATTGTTCCTATGGTAAACTATTTGGTAGAGTTAATGGAATTATCTTTCTTAGTAATCACTATTAGTGAGATTGAGATTGTTAATCAATTAGGCACTAATTTCCTATAGCAATGAAAGAGTCTGAAAAGGCAGAGAGAGCTACATTGGTGACTTAGGAGAAACTTCAGCTTTCAAAAACAAAGGCAATTAGGCTGGAAGACTTATGGATCATGCCAGCATTTGGTGGAAGAGGAAGAAAGATGACTAGAACTCTAGAGGCCCGCCATAATTGATTTTGGTATTCAACCATGAGAGCAAAAGAGAGAGTTGATATCATATATCAAAACATTAAGCATGCATTCTTCCAGCCAGAGGATAAGGAGATGATTACTTTGCTTCATTTTCATTTGCATAACCTTATCATGGCATGGGAACCAAGAAGACCAAGGATGTCCACTTTTATGTGGAGGTAATGGATGTTGTCCAAACTTTAGGAGGGGCAGGAAGTTCAATGTATGATCCTAATGAAATTAAGGAAGAACAGCAAGAGAGGGACAAGAAAAATAAAATCAATGCAAAGTTTCAAGGATTTGTCAAGCGAGTAAGAGAGCTATGGGAGCAGCCTCATCTAAAATATTTTGAACTAGAGTTTGATGTACCATTTAGAGATCTTGGTTTTCATGGATTTCCTTTCAAATCCTCTGCTTTTGTTCCTACGGTAAACTATTTGGTAGAGTTGGTGGAATTACCTTTCTTAGTAATCACTATTAGTGATATTGAGATTGTTAATAAATTAGGTGCTAATTGCTTGTAGCGATGAAAGAGTCTGAAAAGGCAAAGAGAGCTACATTGGTGACTCAGGAGAAACTTCAACGTTTAAAAAAAAAGGCAATTAGGCTAGCAGACTTGTGGACCAGGCCAACATTTTTTGGAAGAGGAAGAAAGATGACTGGAACTCTGGAGGCCCACCATAATGGATTTCGGTATTCAACCATGAGAGAAGAAGAGAGAGCTAATATCATGTGTCAAAACATTAAGCATGCATTCTTCCATCCAGTAGAGATGGAGATGATTACTTTGCTTCATTTTCATTTGCATAACCATATCATGGCATGGGAACCAAGAAGACCAAGGATGTCTAGTTTTATGTGGAGGTAACAGATGTGGTCCAAACTTTAGGAGGGGCAAGAAGGTCAATGTATGATCTTGATGAAATTGAGGAAGAAAAGCAAGAGAGGGAAAAGAAAAATAAAATCAATGCAAAGCTTCAAGGATTTTTCAAGCGAGTAAGAGAGCTATAGGAGCAGCCTCATCTAAAATATTTTGAACTAGAGTTTGATGTACCATTTAGAGAGCTTGGTTTTCATGGAGTTCCTTTGAAAGCCTCTACTTTTATTGTTCCTATGGTAAACTATTTGGTAGAGTTGGTGGAATTACCTTTCTTAGTAATCACTATTAGTGAGATTGAGATTGTTAATTAATTAGGTGTTAATTTCCTGTAGCAATGAAAGAGTCTAAAAAGGTAGAGAGAACTACACTGGTGACTCAGGAGAAACTTTAGCTTTCAAAAAAATTGCAATTAGGCTGGAAAACTTGTGGATCAAGCCAACATTTGGTGGAAGAGGAAGAAAGATGACTAGAACTCTAGAGGCCAACCATAATAGATTTCAGTATTCAACCATGAGAGCAGAAGAGAGAGTTGATATCATGTATCAAAACATTAAGCATGCATTCTTCCAGCCAGAAGAGAAGGAGATGATTACTTTGCTTCATTTTCATTTGCATAGCCATATCATGGGGTGGGAACCAAGAAGACCAAGGATGTCCACTTTAATGTGGAGGTAATGGATGTGGTCCAAAATTTAGGAGGGGCAAGAAGGTCAATGTATGATCCTGTTGAAATTGAGGAAGAATAGCAAGAGAGGGAGAGGAAAAATAAAATCAATGCAAAGCTTCAAGGATTTTTCAAGCGAGTAAGAGAGCTATGGGATCAGCCTTATCTAAAATATTTTGAACTAGAGTTTGATATACCATTTAGAGAGATTGGTTTTCATGGAGTTCCTTTCAAATCCCCTACTTTTATTGTTCCTACGGTAAACTGTTTGGTAGAGTTGATGGAATTACCTTTCTTAGTAATCACTATTAGTGAGATTGAAATTGTTAATCAATTAGGCCCTAATTTCTTGTAGCAATGAAAGAGTCTAAAAAGGAAGAGAGAGCTACATTGGTGACTTAGGAGAAACTTCAGCTTTCAAAAACAAAGGAAATTAGGCTGGCAGACTTGTGGATCAGGCCAACATTTGGTGGAAAAGGAAGAAAGATGATTGGAACTCTAGAGGCCCACCATAATAGATTTCGGTATTCAACCATGAGAGCAGAAGAGAGAGTTTATATCATGTATCAAAACATTAAGCATGCATTCCTCTAGCCAGAGGAGAAGGAGATGATTACTTTGCTTCATTTGAATAACCTTATCATGGCGTGTGAACCAAGAAGACCAAGGATATCCAGTTTTATGTGGAGGTAATGGATGTGTTCCAAACTTTAGGAGGGGAAAGAATTTCAATGTATGATCCTAATGAAATTGAGGAAGAACAACAAGAAAGGGACAGGAAAAATAAAATCAATGCAGAGTTTCAAGGATTTGTCAAGCGAGTAAGAGAGCTATGGGAGCAACCTCATCTAAAATATTTTGAACTAGAGTTTGATGTACCATTTAGAGAGCTTAGTTTTCATGGAGTTCCTTTCAAATCCTCTACTTTTATTGTTCCTACAGTAAACTATTTGGTAGAGTTGATGGAATTACCTTTCTTAGTAATCACTATTAGTGAGATTGAGATTGTTAACCTTGAGAGAGTAGGACTTGGGGAAAAGGCATTTGATATGGCTATTGTTTTTAAAGACTTCAAGAGGGATGTACTCTACATTGACTCCATTCCTCAATCTTCACTTGATGGCATCAAGGAATGGATGAACTCCATGGATATAAAGTATTATGAAAACAGAATGAACTTGAACCGGTGGCCAATTTTGAAGACTATTACTGATGATCTAGACAAATTTATTGAAGATGGTGGTTGGGAATTTTTTAATATGGAAGCTAGTGATTCTGATTCTGATAATTCAGAAGAGTCAGATCAAGGATATGAACCCTCTGATGTAGAAGAGGAATCAAAATTAGATGAGGAAGGTTCAAAAGATGAATCTCTTGTGGAGTTAGATGAGGACGAAGAAGAAGAAGAAGATTATGAAGGGGAGGAAGGTAAAACATGGGATGAATTAGAAGTCAAAGTGATAAATGTAGATAAGGAAAAAGGAGACGAATCTGACAGTGAAGAGGAAAGGCGGCAACAAAAGGTAAAAGCTACAGGGAAGTCTCAGGCACCTAATATTAGAGATTCAAGAGGAATTCCTGCCAAGAGGCATAAAGTCAGATGAATTGAGTTCATCTACATCCTTCTAATATTTATTCATGCACATAAATGGTTCATTTGTTTATGCAAATGATACATATATATTAACTTGATCAGTGTTGTTACTTCGGTAGTTTGACTTCTATGACAACCAGCCATTAGGCCATTCTGTGTGGGATCGTGTTTGTGTTTTTAGTTACCTTTTTGGATAGCTCTACTTGGTGTTAAGGACATTCCATTTATCTTTTGAATGTTAAGAAGTATAGTATTACATGCTTCTCTATGTTGATCAGATTAGGTTGCAGGTTTTTTACTGCTGATTTCTTTATTTATGGAGTTTTTTTTAACTTGGAAGACAGGAATTTACTGCCTTTTTTAAATTAGATGGAGAAATTAAGTGGTTGGTTCGCTATGCCAAGTGATGTAGACTAGAAGGATGTGTTAGATCTATAGGATTCCTACCAAGATGCATCAAAACATTCTTAAATGTTAAAAGAATGGAAGCATTGTGAGGAAGGATGGAAAAGATGCATGTGGATCACTTAGTAGAATGGCAACATGAATTCAAGGAAGCACTCCTTGAGATACCATGTTTGAGAGAAAATAAGATAAATCGAATCAACATGGGACTAGGTCACTCAAATGATACAACGTATAACTTAAATGAGGACACTTAAAAGATATTAAAAGATAATGGTCATTAATTAAAAGATGCGATGAAAATACGGCATGAATGTCACCCACTACCCTTTAAGGAAAACAATATTTTTTTCCTCAACATGAAATAATGGGACAATTGAGTGGGATCTAGCGCCAATAGAGAAGCACTTTAGAACTCATCCTATGCATCAATAAACAACTCAACACAATAAATGAAAATTGACATATTAACACAACAATATCCAACTAAGTTATTGAAAGTCAACTATTGATACCTCATTCTCTATCCAGATTAAAAAATCGGCCCACTTTTTGCTTTGTAAATTTTCCTTTTCAAATTGCTTTGGATGCCAACCATATTTCTCCTCCTATCAAAACATGGCACATGGACTAGTTAAACTAATTAATATGAAATCATTTACTTTTTCCTAGGGAATTAAAAAAATATCATTTAACATATTCAATATACTTACAAAATTACAAATCAAGGCCTGTAAACCTTTCTGGCCACTGTGGTGTGTGACACGAATTTTCTGAAGCCTAGCCTTCGAGGCCTTGTCCTAAAACATATACTAATTCAATTTAACTATGCACAAATAAAATTTAAAAATCATTTAATAAATTTGATATAATCTTATGAGAAAATTCAAATACTTGTGTACTCTCCTCACCGGACTTCCTCTGTGCTTCAGACTTCTCATATGCTTTTACAAGCTCTTTCCATACTTTGACACTTACATCAATTGGACTTTTTTTTAGCCTTAGCTTGGGAGAGATTTTTTTTATCTTCTTTGTTTGGTTGCACTAAAATCTCTTGAAATTTTGATACATTCGTAGCTTCACCTTCTTCATAGACCAACCTGTGCCAAATTCAATCTCCATGTCATTGATAACTACTTTTTGTAGGTGTATGGGTATCTTTGAGAATGGAAAATGTAGATGGTCTTTGAACCATTGAAGGCATGATTCCTTCAACCTATTCACAAACCCTTTTCCAACATCTGTCATTCGAACTTCCCCTGAAACCACATTGCATGCTATCTTCTTATTGTAGGTACCAATGCAAGAATGAAAACTTTCCATGGTGGAAGAAGTCTATGTCCCAGGAGTGGGTGGGATAGTGGAAGCCTCTGCTCCCTGTTCTACACTCCTAGAGTTTATTGTTTCTAATTTCCTCCTGGATCTTTTGCTCGTTCCAAGATTGCTTGGGGAATCAATTGATTCCCTTTGACATGGTTGATTTCGTTGAAATGTTTGAGGGGCTTCACTACATTGGTTTTCTATGTATCTAGAAAGCATTTTCCAGTGCACATCATCCAAATTGTTCACTACCTCTTCCCCCAATATGGAAGCCAATGCCTCTTAATCTTTGTCAGTCACATGTCCCTCTATATATATAAAAAAAAAATTCTTCTTTTAAATTTAAAAATAAAAAACTAAAAAGTAAAAATGAAAGAAACAAGGGAAACATTTACAAATCTATAAATTGACAATGAATTACCTCATTATGGCCAGATTTTTCTCCCTTTTTTCTCTTCCCTCTATCATTTGACATTTTGAGGCGACCTAGGGAAAATTATTTTTGTCCAGTCTATGGAGGAAAATGAAGTACACACTGTCAGGTATGAAATTTTTCGTCCAGTTTGTGGTATGAAAGTTTTACCTTGAATGACTCTCTTTCTGGATTTAAACACCTATGAATCAATTGCTTGCGCGCCTGTATAGAATATAAATATATTTGAAAGGATATAAATATATGAAAAATGAAACAAATGTATTGTAAAAAAATCAACGCTTGCACACCTATATAGAATGGTAATCTTTGGGGGATAAAAAGGGTGTGGAGTGTGGTTTTATTGAGAGTTAACACAAATAGGTCCCATGCTCGAGTCATATTTGCTGATTAGAAAGAAAATGAATGTGTGCACACAATCAATTTGAAACCACGAGCTCATTGTTCTATAAAAGAATAAGTGAAAATTAGTAATAGCTAATTTAAGCCCGAAGGTCTCACAAATTTGAGGAAATGATCTATTATTTAGTTGTCGTCTCAAAATCCCTATCTCCTCGTATTGTCTTGACCAACCTTTGTTCCCACGAGACCTAGCTGCAGTGGGGCGGATGTAGTTTAACGACTTGTCTTGAAAGCACTCGACTACTTTTTTATGGAAGGTCGGTCCAAGAAATCAAACCAGAAACTGAAAGCTTGGGATGGGAATGATAAGCGAACTGGGGCATTGGGGTTTCAAAAACACGTTCACTGCTCTCAGATGTGGAGGAAATAATGCAATGTCTACAATTTTACCCTCCTCCTTTGCAACCACATGAGACTTGAACTATTCGTGTGTAAACAAAACAATATTCACAACCCTTTCTTCACAATCTCTCCATTTAATCCACACAAAAATATTTGTTGGAATGAAAAAAACAAATTGTAACCTTCCCTATGGTGTCGCAAACAAAATCAGATTTATGATCTACTTGCTTGTAGCCCTCCTTCGCATCGTTTTTCCCTTTTTTCTCCTCTCTTCCTTCACATGGGTTTTTTATTATGACATCTCTTCCTTCTTGACGTGAGAAGTTTTAAATTTTTGTTCTTGATTCAGTAGTCGGTGCAATATTCGGTGTCACATAGTGCGCCTAATTTAGCACCGCTTTCCAGCCAAAAAATGTAATCTGTATGGGATGCAAAAGGCGGTGCAAAGTGTGCCTAATTTAGTGTCGCCTTCCAGCAAAAAAAAATAATTTGTTTGGGATGCAAAAGGTGGCGCAAAATGCACCTAATCTAGCGCTTAGCAATGCAAAATGATATATTTTTCTTGGAAGTTGATAAATAAATTGATCCTAAATTGACTTCATCTTCATATGTACCAAGGGAGCAATCATGGTTCTCTATTTTATCTATTCCTTATCCCATGTCAATTTTGTGGGTGCAAAACTAATGGAGGTTAGATTTGTGAACTCAGAAATGACCCTTATACAACTAGATGAGTCATCTAAGGTGTGAAATATATGTCAAATATATGTCTAAAGTGAGGTTTTGTGTTGGATAGCATATTCATTGAAATGATATAATTGGTGTACTAAACATTATTTACTATGTTGTGTATTATAGGGGCAAGACGAGGCCATGGCAACAAATTGTGTCATGTCAAATGAGGACACAACAACTGAAGTAGGACATCAGGTACTCAAATTTTGACTTAACTTAGGAAAAAATGATCTGATGGCATTTTGTGAAATGTCCATCTTTTTTCATAGTATTATTGAAATTTATAATGTATTATCCAATCTTGACATAAATTTAAGCATGTTGTTGATTATTTTAGATGGAGATTGGAGCAAATGTAAAGACTGAGCATTCAACTTGCAAAAAGAGGACGTGGACATGGACCTAAAACTGTTAAATCACGTAGAAAATAGTGGGTGTTCGAGGATATGACAGATCATGCAGAAACAACAAATGATTGCACTGAACAAGAGGTTGGTCAGGATTATAGTACATGGGATGAATACTTTAAGAAAATATACGACTAAAGTGAGGTTTTGTGTTGGATAGCATAGTCGTTGAAATGATATAATTGGTGTAGTAAACATTATTTACTATGTTGTGTATTATAGGGATGAGACGAGGCCATGGAAATAGATCGTGTCATATCAAATGAGGACAGAACGGATGAAGCGGGACATCAGGTTCTCAAATTTTGACTTACTTAGGAAAAAATGATTTGATGGAATTTTGTGATACGTCCATCTTTTTTCACAGTATTATTGAAATTTATAATGTATTATCCAATCTTGACATACATTAATGCATGTTGTTGATTATTTTAGATGGAGATTGGAGAAAATGTAGAGCTTGAGCTTTCAATTTCCAAAAGAAGAAGATATGTACGTGGACATGGACATGGACCTAAAATTGTTAAATCACGTAGATGATAGTGGGTGGAAGAGGATATGACAATGGATCTTCCAAACACAACAGATGATTGCACTGAACAAGAGGTTGGTCACGACTATAGTACATGGGATGAATACTTTGAGAAAATTGTTATTTGTGGATGTTTTGTATGTCATGGAAAGAAACAATTCAAACAAGCAATTGTACAAAGACATTACATATATGATGAGCTTCTAGTCGGTAGTATTCCTCCTACAATCGATTCAAATCCAATAGGAATTGTGGTAAGGAATTTTCCAATTTGATATAAATAACATGTATACTTCGTTTAAACATTGTTTTATATTATTTAAATATGTTGGAATATGTGCCTCAATTCTTAATGACATGGAACTCCTGAAGGGAAAAGTCGCTGAGACATTATTCATGTCTGGCCGACTAACTATTCTAAATCTGTTTGAAATATTCGTGTCACCGAGACAGAGCTGAGGTCTTGCCGAATGAAGACTATCATCGTGACATGAAGTCTATCGTTGTGACCTTTTATCGAATGGAGACCTTTGGCCGACAGTATGTTCTTATCGGGTCTTTGGGGTGACTTGATCGCTCGACATGAAGTCCCAGCGACTGAAGGGAGTCTCACCAATAGATCATCGAGCTAATGCAAGGGCTTTGGTAAGATGTCCCAGCGAGTATGAAATGTCTCGCCGAAAAAGGTTGTTATCGGGTGTCAAAGCGGATGTCGGAGTAGCTCAAGGGTTTTAGGGAGAAGTCCCAGTGACTAGAGAATGTCTCACCGATAGCATATGGCTATCGGGGTAACACAAGGATCATCGGGGAGAAGTCTCAACGATGAAGAAAGGTCTCGCCAACGAGAGTATTCACTTGGTGCCTTCGCGGTGACAAAAGACTTCGATGTGAAGTCTTGGCGACTTGGAGAGTCTCGCCGATAGTCTTCGGGATTACATGTTGTGTTCACTGAGATGTCTTGGCGAAGATCAAATGTCTTTCCGACTCGGTAAGACATGGATGCTCGATGTGAAGTCTCAACAAAAGACATAAGTCTTGTCAACTCGGTAAGACTTGGTTGTGCTCAGAGTGAAGTCTCGGCGAAACACGAATGTCTTGCCGACTGTCAGGTGCTTCGATGAAACTTGAGGAGACTCGATGAGAACTCTTGGGGAACGGTAAAGTTTTGCCGATGGCAAAGTTGAAATCAATATGACTTATGAGCATCGGTAAAATGTCTTGCTGATGGAGGAATCTCTTGCCGATAGAAACGCATTGGATATCGATGGATTCGGTATGACTCATGGTGTTCATTATAACGTCTTGCCGACTGTTTGGACTTACGTCGATATCAATATGAAGACTTTGTGGCATTGGGGAGACACTGTTAGTGTCTCACCAATATGCCAACAAAGTTGAACGCCCTTGACTAGATTGACTTTCCTATGTGGCACCTCGTGGACCAATCAGAGGAAGCGAATTTCAAATGGATGGCAGTTAGATTTTTGCAACAGTTGCGACACTAGAGCTGAACTGCATGCAAGGAAAAATCTGCAATGGGAGGAAACTTTCTACGATGGGGCAATGGCGGATAAGGATGAACAGAAGACAAAAATTAGAATGTGATAAGATAAAAAGGAGATCAATTCTGAGAATGAAAATAATCAGATTCTTGAGAGCATTTTCTGTAACTGGATGAACAGTGAATGAAGCTACTGTGAACTAATACCAGAGAGTTGTATCTCTGATTTGTATGTAATTTTTTTATTACTGAAATACAAAGAGATTCAGCTTGGTGTGGTGGGTTTTTTCCCGATAGGGTTTTCCCACGTAAATCTGGTGTTCATTTGTCTTTGTGTATTTGTTCTATTTTTTTAAATCTTTCATGTATGTCTTAATTGGACTGTAATTAGAAAATTAAAAGTACTGTATGCATTCTTCCCTATAGTTTTGACATTAGGAAAGTGTTTTCGTACCTCTGCTTTCCTTACAAAATAACTAATTTTTTTCTCAATGGATACTTGCAGGATAAAGTTCTAGTTTAAAGTTTCCTAGATCACCGACTTCCAGCCTAGAGGGCAATGATCATTTATTAGACGATACATATAACAAAAATATGTGCCAATATACCAAATTGGAAGATGAGGAATTGATGAAAACAAGTCATAGAACAAGAACCGGTTTAAAGATGCATAATTTGCTTAAAGATAGGGGGAAGGTGGACTACATACCCTATGAGAATGAATGTGATGGAGATGATGACCTGCCCCTGAGTTTGAGATCAATTTACAAAGATACATTTGATCGTCGACTATATTGTGCTTGGCCTAGTGATCAACAACTACCTAGAGTGTACGAGATGTTTCAATTTTGGGGATACAACTACATGATACGACCCTCCAATATTCATGGAGTGTATTTAGGCCTCTTTATTATCGAAAATGGACATGTGGGATCTAAACATAGAAACAATTTAGAACAAACCACTAGGAGATTAATGCCATATTATGGTCCATCATATTACAGTGGTGAATGGAGAAGGCTAGTAGAATATAAGCCTAGCATGTCAACATATGGTCTAAATTTGAATATGTATACACATCGTCTCCAATTGGAAAGTGGAAAAGAAATCAATAGAGGTCATCTTATGTATATAGATGGGCATGTATACACACACAAAAATATTGCAGGATTTATAAATAGTAGTAAGGGAAGGGACCCTAACGTAAGACTGAATTGTCAATTTGTTCAGGTTATAAATGATAAAGATAGAGATATGGAAAGAGAGGTTGATAGATTGATAATGGTTGAGGATATTAAGGACCTTACCATTGGGGATGAGTTATTGATTGATTACCCCTTCTTAAAATGCACTCTTGCGTGAAAGAAAAGGGAAGAACAAGGTCTCCCTAAGGATGTTCTTAAGGGCATAAAACCAAAGAATAATAAATGAGTGTGGACTGATGTTTTATAAACTATGTTGTCAAAATTTTGTTTTATTTAAATTATTGTATTAGAAAGGTAGTCTATAAAATAATGTTCCATTATTCAATTGATGTATATATGTTCATATAATTTATATTTTTATTTTTAAGCCATATTTGATTATATTTCTTTGAAATTGATACATTTATGATTTATCCAATTGTTGGAAAACATTAAATAATGCTTGTGTTTGTTGATAGGTATAAGATGTTGATGAAACACATACTAATACCCATGATACAACTAGGTTATTAAGATTTGGACAAGATGATCCAAACCATCCTTTAAATAATACCATGGCAAAAAGAGCAAGTTTGAAGAGATTTCTACCACCTGAGAAATTTGAAGAGCCTATGAGATATGCATACACTAAAGAGATGCCACCTAGCCTTAATGATGATGATCATGATAGGGAAAATGCAGTACATGAAGAAGGATTGAATGAAATGCTTATAGGTTTCTTTGGGGATGGAAACAATGATGCCAATAATGATCATATGGTTGACAGTAACGATGATAGCAGGGGTAATTACCACCAACGTAATGTTGATGATAACAACCTAAAAGACTCCCTCAAGCAAGCAGAGAAGACACCCATGTTCAAATCAAGTGCAATTAGAACCTCACAACTAGCATGCACATTAATATTATTAGAAATCAAGTCACTATTTGGTTGGTCAGATAGAGGATTCACTACCCTACCGAAGTGAGTTGAAATCTATTTCTTACTTTGCATTGTCAATTGGTGTACACAATTCGTAAGCATTCATCGACTTCATTTATATTTCTTTAAGGGGATTTTAAAACCATATATTGTATATAAACAGTCCTATTATAGATTGACATATCAAACATGTTCATCATAAGTCAAACATTCAATGGATTTAATCTTTGGCAATCTTGTAGGGAATTGTAGGGAACTAAAAACTAAAATATTCCCTGAAGAGAATGTGTTGCCATCAACTTGCAGAGAGGCGCATATGTTGTTGGTTGAGTTGGGGATTGAATATAAGCAAATTCATTCATGTGAAAATGATTTACATCAACATATTCATTCACATAAGCATAGTATTGAGGCTCAATGACTGATATTCATTCAAATATAAGAAGAAATAAGTATGGAAAACATAAGAAAAAATACATAATGATAACAAAGTCATGGAGAATCTTTGATAATAAGATGTTCTATTTCATTCATAAGCTCAAAATAATCACACAGTAACAACAAATGTGCCCTAATAAATCTTATTAATTTAAATAACTTGAAGAAACCACTTTGGAGACAGCACAATAACAGATAAGCATGAAATTTTACACAACAATTGAACACCAAAATAGATTATCAATTATGAGCAATCTTCTCCATTATGTTGTTTCAAATATATATACATTTATAGTAGAAGTCTTTGATATGATATGGATGGGTGGAATGTGCAATCTATCTCCTTACTAATGCCTACTATAACGGAAATGAAAATGGAATATGATATGATGATCCTCTCAAAATTAGCCTTGGTTTCCTATTTATATAGGAAGCAACAAGCTTCACGCCTTTTACAATAAGAGACGACCCTTCAAAACTACTTCTTTTACTAACAACTAATTAATTTGCATAATTGAAGAAATAACAAGGCTTAAGACACTTTAGACGTATGTTTCCTTTAATCAACGTAGAAAGCCTGTGATCATCAATCTGGAAAAGCTTTCCTCTCCATGATAGACATCCAGATTCCCTCACCTTAGTGACCTACTCATCTGAAGTCAAATACTTATATTCCCATTGATACACCATAAAATCTGATGGCCACTGATATTCCTGGATCTTTGGTATGCTTGTAAGATGTGTCTACCATTGACTATCCAATTGTGCCTTTGTATCATTGACAAATTTCAGATATCCAGCATCAAGAGCAATAAATCCATCCATGATCAAATTGAGCTTGTGAAAACTGGTGTCACTATCCCCCTGAACATGGGTTAAACACTTATGAATAACCTAGCCAAATTCCTTCTTCCATTCATCCAAGTCTTTTACTTGACCGTCATCTTTCACAATTTCCGATGTATACCATTTTTTTAAGGTATGGAAGGAATCCATTTGTGCCACAATCCTCTTATCCTCCCCTTGTATTTACTAAAATTCATCAACAATCATTTTTACTATCTGCTCGGTTGATTTTAATGTTGTAGGAGCTTCAAGACTCCTTTGTAGAACTATGCATAACTTAGATAGAGTGTGGTTAATAGGCTACCACCTTTGAAACAGGGGGTCCAATACAAGCAAATGTGCTTTTATTTGATCAATTGCTTGCAGAAGTGATTTATAACTGTCATGCACACTATCCAATATATCAATAACCAACTTTATTCTATACTAGAGAATCTTTTCCATAACTTCAAAAACTTGCCTTTTTACTTCATCTTGAGCCTCCTTCATTTCATCCACTTCCTTCTTAGGATCCTTTGCTTGCTCGGACAAAATGCTTTGTACAATATTTAATGGAGCACTAGGAGGATTATAAAACACTATCTCCTTGCTTTGTGAAGTTCCTACTCCTTTTAACTATTCTTTCAATTTGACATTCTCCATAAACAATTTATTAACTTCATCATTTAAGAACTTTTGTTCCCTTTCATACTCCTTTAATCTGTCCTCCAATCCCTTAACAATAGCATGAGTGAACATGGTTGAGTGCATGGTCATTGTGGCTGCCTCCAAAGGGGTGGTGTCTTGTATTGTTCTTACCATTTTTTCCCCTTTCATTCCCTGTATTACATCCAACAATTTAGGCTTCTGTGTGTTTTTCTGCTTGATCCAAAGGGCCAAGGTTTCAATTTTGGGGTTATACCCAGTTCCACTTACTCCTTCATCAGATTCAAACTCTTGAACTAACATTGGATCTTCTTGAGCCCGTACTTGATCAAGCAAAAAAAAAATCTTTAATTCCAACCCAGGAAAAATGAGCATGTTGCTCTTCAAAATCCTCTCTCTAGCCTTCTGAGGGCTAATTTCAATGTGGTCAACCCTCAATTCATTGAAGTTTCGTGCCACCATTTGATTCTTTTCTGATTCTTCAATTCCCACTTCATCTGACTACATTTTCTCTTCAATTTATTTTTCCATCTTTGTCCAGAAATCCCTAAACTTTGGAGTCTTGATGAAATCATCATCCTCTATAAACCTCCTAGTAGCAATTTCTCTCTCATCTTCATGTATCTCTGCACTTTTTTTTGCATCATCCATCCTTTCCTCATGCCTATGGGCACTAGTCTCATGGATGGGTTGATCAACCTCAATATCACCCTTTAATAGTTGCAATATAGTGGCCACATCTTTAGTATCTCCCACCCCTTCACTCTCCTCATAAGGTACCAATGGCTCAATGCTCTATGTCTTTTGTCTCTTGGGAGGAAATTGCTCCATGGGAGACTCTGATGTTGTGTTTGGGGTGTGCTTTGTAGTTATCTTACCACCATGTTCCTAAACATACACTTCTTTTTTAGCATATAAATCCTCAAATTTATCAATTATCTGATTGATCCTCCTAATGGGGTCTTTTTCTTCAACGAAATAGTCAGGGAAACTTCTATCATTTTGCTTCTTCCTTCCTTCAAGCTTCATTATAACCTCCCATTTCTTTCATCTAAGGGATGCCTCTGGAAAAGTAAGGTAGTTTCTTATCACATCTTCCTCATAATCTACTTGGTGTGCCACTATCATTTTGGTAAGAAGATTATGCCTTATTTTATTCATATAATTTTCAGGGTCAAAGTTTCTTACTTTTCCAGAACCCAACACATATCTTGTCTTCAAGTAATATTGCAACTCCAGTGTATCTGAGCCTACTGTCCAGTCTCCACATTGGGTTAAGTTTGGCATAAATGTGCCCTTCTTCTTTTTGTGCATTACATCCTTTTCCATCCACATCATTTGCCACATAAATTCAATAAATGCTAATTTGAGGGGCACGAACTTTGGCAATATGTGTGGAGCAATAGGGCAGCCATAGATTCTTATTATTGTAACTTCTGGGAAAAAGAACCAATCACCAAAATTATGTGTGTGACCCTGTTCCTGTCTCAGGGCCAAAGGTCTTAACAATTGTTGCATTTTGTTTGGAAATCTTGGCATTGAATAACCAAGAACTTGAAGGATTATGTGCACAAAGTCTTCATAGAATATAGAAAAGCTTGAATTATTGCACCAACTATCCCAAATATAGCACCACTTATGGATAGGTGTGGCATTCCTTTGCTCATCCACTGTAGCCAAGTCCATTCGTTTAGTCCAATGGTCTCGATTCTAGTATAGTATCAAATGGAACAGTAAGGAATAGTGTCTAAATGTAATCGATGCTCTATCCTCTATGACTTGTGAGAATTCATCATCCAACGCCCTCTTAAGGTATGAAGCAAAGTCATACTCAATATTAGTCTCAGGGTTTTGAATTCTCATGGCCATCATCATCAGGCTTATTGGCATTTTATCTTGAGCATCCACCCCTAGTACTTGGCACAGAGCTAGATATGTATTCACAAAATAGTATTGAAAATTTGTCACAGTGAATGGTTCAACATTGGAAGTAGAAATAGGAATCATTTTGTTAATAATGCCTTTTTTCATAGATAGGGGTAGCTCATCACTTCTATAAGTTCTTAACCTCTTATAATCTTCCTCGCTCTTTTGTAGGTTTATTTTGGTCAAAGCCTACTTGTTTAAGCCAAAACACTCAATGATAGAAGCTCTGGTTACCTCTACCAATATTGAGCAATTTGGAAACCTTACTGTCTTTGTTGTAGAGTGATAATGCTTGGCTAGTAATATGATATAATCCACATCAATAAACACGTTGGGGACAATCAAATTTGACACTAGAATCTTCTCATTTCTCTTACTGTAAAAATACCAAAATAAGTCCCACCCGGATTTGGGAATGAGAGCATCCCTACAACCTTGTGCAGTGTCTACGAGAAATTTCTTATTTCCCTCCTTGGTTGATCCTGGAAGTATATCTAATATAGACTGGTGGAGTGGTCTCTTCTTTACCTTAGGTTCTTCTTCCTTAATTTTGGCCTTACTTTCTTTTACTTCCGATTGTTTTCTTTTAGGAGGCATATTTTAATTTTTCCTTCTATGACTTCAAATAACAGAGCTCTACCAAATACTACACCAATCAAGCTTCTTCAAAGGGTTATTTGTGCACTTACCTGAGTGCTCGTCTTTCGCAGAGATCCTTTTCTCGACGTCCTCAGCTTAGTCCACAACAATGCATTTCAACTAAGCACAGTCTTAGGAAAATTCACTTGCTTTTGAGGGTGTAGTATTTAGTCATATTAGTATTAATTCCAATTCTTCGCCAGATAGTTTCCAAACAAGCTCAAATCCTTGAAATTAATTTTGAAGCATGTGTGAGGGAATTTATTGTTGTAAATTGTAATGATGCCACAATTACCATACTACCGCCATCTCTTATTATACCCACTGCAGTATGGTGATGTTTTTCCTTTCCATTCTGATGTTTACCGCACTACCACCTTGTTCAAGACTTCTTGCTACGAGGTTGTGATGTACACCGCTCTACCACATATGTTGCTCACCCTTTCAGTGGTATAGTGGTGTATGCTTTATCTTCTTGTTTTTTACCACCTTACCACACTCCTTTGAATTTCCTTATGTGGTACTATGGTGTCCACTTATCTTCCATGCTTACCACACTACCTCCTTGCTCAAGACTTCTTGCTGCGGGGTTGCAGTGTACATCGCTCTACCGCATATGTTTCTCACCCTCCCAGAAGTATAGCGGTGTATGCTTTATCTTCTTGTTGTTTACCGCCTTACCGCACTCCTTTGAATCGCCTTATGCGGGATGGATTAAACATAAGTCAATTGAAAAATATTATGACCTAACTATAGGGAGCATTTAAACGATTAACCATACATGATGACTCACTAACTTAGAACTTGGGGCCAGTACAAAGAACGATTTTAATGGCTCAACTCATGACTTAAACAACTGATAACCGGATGCAATAGGTCAACACAAAATTATTGTAGGGACTTCACTTCATTGTAATTGCTATGGAAATTTTATCTCCTAAGGCTCCAGCGATGTCATCCTACATATTGTTTTTGTTTAGTATTTAATTTTTCTTTTTTTAATTGAAACAATGCAAATAATACAAAAAGGAGGCAACAAAGGTTTCCAAAAGAGAGAAAAATATTACAACCAGGCTAACAACCAGCAATACAGTCACTTACAGCCACCAAAAACAGTAGGAGATTGTATTAATCAAAATTCAAAAAATTACAGATCATCTGCCAATGCAGGAATATTCATGAAACCCTCTACCCTCAACCCTCAACCCTAGTTAAACCCTAATCTAGCCTCAACCCCTATACCCTCGACCATATACATTTGACCCCCAACCCTAGTAATCCCTCAACCTACATATACCCTCAACCCTCTACCCTCAACCTTAAATTGTCAAGCCTCAACCCTTAAACCCTCTTATACCCTCTACGTCCCTCTGATCTACCCTATACATTAAACCCTCAACCCTCAATTCTCAACCCTCAACCCTAGTTAATCCCTCAACTCTCAAACCTTAAACCCTCAAGTACCCTCTACCCTCTACATTGGAACCTCAACGTCCCTAATCAACCTTCAACCATATTATACCCTCAAATGTCCTAGCTATACCCTAAACCCTCTACCCTCAACCCTTAACGTCCCTCAACCCTAAACCCTTAAACCCTATATATACTTTGGAACCTAAACCCTAATCCTTGAACCATATACCCTCCCGTACCCTCGACCCTAATCCCTCAACCCTAGTTAAACCCTTAAACCCAATTACTAAACTCTCTACCCTAATCCCTCAACCCTCAACCCTTAATCCCTCAACCCTTAATTAACCCTCTACCCTCTACCCTCTACCCTCTACCCTCAACCCTAATCCCTCAATGTATGTACCATATATGTACCCTCAACCCCTATAGTTGTACCCTCTATCCTATACATGATTGGACCCTCAGCCCTAATCCCTCAACCATATACTGGACTCAACCCTCTACCCTCAACCTTAAACCCTCAAGTCTCAACCCACAACCCTTAATCCCTCAACCCTCAACCTTTAATCCCTCAACCCTCAACCCTTAATCTCTCAACCCTTAAACCCTCAACCCTCTACCCTCTACCCTCTACCCTCTACCCTCTACCCTCAAATACACATAATTAACCCTAATCCCTCAACCCCTATACCCTCTACCCTATACATTGGACCCTCAACCCTAATCCTTAAACCATATACCCTCAACCCTCTACCCTCAACCCTCAACCCTAGTTAAACTATAAACCCTTACACACACCCTCTACCAGCTCTACCCTCTACCCTAGTATACATTAAACGCCCTCAACCCTCTACCCTCAACCCTTAATACCTCAACCCTAATTAATCCATCCCTCCCTCTCTACCCTAATCCCTCAACCCTAATCCCTCAACCCTATACCCTCAACCTAATCCCCTAAACCCTAAACCGTTAAACCCTCTACATCCCTCTACCCTCAATGTCCCAATACCCTCTACCCTAGTCAATTGGCCTAGTAATCCCTCAGCCCTAATCCCTCAACCCTTAAACCCTTAAACCCAAGTAAACTCTCTACCCTAATCCCTCAACCCTTAAACCCTCAAGTACCCTCTACCCTCTACCCTCAACCCTCAATTACCCTTAAACCCTAATCCCTCATTAACCCCTATACCCTCTACCCTATACATTGGACCCTCAACTCTATACCCTATACATTAAACTGCCCTTAACCCTCTACCCTCAACCTTAAACACTCAACCCTCTACCCTATACATTAAACCGCCCTCAACCCTCAATTCTCAACCCTCAACCCTTAATCCCTCAACCATAAATACATCCCTCCCTCTCTACCCTATACCCTCAACCCTAATCCCTCAACCCTATACCCTCAACCCAATACCCTAAACCCTCTACATCCCTCTACCCTCAACATCCCAATACCCTCTACCCTAGTTGACCCTAGTAATCCATCAACCCTAATCCCTCAACCCTTAAACCCTTAAACCCAAGTAAACTCTCTACCCTAATCCCTCAACCCTCAACCCTTAATCCTGTTAGAACTGAAAAATCTCACATTTTTCAATAGCCTCCACCCACCTATCCTGCACATCTCATAGAAATTCATCACATTTTAATTTTATGATCAACACAAATTGTTGAAATTTGTGTGACAAGATCCATTTTGTAGCCCACATTGCCAAATTGACACACCCATAAATGAGTTTGAGACTCCATAATCTTTCCTCGTTCCTAAATAAAAATTAGCACTATCGGCCTAACAATGCCTCATCGGCGGAGCCCTCATCATAGCCTCGTCGATGGCCCGATGAAAGCAGTTCATAACCTAGTGAGCACATCATTGTAACTCATGAACATCGGTGGAACGAATGTTTGCTTTCCCTCGATGGCTCGATATAATCACATATTATCAAGAATTAAAATATATAAGGGGAATTAATGTGTATCAGGGTAATATATTTTGGCATCCCGCTGATAGACTAAAGGAAAGTTTTTCATCAGTGGAGAAGGTGGCTATTGGTGGAAGAAGGATTGCAGTCTCGCTGATACGGCAATGATGATTGTACTAAATAAATAATGTACATTATAATTCCTAATTACAAGAAAAAAATTTATCATAATTTCCTCGCTCTTTGAGCTATAGTTGCAAGACGAAAATGTTGGCAGAAGGACAACATGATAAACCAAGAAAGGATGCTTCATTCGTGTGGCAGCGAACAGGCTTGGAGCTTGTGGTATTTATTTAAACAAGCAGGTGGTGTATGTGAAGCATCTTAAAATTCATTTTGGCTTGTGGTTTTGTTTATGGTCAGGCTGGTTGGTTTCATTTGTAAGGTTTTTGGATTCATCAGCGGTCTCCAATGGTAGAGCAATCAATGGCTGGGTGATCAAAGGTTGTTATTCTGGTCTTGGTGGAGGGGTTGGTTTGGTTTGGTGTAGACACCCCGGTTTCTTTGATTGCAATGGAGCGGCAAGTAGCCTTCAAGGAGGTAACAGACCAAAGACTAAAAATAATTTGAACCAATAATGATTCCCTCACTGGGGTTGCGGCTAAAATGGTTATGGGTAGGGGACATCTTGAGAGGAATGAGTACGGTCAAGATAACGTGCATATCTCTTTGTGTTTTTTGGACTCCTTGCTCGATAATCAAGTCCCAAAGGGGGTGGTGAAGGAGTTGATGGTTCTCTTATTCAGGAAGGACCTGTTAGGGGGGCTGGAGGTGGTGCTAAAGTGGGCATTAATTGGCACTAGAATTCCATGACCTTCAGAACTGGAGTGCCTTTTGTCAAAGACAGACGACGAAGTCATGAAATTCTATCCTTTTCTTCTGGATTTGAGTGGGATGGCTCTTGTGTGACATAGGATGATCACGGTCGTGGTTGTGGCGTACCTCAAGAAGTTTCTCAGTTTAGTGGAAGTTGGTGATGATGATGAGTGGGTAGAGGACTTTGATTCCTTCACAAAATTAAATGGTTTTCTATAACCTGTGGTTGGGTGGGTTCCCATTTTGTTTGTTGAATGTGTTAGTTGGGTGGTGGTAGTAAATGTCTGGAGTTTTTTGGGTTTGGTCAATGATCTATTTTTTATTAAGTAAGCAGCATTTACAGGGTGTTGTACCCTTCAATGCTCTGTTGAAATCGGAATTTTATCTCCTTTCTATGTTGGTCGAATGTATGGGATAGTTTTTTGGGTCTGGTTCGAAGTGAAAGAAATTCCTACCTCGCAAACGCTTGTATGCTTTTTATTAAATCTAATATATAACTAGTATATATATCTTAAATATTAATCTATCGAGATATATCATTTTTTAAATAAATATTTCTAATATGCCTTTTGCTTTTTGATTTTTTAAAATAAATAAATATTATTAATCAAATTCTCAATTGGAGAGAAGTATCTAAAATTGATTTATTCAATTAAAGTAGAAACTTAACAATTTGGATAATGTTATGGATAAATAATGACAAGAATGTTATGGTGGATTTTTTTAAATAAATATATATTATTCTTTTGTTTTAAAGATAAGACTATCGCTGTGGATTTTTTTCAATAATATGTGTTGCTTTTTTTTTAATAAATAAATATTGTTTAATATCTATTGTTTTTTGTTTAAATATAGCCTTACGTATCAAAAAAAAATATAAATAAAAATTATACTTACTAATTCTAAAGTTTAAAATGGAAAAGAAAATAAAAATAATACAAATCCTTATAATTAATTAAATACTAAACAAAAACAATATGTATATGCAAAAAGAATGTGCATTATAATGCATTCTCATTATTTAAACAGTTTTAAAATTTTAAAAAAGCTCAACTAATATTATCTAAAAAATTATAATTACTAAATGTTCAATTTACCTGTTTAAATTTTTAAAATGGAAAATAAAATAAAAAGAAGACAAATCCTTATAATTAAATACCAAAAAAATAGTACAATCCTTATAATTAAATACTTAAAAAAAGCAATATGTATATGCATGGAGTATTTTGTTAACCAAGTGGTTTCTAAATTACCAAGCAAGGAGTAAAACGATAGAATAGTCAATTTAGTATAATAAAAAGTAATTTCGTCTAGCGTTTGGTAATTTAGGGATCGCAAAATAAATAATATTTACATGCCTATAAAAAAGTAGAAAAAAAATACTTTAACCACACACGATAGTAGATATTATGTAGCACGGGGCAGAAATAAATTATATGCAATTTGTATAAGATATTATGCAGCGCGAGGTAGACTTTTGTAGGTAAAGTATTATTATAATGTCATAAAATCAAGAAAAGGGTATCAATGGACCAAACAGTTTCAAGGGTCAACAGTCTAATATCAACCATCGATTGGCAGTTTAAGGTTTTTCTTCTTCAAATAGAATACACCTTCGACGTAAAATATATAGTGTCATCTCGATAAATAGTGCCAAATTTTTCAAAAAATTGGAGAAAAATACATTATTAAACCCTTAATTAATCCTCATTAACCCTCTACCCTCTACCCTCAACCCTCTAGAGTTAAACCCTAATCGCTCACATAAACCCTATACCCTCTACCCTATACATTGGACCCTCAACCCTAATCCCTCAACCATATACGTACCCTCAACCCTTATACCCTCTACTGGCCTATACAATATTAGACCCTCAACCCTAATCCCTCAACCATATATACCCTCAACCAGCTTAAACCCTCTACCCTCTACCCTCTGATCTATCCTATATATTAAATCCTCAACCCTCAATTCTCAACCCTCAACCGACCTTATTAATCCCTCAACCCTCAACCCTTAAACCCTAAACCCTTAACCTTTATACCCTCTACCCTCTACATTGGAACCTCAACCCTAATCGACCTTCAACCATATTATACCCTCAAATTTCCTATCTATACCCTAAACCCTCTATGCTCAACCCTTAATAACATCCCTCAACCCTAAACCCTTTATAAGTACCCTAAACCAGCCTTAAACCTTCTATATACCCTCTTATACCCTAAACCCTAAACTGACATTAAACCCTCTACATCCCTCTACCCTTAATCCAATACCCTCTTATACCCTCGACCCTAATCCCTCAACCCTAGTAATCTCTCAACCCTTAAACCCTTAAACCCAAGTAAATTACTCTCTACCCTAATCCCTCAACGCTTAATCCCTCAACCCTTAAACCCTCGACCCTCTACCCTCTACCCTCTGCAAGTACCCTTAAACCCTAATCCCTCAACCCCTATACCTTCTATATGTTAATGGAACATCAACATAACCCTAATATTCCTTGAACTATATTATACCCTCAACCCTCTACTCTCAACCTTAAACCCTCAACCCAACCCTTATACCCTAAAGTACCCTTACAACCTCTACGTCCCTCTACCCTCTACATTGGAACCTCAACCCTAATTGACCTTCAACCATATTATACCCTCAAATTTCCTAGATATACCCTAAACCCCTGCCGGCCTCAACCCTTAACATCCCTCAACCCTAAACCCTTAAACCCTAAACCGGCCTTAAACCTTCTACCCTCTACCCTCAACTGTAATCCCTCAACCCTATACCCTTAACCCAATACCCTAAACCCAATTACTAAACTCTCTACCCTAATCACTCAACCCTCAACCGACCTCTACCCTCTACCCTCTGATCTACCCTAGTCAAACCCTAATCCCTCAACCCCTATACCCTCTACCCTATACATTGGACCCTCAACCCTAATCCTTGAACCATATACCCTCAACCCTCTACCCTCAACTGACCTCAACCCTTAAACCCTAAATCCTTACACCCTCTACTAGCTCTACCCTCTACCCTAGTATACATAAACCGCCATGAACCCTCAATTCTCAACCCTCAACCCTTAATCCATCCCTCCCTCTCTACCCTAATCCCTCAACCCTATACCCTCAACCCTAATCCCTCAACCTTATATACCCTCAACCCACTACCCTAAACCCTAAACCATTAAACCCTCTACATCCCTCTACCCTTGTCAACCCTTGTAATCCCTCAACCCTTAAACCCTCAGGTACCCTCTACCCTCAACCCTCAATTACCTTTAAACCCTAATCCCTCAACCCCTATACCCTCTACCCTCAACCTTAAACCAGCCTGAACCCTCAACCCTTAAACCCTAAACCATTACACTTTCTACCCTATACATTAAACTGCCCTTAACCCTTACATTAGACCCTCAACCCTTAATCTGCACAAAGTATTGCGGTAAAAAAAAAATTTGCTTTGTTTATGATTATCTGGAGGGATAAATGGGGAATGTTGGTGACAGTATGGATCTTGTCACACAATTTTTTGCATTTCATGTTAAATACAATAAAAAATCAAAGGAAGTAGATCTTTGGATGCAAGTGAAATGACTAAAGGCTAGTGAATATTAGGGAAGGATTTTTTGTTCTAACACCCTTAATCCCGACTAGATCAAAACAATTAGGCACTAAATTAGGTGCTACACTCGACGCTAAATTAGGCACCAAAAGGCTCTACAATAGGCGCTAAATAAGCACTACTTAAGGTGCTAGTATGGGCGCTAATGTAGATGCTATTTTGGTTGCTAATTTAGGTGCTAATCTAGGTGTTACACTGGGCATCATTTTTTGGCGCTAATCTAGGCCTTAATAAGGGCGTTAATGGTGGCGCTAATATTGGCACTAATTATGGAACTAATGTCGGTGCCAATTTTCACTAGATTTAGTGTCGAATTGTTCTAGTCGGCACAAAAAATGCCAGAAATAGCGCCATCCCAAAAAATAGTGTCGACTCTCTCCCAAAAAATGGAGAAAATACATTAAAACAGTGGGTGGAAGCAAAAAAGGGAGCTAATCATAGGGATTTTTTGTAGTGTGCTTAGAGTGATAGAGTGTCCATGAATGATTTCATTGTCATTAAGGAGGTCAAGTGCAATCCCCTCTTTAGATGAATGTCTGAACAGCTAAGAGAAGTCTTCATTGTTTAGAGTGAGATAGAAGAGGAGGTGTTGCATAGTATACTGGGAGAAGCATTCCTAAATCAAGTGCATGTACACAATACTACGCTCCTCGAGCATTTTGTGTGTATTGTCATTCGTACCTCTAGTTATCGAGACTAGGGAATGAGAGCATTTAAGCACCTAGTTAGGCCTAAGTTCCATCATAAGGCTAATGTAGTCATCATCGGTCTTGGCAACTATCCATGGAGCAGACTAGTTGGTGACGCCATTTGCATTGCGACTATGACTCAAAATGAAGGAACTAAGGAAGTTGTGACCCTTCTCCATGCAGGGTTGATGAGGAATGACATGGGGTTGTTTTCCCAATTCCTACAATCCCATGAAAATTTGTTGTCACTAGCCTAGATAGAGCACCTCCAAGTGTTGGTGGAAGGAATTTTCATGCTCATTTTTGTTCTATGTGCCTAAAGAAAATATCATTTTGATGCCCCCAATTTTGTAATTCCATCAATATATATATATATATATAAATTATAACGTTGTGTAACTCTGGTGTTTGTATTATTTTTGAACAATTCTATTTCTTTGATTTCATTTATTGTACCTTGATGGAATCCAATTGTATTCATTTCTACATAAATGGGTCATTGTTTAAAAAATACATCTTAACAAACAGACTACATCGTCATTCCCTTAATTAATTTCCCTTTAAAAAATGCTCTTGGGAAATAAAATGGGAAGTTCACGAAATTGAGAAAAACATTGCCGATGGTTTTAGAAACCACTTAAACTCTTGCTAAAACATGAAAAACTTCAAAGCTTTTTCATTGGCGGTCTTTTCAACCAATTCTCAAACTACAAGTATGGATCGCCAATCCTTAAAATAAAAACTTAGAGTGCTCAGGGATTTATACCAATCCCATAACACATCGCCCATGAGAAAATGAGGAAAAAATTAGCAAAGGGCAAAAAAGGGGGAGTTAGAGGAACAGGTGAAATCACCACCTAGGTTAGCAACACCTTATAAAACACTGCCTGGCTTAAATACTTAACCAAAAACTTGGATAGGGATGTCAATTTTGAGAGAGAGGACCGAAATTAAGGTAATAGGTATATCTATTTCTCATGAAGAAATGGTCAAATTATCTTAGTATCAAGCAAAAAATTCAGAATCAAACAAACGATAGATATTCTAATGGTTAAAGATAAAGAAGAGATAGAAAGGATGGAGAAAGAAACAAAAGAAAAGATAGCCAAAATTCTTGAAGAAATGATGAAGTCTGAGGTGACTATTGATTCACAAGTACCTCTAGAAATACATGATACTGATGTTGAAATAAGTGCACAAGAGCCTCTGGATGAACAAGAAACTGAAAATATACCTCTTCCAAAAATACAAATAGTCAAAGTGTATTTGGTAAGCAAGAAGTACAAGGACCCTCCAAACTTCAAGAAGAAGAAGGTGTCTTTAGTGTGCATAAAATTCAAGAAGCCTCTAGTATAAAAATAGAAGAAGAAGAAGAAGAGAAAGAAGAGGAAAAAGAGAAAAAGAAAAATGATAAATAGAATGAGGAGACTACTCCTCCAAATATTACTAGTGTACAAAGTGCAGAGCTTCTCTGGGGAAAATTAATTATGGTAAGGAACATAATATTCCCCCTCTAGAGAATTCAGGAAGTGATGAACAAAAGAAAGAGAATAATCCTAAGAATATTCAAGATGCAAAAGAAAATACTATTGAGAAGCAAGATGATTTTGTGGATATTGGTCAAGGATCTTCATCTTCAAATTCTTTCAAGAGGATCTACTAGGGATGCAGATGCAGTTTCAACCTATGGTCACACCACAACTTCTACAAATCCCTACCCATGAAGGGAAAATTGAATTGTCAAACATTTCTCCCCTTCACAAGTTACAACTTGGAGATATTTTGCATGCTTCTACAAGGAAGGAGATTCTACAAGAACACATGAAGAGTGGATTGAATGATGATGTTGTGAAGATCATTCAAGAAGGTTTACCTAAGGTGAACATAGATTCTTCCTTTCCTTTGGAATAGAAATTGAAGTAGTTAATGGATTATTTTAAGGATCATTCTTCACACATTGAGAAAAAGATAGATAAAGAAGCTTTGAGAAAGGTAATTGATTAGAGAATGACTAAAGTATCTAACTGGTATGCTAGTGAACACAATAAATTGTAACATATTTTAAAAATATTCAAGAATTATGTTGACGAAGTCACTACAATTTATCAATTTTGTTTGAAATGGCCTAGCTCCGCCAAGAACATCAAAGGTCGGATTGATTCCATTGAGTCATAGGTTACTCAATTTTTTGAGTCATATGATTTGTCAAAAGATAAGGATGGATCAATAAGAGCTCAAATAGAAAATCTTCATTTGTAGCTAACATTGCTTTAGGACCAAAGAGAACAAATCAAGAAACAATTTAGTTAGTTCAGGGAAGTAATAAAATTGAGACTTGCTACATTATCTGGATTTCTTGATGAAGCAGAAAAAGTTGGTAAGAAAATGAAAGCTCTAGAGACTGTAGATGAGGTTGGGGACTTATATATGCAGTTTGAATGTTAGAATCACATTCTCACCTCAGCAAAGAAAATTGGGTTGCAACTCTAATGCAGATTAAGGAAATTTACAAGAATATTCTACCTTCCAAAGAAGTCACAAAGGTGTGAATAAAATAATTTTGTCTTCGTACAATTTTATGGAGAAGTGTAGTATCTCTTTAAATTTTTTTATTGAAAATAATTTGTATGTAGCATCAATTTTGGGCATCTCCATCTCAGGGGAGTATTGTTTATACAAATCATATAGTAAGGGGGAGTTTATACAATTTTGGGTTGTTACAAATAGAAGATATCATAACCTTTTTCCCTTGATATCAAAGGGGGAGAAAAAACTTGTAGATAAATGAGTGTTGCCATCAATGACAAAGGGGGATATTGTTGGCAATAATTTTTTTCATTTATTTAAACTCAAGATTGGTTGTCATTGATGTAAAATGTGTATGTTGAACATATGTTGAAGTCTATATATACTCTAGAGATAGTGGAAACATGGAGATATTTGTTGATACAGTCAGCAATGTAGCATATGGAAGAATGATGATCAACCTGGTGTCTAAGTGTGATGCAAAGGCAAGTACACATGTTCTAATGTGTTCACAATATTTTTACATTGATATTATTCCTATTTGGTGTACCACTCATGGAGATATATTGCAAAAGTTCTTAAGGTATTCATAGTGTATACTCTAAGATAGAGTCATGGTATTTTTGTTCGCGTCCCTTTGTAGAGAAAGATTTAGTGCTGTGGTTTAGAAGATAATATGATTGATATATGAATGTTTTATATCCAATAATTCATATCATTACACCTAAAATGAAAGTTATAAGTGATAGAGTTTTGATATGTGCTTTGACAGAGAAAAGTATTGATGGAGGCCTATTGGAATGCTCTACATTTCTCTGGTGAGAAATATGTGGTTGTGTGGACTTGGTAATATGCTCAAAAAGGTGTATGGGTCCATCCTTACAAGTCTCATATGTTTTCATGTACAACAATGCAACATCCTATGTTTTGAAGTGTTACAGTCTACATGCAATGCTTTGTTTTCATCAATTCAATATGTTTCTCTTCTTGCACCAAAATTTGATGATTAGTTACTTCAAGAGAATTTTGAAGAGATATTGTGCATAGTTTACATTATTATAATCTTGGTCCACATAAATTTTTTGGTCTCTCCTCGATGGTGTAAAGTTGAACAGTTGGTAGTTTTGGTGGTGTTGTCATTATTTGGGCTGGCAGGATCGTTTCCTTCATCTACGACTGGTACTGATTAATTAATATTGATTTGGAGGATGTGTTGAAATGGTTTTTGGTCCTGATATGTTGTGTGTTGATCCGCAACTCATTTTATCTTCATATTGTATATGTTTAGAGCCGACTTGTGTGATATAATACACTTCTTCTGAAGGTCATCTTGGAGCTGACCTAATCAAGGTTTTGAGTTGTTGTGGAGTATATTTATAGAAGATAAAAATCATTTGTGATGTGAATAATGAATGCTAAATTGGAATTTTCTAGAGTATTGAATATGAAGTGTGCAAAGTGAGTATGATGGATTAATTTTGTAAAAAAGGGATTGCAACATCAACATATGTTGGATGCTTCTTTATAGCAGTTCATGTTCATATTTCTCATTAGAATTTTCATGTATCCTGCTTTGAGATAGTGAGTTCAGAAGGTCCTTGTATCTTTCCCTAAGATTGTGTGCCTTAGTTTTTAATTCCTTAGGTAGTGAGCCTTAAACAAAATTGTAATTTTTGAAGCAGTGAGCTTCATATATTGTGAGTTAACTCTCACCATGGTTTTTCCCTCATTAGGTTTTCCATGTAAAATCTTGGTGTCCTTGTGTTGTGTATGTTTTCATATCTTCTCTTCTTTTAGTCAATGTGATATGTTGTTTAATCTTCAAATGATAATATTTAAGTTTTAATATGTGTTGAATTACCCCCTCTTGGCACTACAATGTGTTCAACAACACTCTCCTAGATTACTATTACCCAAGTCCCAATATAGGTGATGAAATGTGCTGGAAAAAAGATAATAGGGAATAAGGTGAAATGGGAGTAGGTGATGTAAAAATATTAAGAGGATATGATGGAACGTAGCCTAGTGAATTATGATTTGGTGATGGGACAAGATTATGAGGGAATAATGGAACATAGGGTGAACTAGGATTAGGTGATGGGATGGGATTAGGAGGGAATAATGAGGTGTGAGATTAAATATTATTGCTGGTGTGGGAAAATGAAATTTGAAAAGGGGATGAATTAAGCAGGCATGGATTAGTAGGTGGTGGATGGTTAATTGAGTCATTAGGTTCTAAGGCACCAACAAGATCAAAGACAAGAGAATTGAAGAAGGATACATGTTCAATATCAAATAGGTGGGACCTAAAGGTATAAAGTATGTGGTGATAGGAAAAATGATCTAGTATGATGGATGAAAAGTGGGATGATGAGGGAATTCTAAGGAATTTTAGGATATGGTTAAGGATATGTGAGTAAGTGTAACAATCTTAGATGTAATGCATAAAGGTTCCTAAAATCCATTATGGGTAAATATGGTCAAACACCTAAGGGGAAAAAAACTCTCTTATATGATTTAGAAGGATAGACTTGTAGGATTGTTGAGAAAATGTGTCTCAACCTTGCAACTACATAAGGTATTGTTGATACATAAAGTATTGTTCAGTCGACGATGGGGGGGTGTGGGGGGATCCCCCCCCCCACATTCATCATCATGTCTCATATCCAATGACCGATATTTTATTAGCTTGATTTTCCCTAGAAGGTAACCCTATTTTATGAGGGCATTGTATTACAACTGTGTATTGCAATGTATTTTGAAAGTATGATAGCAGTTGTGTTGCCTTTGGATCTTTGAGTGGTGATACTCTTGTGAGAAGCTTGTTCTGCAAGTATATTGTAATCTTTGTGATTGCTAAATAATATATTGGGTGGCTTTTGGAGTGTGGGGTTTTTCTTCCAAAAGGGTTTTCCCCATGTAAATCATTGTGTTGTGGTATGCATGATATTTGTGTTTATTTCTATTTAAGTTTTTGTAACAGTTGAAGATTTGTAAAAAAATTGTATTATTCTCCTCTCAAGATTAATGTAGGAAGTTGTTCCACTACCTTAGCTTCCTTACAAGGATACATTGGGTTCACCAAATGAAAGAACCTTAAAGATGAACCTTTTTAGAAAAATAAGGACATATGTTTGGATATTTTTAATTGTTTAAATGTTTGAAAACATAAAAAAAATAGTTATCCAATGTTATCTCAAACTATCCTAATTGTAATTTACAATCACACAATTTGGGAATATCAACTAGACTAAAAATTGCATAAATAATGTAACTTGGAAATATGCAAGACTTGGAAAATAGAAATTAGTTTATTTGAACATTATAAATGAAAAATAATTAACAAATATTTTTAGATGTACTTGTGGAGAAGTAATTCTAATGCAAGTTTCTTAGAATTAGGTTCTAGACCTTCTTGTTAAATTTGGACATGATTGGATCAAAAGAACAAGGTCGTCATATGTGAAATGGCCTACTTGACAAAATTGACTAGTCCTACCAATGTCCAAGGGTAGAGAACTTGACCAAAGAGTAGGTATAAAATTGAAACTTAATAGGGAGATTGTTGATATAATATCTCAACTTCTCAAAAAAAATCACCAATCAAAAAACAAAAAAAATCATGCAATTGAAAATAAACTTAGGAGGCCCTGATAAACATGAATAAAATAATTCTTGTGATTTGAATAGTTGGAATGGTTTCACCTCAAAGATAGAATATTAATAGTTTAAAGTTGGTAGGGATCAATGATAACACCATGAAGAAACATCCTAATATTTTTCAAGTCTAGATTTGTAAAGATGACATTGAAATGATCTAAAGTCCTATTTGTCAAAATTATAAATAAATTTGAGAAAATATGAGAAATTTGGAGTAGTTTCACCTAATAAACTTCATGTCTTTTGAAGTTTTATGAATTCTCTAAAAAATACTCTAAAATAAAGCTTTCATGAATGTAAATCTTCCAATAAAAAACATTAAAGGGGGAGCCTACCTTGATCAATCCTCTTGTGTGTTTTCAAGAATTAATCCACATTATAAATAGTAAATAATATACCATTAATATGATAAATGCAAATAAATAAGTCTAAATCAAAGCATAACCAATAAAACCTAGAACATAATAGAAAATAATATGTTGAAACAAAATAAGACTAGTGAGGTGGGAGAATACTTTTAGAAAAATGTTTTCATTCAATTTAAATGGTTTTGGGTTATTAAAGAGGAATAATATGGGAATGGGAAACCTCAGGTATAAAGCACTGTAATAAGGGCTTGGCATGGCATTGAATATAGCTCCAAAAGGTGTCACAAAAGAGATTACAATCACAAAGGGATGATGGGAAAGCATAAAACATAAAAATGATGGAATGGATCCATAATTTCTTAACTAAAATAAAATAGGATGGTTTTAAGGTGTAAACATATAAAATACAAAGTGGGTTGATGGTCAATTTGGGAAAATCAATTGGAAAAGGTGAAACATTAAAGTAAACACTTAGATAATAAAAGTACAAAGATGGAAATGGGTAGTGAATACATGAAAGGGTGTAGGGGATAGATATAAAGATAAACTATAGAGAATTTAGAAAAATAACATTTTAAATAAAAACTATATTTGGAAATTGCTCACCTTATTGAAATCCTTGAAAATCAGCCACCTAGTTTATAAGATCTTTTTGCAACATTGTCCACTTGATAAATAAAAAATGTTTGAGACTTTGGGGAAGAATTTATCTCATTCCTAGAATTTTTATGTAGATTTTTGGGTTTTTCTATGAGAAAATATAGCTAAACCCATGTGAAAAAACTCAAATTTTATCTTTTTCTATGTAAAATTGAAGCAAAGGTGATCTTCTTTTAAGATCTTACTCTAGGATTTTGATGATAAGAATTTTGTATACTAGGGATATCTTGAAATTAATTATCTTACATTCAAATATTGTGGTAGGTAGATGAAATTTCAAGGGTTCCCTATAGGGTGGAAAATTATGGGCATTGTTCATGAATGAAATTTTGTCTACATTTCCTAGGGGAACTTAAGCTCAAGGGAGCTAGGTAGTGGTAGGTGTCCTCATTTATTTTGTGTTTATTAAAGCATGATTTAGGATGGGAAAAGATGGTGTTTACAGAGTATGGGTATAGGCATAAAATTTTATGATTTGACAAGGGGGTAAATAAAAGAGAAAATAAATATGGGATCATGACATGGAATGAGAGAAAAATTAAATGAAATACAACATATGGGAACTCTAAACAAGGCCATGGAATATGTTGGGGCTCTACCATATAGTTCCAAATTTTTCTTCAGTACTAGCACCTTTATGTATCTAGGCCTCATTTTATCATATATAACTAATCAAAGAAATATTTGTATAGGTCTCTATTTATCAATTTTTCCTAATTACTATTTTTCATCCCCCATGTTTTTATCATGTGTTATAAATTGCAAAGATTCAAGAAAATTCTAAGTATGGTGTGTTTTAAATCATTTTTATAAGTGTGGCCAATTTTTCAAAGTTTCAAATTGTCCCTTCCTAGTATGTATTATCTCTTAGCTCTACCATTTCCTTTATTCCTATTAGGATATCAAAATTTCCCATTTGAGCATATCTTTGATTGATTCCTTGACTTTGTTCCCTTCTTCTATCAGGATATTGGAGTTTTCCTTACTAGCATTCATTTCCTCTAAACCCCACATTTCCCTTTTATTTTTCAAAGTATTAGACTTTATCTTACTATCACGTTATCCATTTGAACCTTAACTTACCTATCCTTTACACTAAGTTACCTTTCAAATCCATAGTGTTAGCCATCCCTTATGCAAGGTAACTTTTCCTTTCTATCCCCAATCATTGACTTCCAACATTTCCTACTATATGTTTTATCAAATTTGGATGTGTGGCAATACCTATAATGTGGTACAAGGTATGAATTATCCCTTTTGCTATCATTTTATTAGAATCACTAGTTTAGACTTATCCTTATTTTCATGTCTTAAGGAATGAATTCCTTAGTTCCTTCAATCCCTAACTTCCCAATTATTTCCTTTATATATCCTCGTAGAGTTAGAGGTGTAGAGATACCTTATTTATTTTATTTAAGTATGAAGTATGTGATACTCTTGATCCCTAAAGTGGCATGGCTTATGAAGTATCCCCAACTATTAAACTCTAAAACTCCCTTATTTTATACCAGACACTCCTTCTACCTCCTTGCATGACCCAAGTAACTTTTAATGATTTAATTTGACACTACAACTACTCTAGAAGGATTTTTCCTACCCAAAAATAGTTCTCCATATTAAGGGCACATACTCAAATGTAATTTTAATGGTGGAGGATGAATAAAACCATGGAAATTTTAATGTGATGATTGTGTTTATAATGTGAATGATCTTCATGCAAGCTTAAAGCTACCATTTCAATGGCTTTTATGAGATCTCAATTTATTCTACACATAGCATTAATGATATTTTATCTTGACTCAATTTCCTACAACTATTAAAGTAACTAAAAAAATTATATAAATATGAGTTCATTTGGCATATTAAGGTTTAGTCATTTCTTCATTTTCATGCAACTATAATGCCAAGAAAGATCTAGGGTTTCAATCCTTCCATGTCCAATCCCTATTAGAGAAACTCATTTTAAAAATCATGAAGAGTTAGCTAACTTGTAAAACATGCTTTTAATTATATGTCTCCTTGGCTAGTTATAGATTTGCAAGAAAATTTCTAAGTGAATAAAAGTGATAGATTCTTCCTATCTTAGTGTTTACTCTCGCCATATTTATTGGTGTGAATGTAATATTAATTTGATGATTATCACAATATTTTTATGCATTAAAAATTATCATTTGCAATAGTCTTTCTCTTATTGCATGTGGATTTCTAGAAGTTTGGAGAGGGATTATTAAGAAAGCCCTATTATTAATAGCATATCTCTTTTTTTTATTTCTGTGTTGTGTCTTCTATTAACAATGAATTTGTAACCCAATATAAGGCACCACTCATAAAAGCATTTGACCCTCCATGTACTTTAAAATATAAAAAATTATTCACTAGTAGTGTAGAATTAGAATGTAGGTTCATATGTATTTCATGATTTTGTGTTATATCTAGGGAAATATATTCAACAAGCCTTAGTAGTTTTTATCATAGTGAATCATATCCTACATGTCCACATCAACTTAATAGAGTCGTAATAGTAGGCCATATTTGATCTAGTGACAAATGGGATCAAAATTTACATTTGGGTACTATTACAAATTATTTATCATATGTTCTATTTTGAATTGTAACTAAAATATTTAAGGTCACCTCTAGGTATACCCTCTTAGGTCTAGGTGAGCCTGACATGAAGGAGAGTTTACCAACTCTCAACAATTGGCCTTTAATCACACATTATTTTGATGAGATAGTGTATACACATTTATAAATGATATATCACTAACCTTGAAGTAGGTTGATCCCTCTAGAAGTGTGAGAAATTAATTTAGGACACAATAGAATGATGTCATTGCTAGGGATATATTAATCTTAAGGTTATTGTGAGGACCCTAGTAATTTATATAGTTGGTAGATGTGTATTTTTTTAGCTAAGTTTGACTTCCCATCAATTCATGCCAATAGAATGATGTCATTGCTAGGGATATATTAATCTTAAGGTTATTGTGAGGACCCTAGTAATTTATATAGTTGGTGGATGTGTATTTTTTTAGCTGAGTTTGACTTCCCATCATTTTCAAGGGTAATTTAAAGTGGTTTATTATCATTATCAATAGTAAATAGTTTACATTTTTTTATTTGTTGTATTTGGAATCTTGTCAACTTACACAAATAGAATGGAGTCATTGTTGAGGGAGACTTAACTCTAAAAACATCTTGAAAACCTTGACAAATCACAAGAAGGAAATAGCTCTTGCCAAGTACTTTAAAATTTTAGTTTTTGGGAATTTTTTTGTCTCTTCCAAGTGAACAGTAGTGACTCTATTTTAGTCAAACCCTAAAATTAGCAATTAGATAAGTATAATTTGAGATGGATAGAAGAAGTTAGCCCATGTACCATAAATAATGATATGAAGCTTCAAATCCCACATAAATCCATTCATCATGGGAAGTTCAAAATTATAGTAAGTCATTTGGACCCACCTATTATATTTCATAAGTTAGTACCTCAAGTAGAAATTGTTTATTCATTGATTTAAGAGATCAACACATGTTTACTTATGAAAATTTAAATAGTGATAGCATAATCAAGAAACATAGAAAAATATATAGGTCTAATTATAAAATAATAAATTGTATGAGTGTATGTACATTCTACTTACAAGTATCATCATTTTCATATCATGTCATATAGATCATAAATTAAACATAAAGAATTGATGAATCATCTCAAAAATGAGATATAAAAAGAAATGGAAATAGTTGAAGTGCAAGAGACTCAACTAGAAAGAAACCATATTCTTCTTAGTAGGATGAATGGTGATAGATCCTGTAATGTGAAAATTTATGCCATGAGTCATCAACATGTAGAAATGCATGTTGTTGGCCAATATCCCACTTCTACTAATATGTCATATGAAGAAGAATTTGAATAAAAAGAAGAGGTGTTATATCACCTTGAACAAGAACAATAGTTGCTTATTATAAAGCTATAATTATAGGAATCTCAACTTGCAACCTCAAAAATCCAAATACCCTCTCAATGAGAAGAGAGGAATATTTTTTCAGTACTAAGCAAATGAGGATGATTAGTACGTTGCATCAAGATTGTAAGAGAGGGGGACCAACCACATCAAGGCTCTAGGTCACAAAGAGCTGAGAGCGGAGGGCTACCCTAAATTACCTCACTCTAAATGATATCTTGGAGTGAGGATAAAAAATGAAGAGTACTATATAGTACTAATGTCACTCTACAGACACAGAGTTCAAGTTTTGGCTAGGCAAGTTGGTTTTTGGAGTCAGTACTGCACCTTAAATAGCTCTCTATCCAAGGATGAAAACTTAGTTCTGGAACGATAGTGTGGTGCTTTGGAATCTCTTGGGCACGCTAGCATTCGTGCAGCCAGAAAACACCAAATACAGTACAAACTACCTAAAACTAACCGATAGCCTAGGTAGTTGATTGTGACGAGAAAAATATAATAAGAAAGTACGATAAATAGAGACGAAGATGATAAAATAAGTAGATAGAGACTAGGATGACGAAGATAATCTCATAATAGTGCTAGTTTGCTAGCTAGCTCCACGCATACGTTCACCTACACACAAACAAGAAGGGAAAAATTGTTGGAGCTATATAGGGGTCTGCCTCAATCAGACCATTTTTTTGGTGTTTCCACCTCCACAAATAGTCAAAAAGCAATGAAGTAGAATATGCAGTAAAAAAGTAGAACTAAAGGAAGATTGCAATGAACACTACAAAACAATACTATGCTACTCTATCAAATCACAAAGGAGAGGAGTGAATCGTTATCACCTCCACCCAAACACTCACTAGCCAATGGAGGAGAATGCAAGGTGTGGACTTGGAAAAGTCACCACAGCCGTAGCAGTGATGAAGGGAGGTCTCACAAGACTCCAAGACCACACTTTTATGGCTTTCCTCACACTTGCAATGTGGAGTTGATGGAGCTTCAAAGTTGCTGCAATGCTCCCAATGGAATGTTGGAATGCTACTTGAGAGACTGAAGAAGTTGTAGAAGACCAAATGCGAATGTCTAGAGAGTGAAATGAAGTGAGTATGGATGTTTTTGAAGGTGGCATGAGAAGGAATAAGGCATTTTCAGGTCAGTTGGTCAAAGAGGGACGTTACAATTCAGCCCCAATTGGGTGTGTTGATGAGTCCAAATAATGACTCATTTTCGATAGGGTTTATCATATGTTTGTTGTTATTACTATGAGACTTTAGCACCTAGTTATTGACACTCTCTATGTTATTTTCCTAAATTTATGAACCTTGGGCATGAACTTGTCCTTGTGACTTTTGATAGTATTAAACTATTATGTGATATATCTATATTAATTTTACATGTGATTGAATGAATGTTATTCTAAGGTGATTATAGATGTACAATTATTTGTGTGCATGCTAATGTCATTATGCAGGTTCACATTAAGATGCAGATATAAATGAAGATTAAAAAGTGGAAGAAGTTCATACCAGTTGGTTGATTGCTAAAGAAGTAAAAAAGATGGTCATTAAAGAGGTCAATGGAGGGAACTTCTAATGGAGGGAAACTTCCAATGGAGGGAAACTCCCAACTCATGTGGAAGTTGTAACTTACTTTTAAATGATCATGTTGGTTAGTTGAGTAAATATAGGAGGTGTTGTTGGGTTGGATCCTTGTTGAGGCAAGTCTCATTTGACTAAATCTATGGCATGCATAACCTCCTTCCTCTTTTTCATGCTTTCAATAAATGGCGTCCTCCTATTTTGTTAGAGTCGACTGCCTAGTTAGTTAGGGTTAATTAGAATCCTTTCCTCTCTATAAATAATGATTAGATGTCCCTTTTCACAAGGTTGGATGTTCTGATATTGTACTTGCATTTTTAGTTTCAAGTAATACAGTCATATTGTTGATATGATGTAATCATGTTTTCAATGAATAAAATGATACTTTGATTTGTTGCATTTGAGTTAGCTTAGGGAAGACTCATTCAAGGGGACCCACTTGGTGAGAATTTCATCCATTCAGTTTAGTAGTTACTTTTATATTCAGTAATTAGTTGCAATATTAGCAGCTGTATGTTCCTTCAACCATTGGAACTCTATTTTATGACTATTACTGCAGCCAAGGTAAACAGAGTAGCTACCTATCTGTTTGTTGAAATTTCTATTTTTTTCATCTATTTTAGTTCAATTGTTGATTCTCAGTTTAGTTGTTGAATCATGCTCAATACTTATGCTAGTTCCCTTCAAGAATTTTATTTGCAGTATTGTTCCTTTTCTAGTTATAGGATAAGGATGACTGTAGTCGAGTCTTAGTGCACAGATAGTGCTGACCCATTTCAAGTTCACGTCCCTGGGTTAAAAATGAAATGAACCTTCATGATGAGCAAGATAACTACTTAATGCATATATTTAATCTCTAAGTTATAGGTTTAAGGGCTTAGTTATTGAACCATTAAAGGAGGCCATCATTTTTGGCGATGTTGTCGGGGATGGTGTCAAACTAGGAAGTTCTTTGGAGTCATTTTTAGTTTCTTTCTTATTTTAGTATCTCTGAAGTATGTTCCTAGCATACCCTTCATTTAAGAAATGTAATGATCTACTATTCTTTCACCAATTCTTTGTGTGAGTTCGTTGATACTAAGTTAATACTACATGCATAGAGGTAGGAGAAGAGATGCTCATGGGAGATTCCTTCCTAATGACCCTAATCCTGATAACCAGCTAATTGAGTTTCAAAATATACCAAGAGATGAAGAAGAAGAGGAGGCAAATCCTTTTGTTGATGCATTCCTCAATTTGACCAGTTCTGAAACTTACTCTGAAGAGCAAGTTGCCCAAAACCTGATTGAGAATCCATTTTCTTTGGCACTCCATCAAGTAAATATGGCTAGTGCAAATCCAAATAGACCTAACCAACCATCTTTTTCATTTCCTATCACCCACCAGAATGAAGTTGATAATCTCAAGAACATCCTTGCTTCAGTTCTTCCTAAGTTCTGTGGGCTTGTAACAGAGGACCCTGACACTTTCTTGTTTGAGTTTGATATCCTCTGCAGAAGCTATGATTACACTATTGATGCTCATAGGCTTAAATTTTTTCCTACTACCTTGACAGAAGTTGCATTAAGATGGTTTATGAGCTTAGGTAGGAATACTATGGAGACTTGGGATGATATGAAAACAAATTTTCTTGAGAAGTATAAAGAATATTATAGGGGTAGTGATATGAGAGGAGATGATATTTTTAGGATGCAGCAGAAGGAAGATGAAAGTTTGGAGGACTATATTTCAAGGTTCCTATTTTTCCTATAGAAATCTCCACATCATGCACTCAATAAAGAGTCTCAAAAGTTGCTTCTCCTTAGAGGGATCAATGAAAATTGCATTGATGCTTTGGACCTGATAGGAGGAGGAGATATCACCCAAGCTCCCTGGGATGATATTAAGAAGATATGTCAGAACTACTCTAGGGAAACTCTAAAGAAAGGAAGAGGTTACCAATATTCTATGGGTAAATCCTCCACTAATGGAGTTTCAAGGATGAAAATTACTCATTTGTTGGCAGATTTCAAGTAGGATATCATAAAAAATTTGGCTACTCAGCTAGATACACTTGAAGCAAAGAAGAAACATGAGGAGGCAGAGGCAATGTTGACAGAATATTGTCCTCATTGCAAACAAAAGAAGGACTGCAGATGCAAAATGGTAGCCAATATTGATAGCAAGCATATTCCACCAGAATTCAAGCAAATCCAAGGTGATGATGATCAATTTTACTATATTATGCAAAGAAGACCATGGGCTCCAAGACAAGGTATGCCGCCAGATCCATTATCTTTTAGTGGACCTTATTTGAATTCCTATACATATGGTAATCAATGGAAACCCCCATACCCATCAAACTTTGGAGGCTATCCACCTCAGCCTTGGAACAACCCTCCAAATACTTGGACCAATTACCAGAACTCTCCACCTCAATGGCATCAATTCTAGGGAAATTGGTAGGAACCTCCAGGAAACTCACAACAGACATCCCAATGGAGGGGAGGATAGCAATGGCCAAACCAGGAAACTGGTTACATGCAGCCACCTCCATAGCCTCAGTAGCCTATCATAATGCCTCCTCCTCCTAACTCAAACTCTAGCACACCTAGACCTACTCAGTTACCAACTCAACCCACACCTAACCCAAATAACAAACCACAATAACAGCCAGTCTACTCTACAGATCCCAATCAATTTCTTGCATATGTTGTGAGTGTGAGTGATATTCATCTGCATTCAGGAACCACTTTTCCATCTCCTTCCAGTCATATTATCACAAAGCTTCCTGTGGAAGAAGAGGAGCATCTGAATATCCCTGCTCAATCAAGTGTGCCCAGGAATCCTAAACTAGTTCAGTAGTCTGACCAAGACCCACCATTTCCTCAAAGGTTAGAAGTTGTTAAACAAAAGGAAGAAAGGGAAGAAACAACCTTTGATATCCTGGATCAATTAAAACACATGTGTCAAGATACCTTTGTTCCAGGCCATAAAAGATGTTCCCATATATAGTAAGGCAATCAAGGAAGCATGTCTCAAAAAACTAGGGAAGAGAAAGAAGGACCCCACTACCGTTCATGTGATGGGATAGTTGGTAGATATCATGCTTGGGAAAGTCACTGTCCCTAAATATACTGACCCAGGTAGTCCTGTGGTGGGAGTCATTATAAATGGAATCCAAGTAAAGAATGCTCTAATAGACTTGGGAGTAGCGATCAATGTGATGACTAAGGATATCTTGTAGGAATTGAATGTTGCAAATATGAGACCTACTCCTACTGTCTTGTAGCTTGCTGACAGTTCTACTATCAAACCAGATGGTATAGTAGAAGACCTTGTTGTTACTCTAGACTCTTGGGAATACCTAGTAGACTTCACAATCCTTTCCCCTAAAGCTACATTAGGAGGGTATCCCATTATTCTGGGCAGGTCATGGTTAGTTACAGCAAATGCTTACATTGGATGTCCGTTAGGGGACATGACTATTTCTAATGGGAGAAGCACTAAAAAAAATTTCATCTATCCTCCTGCTCAACCATCCCATGATATGGACAACCCCATATGGCCACATGTTGGAGAAGAGGCCAAGGAGGTCAATTCAGTGGCACAACTCATGATGATAGGTAGAATTCCTTTCATGCAACTTTAGGAAGAAGATGAAATATTATCCCATATAATTCAGAACCATTGTGAAGTGCACAAAGAATCATCCACTCATGAATCGAGTTTTGCATGTCCATAGCAGACACTTCTGCCCGCTCCTCTTGCACCTAAATTTCCTGCAACAACATATATGCTTCATACATTGTTACCTCATGAACTAAAAATTCCAAGCATCAATGAAGCAACCATGATTGAGTTGACCACACAAGTACAAGCTTTAGAGGGAAAACATCTAAATATTAACAACAAGTTGAGCTAAGAGCAGTAGTTGTCCCTGACAAACCTTTTGAAGTTACACCAGCATGCATTTGCATGGGATTACCATGACATGAAAGGATTGTATCCCAAGCTTTGTACTCATAGGATCTATATTAGAGATGATTGCACACCTGTAAGGCAACCACAAAGGAGATTCAACCCTGCATTGAGGGAGATTGTCAAAGGGGAACTATAGAAGTTATTAGATGTAGGATTTATCTACCCTATCTCAGACAACCAATGGGTGTCCCCTTTGGTAATTGTGCCTTAAAAGGGAGGTAAATTGAGAGTTTGTGTTGACTATAGAAAACTAAACTCTGTCACCAAAAAGGATCATTTTCCATTTCCTTTTATGGACCAAGTATTGGACTCACTTGCAAGCAAGCAATATTTTTCCTTCCTAGATGGATTCAGTGGTTATAATCAAATACAGATTGCACCTGAAGATCAGGAAAAGACAACTTTTACCTATCCTTGGGGGACTCATGCCTATTCAGTACTCCCATTTGGTTTATGTAATGTACCTACAACCTTTCAAAGAGCAGTTATTATTATATTCTCAAATATCTCACATGATTGTATGGAGATCTACATGGATGATTTTACTACTTATGGTACTAATTTTGTTGAAGCATTAGAAAACCTAAGAAAGGTTTTGCAGAGATGTGAAGACCATAATTTGTCCTTGAACAGTGAGAAATGCTTCATGATGATGCCTGAAGGAGTAGTCCTTGGCCATTATGTCTCTCAGAAAGGAATTCAAGTAGACCCAACCAAGATTGAGGTAATCAACAATCTTCCTATTCTTGTCAAGTAAAAAGATGTTAGAATTTTCCTGGGACATGCAGGATACTATAGGCACTTCATAAAAGATTTCAGTAAGATGGCAGTACCACTTTATAATCTTCTAACTAAAGATGTTGACTTCCGGTGGACAGGGGATTGTGATAAAGCATTATCTAATTTAAAAACAGCCTTAACCCATGCTCTTGTGCTCAAAGTCCCTAATTAGGAAATCCCTTTCCATATTCACATAGATGCATCTGATTATGCTATAGGGGTTCTCTTGGGACAACAAGAGGGATAAATTGAGAATGCAATCTTCTTTATCAACAAGAACCTACAAGGAGCTGAGTTTAACTACACAATGACAGAAAAGGAGATGTTGGCAGTCATTTATGCTCTCAACAAGTTCAGGCATTATATCATAGGATATCAGCTCTTTGTCCATACAAACCATGCAGCCATAAGATACCTTATGAATAATCCATTGATTTCATGAACGTTAGCTAGGTGGTTGTTGTTAATGCAGGAATTTGATATCACCATTGTAGACAAACCATGTAAGGAAAATGTTGTGGCAGACTTTCTCTCTAGATTGACTACATCAGAGGACACTCAAGTCATTGATGAATCATTTATTGATGAAAATTTGTTCTCTATCAGTGTGCACACACCTTGGTATGCAGATATAGCCAATTATCTGGTTATAGGGAGAGTTCCCCCTCATTTCTCTCCAAAAGAGTGGAGGATCCTTATTGAGAAAAATTTTCCATTCTCATGGATTGCAAGTTGTTTATTCTATATTGGACTAGATCATGTGATGAGAGGATGTGTAGGAGAGGATGAAACCTATGATATACTACATGCATGTCATAATGAACCTTGTGGAGGGCACTTTGCAACTAAGAAAATAGCCATGAAGATTCTCAATACAGGGTATTACTGGCCTACACTTCATAAGGATGTAGGCAAGTACACTAAGAAGTGTGATAGATGTCAAAGGATGGGTCAGCCAACTAAATCAAATGAGATGCATCTATACCCTCAAGTAGTTATCACACCATTTGATAAATGGGGACTTGATTTTGTAGGTCCAATTGATCCACCATCAAATGGAAAATCTTGCATCTTGGTTTGCACTGACTATGTGACTAAGTGGGTTGAGGTCAAAGCCATGAAACATGCTACGGACAATAAAGTTGCAGAATTTCTCTATGAAGAAATATTCACACGATATGGAGTCCCTAGAGAGATAGTTACAGATCAAGGGGCTCAATTCACATCCACTCTTTTCATAGCATTGGTAAATGAGTATAATGTTAGGCATAGGAAATCTACACCCTATCACCCTCAAGCCAATGGCCAGTCTAAGGTAAAAAATAGGGAAACAGAATCTATTTTGACCAAAACAGTAGCAATCCACAAAAAAGATTGGGTAAATAGGTTGCCAGAAGTTGTCTGGGCCTATAGAACCACTTGGAAAACCACCATTGGTTTTACTCCTTTTGAATTATTGTATGGAAAAATATCCATGATGCCTATAGAGTTTGGACATAAAACTCTTAGAACAACACTAGACCTCGGGATAGATATATCTGAGGCACAAAAGGACAAGGTTATGCAACTAAATGCCTTAGATGAGATGAGGAAATCAGCTCTCCATCATGCTAAGATGGTGCAAAACTAGAGAGTCGGATGGCATGATAAATGCATCAAGGAAAATAAGTTCCAACTAGGTGACCGGGCACTTCTTTATGATTCCAAGCATAAAGAAAATGCAGGAAAACTGCAAACCAGGTGGTTGGGACCATATGAGGTTGCGGAGTTCTTCTCCAATGGTGTTGTTTAGCTCACAACAATTGATCATGTCATATTCAAGCTCTTGGTCAATGGTCATCGTCTCAGGTTATACCATAAACCAGCTTCAATACAAGAGTTCATGCAACAATTTATTGAATACCAGAACTTTGAAGTTCTTGTAGCTGAAGGAAGCGGACGTAGTGCCCATCCTTCTGACTAGTCAAAGGTACACATGCAATCATAATAAAGATTTCATCTCTTTGTGGGAATTAACTTCTCCATCAATAAACTTACCTGCCCATCCATCTCCACCCTTTCTCTCTCTTCCATAACTCCATCACCACTTCACCATCATTCCACCATCACTTCACTCCATCATCACTTCATTTAATTTCTCAACTATACTTTTCTAGTGACTGGTACTTCCTTCCACATTCTTTGCAAAATACACTCCAAATTTCTAGGTACGTTCATAACAACTTGATGTATCTTAATTATCTTAAATGCATTTGTTTAATTATTGTACTTTAATATTAGTATTTCACATAGCACATATTACTACTCTGCCCTATCACATCCTAATTACATCCCATCCTGTGCAGAAACATGCTTTAATTTAGGTTGGGGGGAGTGCAAACCCACATGTCCACATGTCATATATGCCATTCATGTGCCAGCATGGCAGCAAATTTGAAATGAGAAAATTTGAAGTGATATAGCTGAAGTGACGTCTTGCATGTATGATATGACACTAAGCTGCTACCATTTTCCTTGATGATACCCCCCCTTTATGTCTTCTTTACTACCTTATTCATAGTCATAATTCCACCAAAAAGGTAAATTGAAGAGTCATATGACATTGGCATTAGTACTAGTGAAGAGTTGCAGCAAGCAGAAAAGGAATTGGGTTTTCAAAAGGATTGCAGGAAATAAGACTTTGCAGAGGTGTTTGATAGATTGTGAGTAGAAGTAATGGGAGGTCAGTTGATCAGAAATGAACCTATAGTTCACCAGATGATCCTACAGGATGCACTCTCTTTGGCTAAATTTAGAAATTATGGATGCACAAACCCTAGCACAAACCCTCCTCCAGCATAATCTGTAGTAGAAATTGGTTCCTCTGAATCAGAATATTCATATGAAGATAGTTCATCTTCGGACCCTAATGTCAATGTTCTCCCTAAAACTCCAATTTGCACTAGGGCTACCATTTGAAAAAAGGAAGCACAAATGAGAGGCAGAAATTAGCAAAGGGAAGGCTAACAAGCAAAAACTAGGAAAAGTAAAATCTAGCCCTAGGAAGTGGAAAAATGAAGACACTGGTCATCCTACAACCACTGAGAAAAATAAAATCCCTCCAAAGAAATCAAAACTAACTGAGTCAGCTACTAATATGACTCCAAAAAGGAGCCCTAGACTTAGAGGGAAACTTAGGAAGGAGGCAAAATCTCCTAAGGGGCAGGTAAATATAAAAGTGGAAGAAGATTCTGAGGAACAAGAAAACATAGGATTCATAGAACTTCTTGTTGTTATAGAGCAGGTTGAACAACAAGAACCCATGCAACCAAAGCAAGTTGAACAACAAGAATCAGTGCAAACAGAGCAAATTGGATAGCATGAACTGGTGCAAGGAAAGATCCTAGTAGGAAAACATAAACCTCCTACTTTTTCATGGGCATCAGTAGCCCTAGACTTATGGAATGAAATGCATAATAAATTGGAAGAATGGAATAAGGAAAGACTCAAGCTATAGGAAGAAGTCACTAAGAAAAATGCAGAAATTAATGAGAAGAATGCAGAGATTATTGCATTAAAGGATAAGGTAGATAATGTGGTGGCTCTAGTACCACAAATGATGGCATGTAGAACTCCCCCAAGGGTATATGCATTGCATTTAAAGGAGCATTATCTTTCTTTCAAGCTGTCAAGGGTCATTTCCAATCATTCCATTGAAACCCCACAAGAGTTTTTCCAGGCCTACCAATCCTCTCCTCTTGAAGTTAAAAATTTACTATGTGAATTATACTTGCATAATTATGTTGTTCCTAATGACCATGATTGGAATCCATTTTTATACATTGGATATATTCACTTGAGGGCATTCATGTCATGGATTCAAAATGAAATCAGTTGGGGGAAGCAATTCAAAATATACATAGAAAGAGAACTTCGTACCCCCTTATCTCTAAGGGCTAAATCAGGTAACCCTTCAGAAATTCACTACACATGGCACAAACTTTTGTATAATCCAAAGTACAAAAAGATCATGCCTACTAGGGAGGATGCATACCAGAAATATGAGCAGATAGTTGCTACTACAGGAAAAGCAATATTGGGGTATATATCACAAAGATGAAATGATCTTCCAGATCAGTTAAAACATGCTAAACCCATTCCCTGCAAAATTATTATGCAGTCTGCAAACAGAGTATCAGGTACATACATCTTGGAAGGATGAAGCAGCACTATTGGCTTCCATTGATATTTTAGCCACCCATCCTGTTGTGGCTAGTACCAGATTACAAAAACTATTAGTGTGATGTACATACAAAAAGGCCAAGGTGGGGCAAATTAGAAAGCAAGTAGGGGTTCTATTGGGATCCAAATTCAGATATTGCAGAGGTTGATCAAGGACAAACAACAATTGGTGACTTCAAATCTTTGGTAAGGAAAAGGAATAGAGTTCCCTCTGCTGGAGGACCAACAGATCATTAGGTTGAGGGGAGATGACAAGTCCAAATAATGACTCATGCTTTCAATAAATGGAATCCTCATATTCTATTAGGGTTGACTGCCTAGTTATTTAGGGTTAATTAGAAGCTTTTCCTCTCTATAAATAATGATCAGATGTCCCTTTTCACAAGGTTGAATGTTTTGATATTGTACTTGCATTTTTAGTTTCAAGTAATACAGTCATATTGTTGATATGATGTAATCATGTTTTCAATGAATAAAATGTTACTTTGATTTGTTCCATCTGAGTTAGCTTAGGGAAGACGCATTCAAGGGGGCTCACTTGGTGAGAATGCCATCCATTCAGTTTATTAGTTACTTTTTTGTTCAGTAATTAGTTACAGTCTTAGCAGTTGTTTGTTCCTGCAGCCATTGGAACTCTAATCTGTAATTGTTCCTACAGTCAAGGCAAATAGAGTAGCTTCCTATTTTTTTGCTAAGATTTTTGTTTTTGTCATCCATTTCAGCTCAGTTGTTGATGCTTGGTTTAGTTGTTGATTCATTCCCAATACTTATGCTAGTTCCCATCAAGCATTTTATTTTTAGTACTGTTCCTTTTCTAGTTATAGGATAAGGATGACTGCAGTCGAGTCCTACTGCACAAATAGTGTTGACCCATTTCAATTTCACATCCCTGGGTTGACAATGAAATGAACCTTCATGATGAGCAAGATAACTACTTAGTGCACATATTTAATCTCTAAGTTACAGCTTTAAGGGCTTAGTTATTGAACCATTAGAAGAGGCCAACATGTGTAATGCCTTTGCCAACTTCAAACACAAGAATCCGTGAGGGATGGCAGCATGCCACATAGATGTTTGCATGTAGTGTGTTTCTCCCCAACAAATATTCTCTCACTGATGCATAGGAAAAATTCCAAGTGGATGGAAGGCAGGTGGGTGATGTGGAATTTTGCCTTCAGATTTGATTTTCTAAGGTGAGGGTGTGTGAAAGGGGAATTTTCTTAAGGGGTGAAATTTTTTTCCTATACATTTTTCCCCCACTTTAGCAAGTGCACATATTGATGAGTGTTTGTTAAAGTAGATTGAAGAGTTAGTAGGGTTAGAAATGTATACCTGAATCGTCAAGAAGGAAAACCGCAATATGGCGAATTTGAAAGCTTAGGGTAGGAAAAAGGACTTCATAGGTATTCTCCCTGGGGAGTTTCAAACAAAAAGATTTCATAGCCTTGCATAACTATGAAGTTTCATAAGGTACACCAAAGTCCCTCAGACCAACAATGGATAAATCCCATAGGATGAACGCGTCTTACAGGCCAGTAGACCTACAAGAAGGAAACCCCCAAGTTCTCTCTCATGAAGGAAGCCCAGTGAAGTAAGCACCTTATAGGACCACACACCTGCAAGAAGGAAACCCCCAAGTTCTCTCTCATGAAGGAATCCCAAAGCGAGGGGGACTCTATAGAGTCAGACTGGAAAGCAACTTCATAGGCACACTTGCAAAGCGACATGTTAACCCGCAAATAAAACATGACAAGAAATAAGAAGCAGCCATGCAAGAGAACAAGCAAACACTCATGCAGACAGTCAACAAATTGGAAAGCTTTCAAAGGGGTCCCTCAGGAACCCTTCAAAAGAGGAGGTGTCCACTCAAGGGACGCGCTATTTAAAAGTGTAAAAGAGATGTTTTTTTCTCAAATCAATTCATCATCAAGGAATCCTTTTGAAAGATGTTCACTTCATCAAGGAATTCAAAATGAAGAAGATGCCCACTCACGAGGGGAAGTTCAAGGATTCTCCCATAGGATAAGATGCTCCCAACTCAGAGTAGGGTTCTCAAATTCTTTCTTTGTGAACCCATGACGAAGGAAACATGTTTCGTTAGGGGTCCAAGTTGAGAATGCGATCTTTGAAAAAGCTTGCAAGGATTTTCAAGAAAAGATTTGTTGGAAAGGAATGTGTTTTATGAAAATCAAATCATTTTGAAAATAACGTTGTCACGCATACAAGGGAAAACTCAAGCAAAGAAGAAATAAAGATAAAAGAGCAAAGAGAAATATCACGAACAAGAGACACAGGAGTGATCTAATGTTTCAGGGTCAGAGCTGCTCATAAATATATATAAGTATAATAATAGTATATAAATGAACTGTCATCAACCCCCTACTATATTAGACCATGTGAAGAATGCATGAGAAGAAAAAGTAAAATAAAAAATTGGGTCAATATGGAAGGGAAGCCTAAATTCCCCCAACACTTTGCATCATGCCCAATTTGCCGAAAATCAAAACACATAACAAAGGAAGAATGATGATACAAATAGAAGAAGGTTTACGACACAAAAATCACTCTTGTATCCAAGCACCAACAAAAGTGACAAGATTCATCCAGGAACACATAACACAAGCATGAGGGAACACATCACAACACACACACTTCTAATCTAAAGATAAAGAAGGGGCCTCCCCTAACACTCATCGACACAACACACACACACTTCTAATCTAAATAGATCACAACAAACACACACATGAGGGAACACATCACAACACACACACTTCTAATCTAAAGATAAAGAAGGGGCCTCCCCCTAACACTCATCGACTAAGAGGTCATCTGCTTCCCAATCTAGATCATTGTAAGGGGAAGGAGCATAAGCCTATAGTGGTGGAATATTAAGGGGAGATGCTCCCGACCCTCCCACAACAAGGGCCAAGGAAGGAGGCCCTGTAAGGTCTTCTCCACTCGACTCTTATGGAGCTATGGTAAGGGATTTCATGAAGAGCGCCAACAAGGCTGAACTTCATCCAAAGAGTTAAACATGCACTTTGCAAAAGTTCCATGTCATACCTCAATGAATAGGGAGGACAGCGCCCGAGATTCACCACTTGGCTCATTGAGTGACTAGAGAGTGGTGACAAACTTAGGGGAAGCCAAAACTTACTCCGTCACTAGGATGAAACAAGCTAGCACAGGACCACCCTTTAGAGAAGGTGGAATCCTCTTACACCCTCCATTACTGGAAGGGGTGACCTCTACTTTTTGCTTTGTTAGAGGATGTGAACTTCCCACAAACAAGACAAGAGGCACAGAGGAGGAGGAGAAAACCACGGTGGACACCACCGAAGTATCTGACATGTCCACAGGTTTACGGAATGGAAAGATGTCTAGAAAGGACATCAACAGGGGCAACTCAACCAAGGGAGCGATAAACACCTACACCTTTTTGGATTCAGGTGCACTCACACTCATAGCGGGAGCTAGAATCAAGAATGAACTTGATTGAACGAAAGAATAGGGGAGGAGAGAGGAGGATGCATCAGGAGGCCCTAAAGCAGGGTCACTTGACTCCTCTTCCTTTTTTTGAAAATCGGCCTGCTCAACCATCAGAGCCTTTTGCTAGCACTTGCTCTCATGTACAAGGCGGTTTCTATGAATCTTTGAGCTAGAGGTCAGGAGCTGCGGAGGGATAGAAGGCTCTTGCTCAGCCATAGGGGTGTCCATCAAAGCCATCTCCAGCAGAGGAATATATTCCTAAATGGGAGCAGAGGAAGTGGTTAAGAAGCAATGGGGGGAGTCAGCTCCAGCGCCTCAGTGGTAGGCCTCTTCCCATCCATTGCTTTAGGAGCAGGAACGGTAGGAAGCTGCAGAGGCTAAGACATAGAGGATTCCCCATGAGTACCCTTACTTCTACCATATAAGTAGGGTTAAGGTCCAGGAGGCACTATAGGAAGGTCTGATATCCTAATCATAGCTTTGCGCAAAGCAAGAACCATTGAGCTTCTCATGCAAAATCCAGGAGTATTCATCCAAAACTCTTCTTCAAAAAGAGGAGCAGAAGAGGCACCTTGAGGATGGGTAGGCCTCTCCATTCCCTTTCGAGAAGAGGAGGAAATTTGTGGCACTACTGGAAGGTTCAAATTTGGTTGTCCTTTGTCCTCAGTCTTGTACTTCATATAGTTTCAGTAAAGTAAGTATGTTCTTTAGGGAAGCGGACCGACCGGGGTGGGCCAAAAATGATCCAATGAGTAACCCCCATGGGACATCAACGGCTGGTATCCAGTGTCATGCACGACATGCACACCACCTTCATGTGAGAACTTGAGACATTTATGAATGACGGAAGTGATTTCATTCATGGAAGCTAGCCAAGGTATGCCTAACTTCACCCTAAAAAAATCTGATTCTGGGATAACATCAAAAGTTGTGTTCACAGTCCTAGGTCCAACTAGGACGGAAAGAGTTATTGAGCCATATGTCTTGAGAGAGAGGCCATCGTGTGTACAGATGGTAGATATTCTTTCTTCATACTCTACCCTCTGTAATGAATTCAGCCACAAAATCTCCTCGGTAATGACATTCACTCAACTCACAGGGTCAACTAAGACCCCTGTCACAATATTTCCATTGATACGAGCAGGAATGTAAAGGGGAGAGGGATTGTTGTTCAAGGGCAAGTCCTATGAAGTGAATGTCACATCTGGTGATTCAGTCACAAGCTGCATGGAAGGAGTAATCGTAACCATGTTAATGTATGCCTCGAGCTGAGTGGTAGAATCAAAGGGATCAATAATTAAGTTAGCAAAATGTGACGAAAACGGGTTTGTGTATATCTACAACTCACCATTTTCTTTCACCACCGATTTATTTGTATTTTTTTTACTCCCATTAGGACGAATAGTACCATCCTCGATGGGGTCTTATATCTCATGATGCAGGAACATATGGCATTCGGTATCATGTATGTTGACTCAATGGTACTAACAAAAGGAATTTGCATCATACCAATTAGGGTAAGGTTCCTTGAGAGGTGGAGGAGTCTCCAAGGTTATGATATTATCCTTCAACAACTTCTGCAAGATGGAAGAATAAGATTCTACTAACTTTGTGAACTTTATGTTGCATCTGAGGTCGTTATCATTTGTTGCAGCTACTACATTCACAAGAGCCTTACCTTTTCTTGAGATTGATACAATAGATTTCCCTTTTGAATGGGAGTGCAAGGAGGATCTCTTGAACTGAACTACCATTTGTTGATATTCCTGCAATGTCGCACACAGATGCATGAAAAGAGAGTATTTCATAAGGGAAAAATTTTCTTGTCAAAATCTCTATAGGTTCCCTATGAACACCTTTTGCATGTCATAATTGGGCAACGGGTACGAGATCTGAGAAAAGAGTGCTTGATACCATGCTATGAAATCAGTAATCTTCTTGTTATCCCCTTGATTGCATCAGATGAGATCTAAAAAGGTCATCTTTGGTCCGATGTTGACTTGGAACTATCGAAGAAATTGACTTACAAGTTGATCAAATGAGAAAATAGAATTGTCGGGTAAAGAACAATACCACTCAAGTTTTGTATCCTTAAGAGATCGAGGAAATAATTTTTCCATCAATGCTTCATGATGGAAGAATTTTGTACACATGGAATTAAATGAAGACACGTGTTTGTGGGTCCCCTTTGCCACCATATTTCTCAAATTTCAGAATCTCCATTCCTTGTGGGAAGGGAGTGCTTAAGATTGCTACTGACAATGAACTATGCTAGAAAAAGGGTTGAAAGATAGTTTGGGTCAAGGCCTGGGAGAGACTCGCCGGTTGGTTTTGCAAATGACCCATATTCTGAAGCAAGGCATTCAAAATAGGGTCAGTAGATGACAAAGGACCAGCAGAGCCTCAGAAACCACTACCATCAAAACCACCTCCAGAGCCACTCACTAGTACAATTTGGCAAATAAATGACTAGGTGACTAAAACTTTTAGTCAAAACAACTAAAAATGTCTAAATTCTACACATTTTTTGCAACTCAACTATAAATGAGTAAATAAATGACTAATCTGGTCGTTGAATAAAAAATTATTTAGGCATAGAAATAAAAATGACTAAATAGTTAGTCATCAAATCCAAACTAGACAAAAATTTTAAAAAACAAGTCAACCAATTATTGGCACGATGTATTGGCATGATTATTCGCATTCATTGCAGATTCATTTGTCTCTTGAAAACCTCACTTCATTCATTCATTGCAAACCTCGCTTCATTCATTCATTGCAGACCTTGTTTGATTCATTAGCCTGGCATGAGTCATTTTGATCAGTTATAGTAGCTACTTGCATGGGCGATAAGGATTCAGAGAGGACCTGGAGACTTCTGAAAAGACAAGCAAAGGTAAGGAATTTAGAGTTTTTTGCAATGAATTTGAATTCGCCGAGGCCCTCTATAGCGAAATCAGATTTGGGGACGCCCTCTGTAGTGAATTAAGAGGTAATTCAAAACCCTCATTACATTAAACATAAATTTGAAACACTCATTGCAATCTACTGCTCTTAATAGTGTTCTTTTACAATCTTGCCACTATTCTGCTTCATAATGTGTTCAAGCTAAATATAATAAAATTTGGGTGTCAGTGCCAAAATAGAATTTACTCAAACAATTTTGATACATTTTCACTGCAAGCGTAAACTATCCTTGTGCAAAGTAAACATGTCCTAGATTTACCCATACATCAAGCATCTGAATAAACATGTTTCCTGTTGCAGCTTCTTGTACCTGTGTAAAGATTTCCTTTGCAATATCAAATTGACCTCGTTTAGCTAGCACAATGGTTGTCCTATTTACAACATAAACATTTTCAGTACAAGCACAAACTGTACTTTTGCAAAGTAAACATGTGTTAGATTTATCCACATATCAAGCATCTGAAAAAATATGTTTCCTACAGCAGTTTCTTGTACCTGTGTAAAAATTTCCTTTGCAATATCAAATTGACCCCTTTCAGCTAGCATAATGGTTGCCCCATTTGCAGCATAAACATTTCCTGGTCTCTATGCCAACACTTAAGTGGCCCCTTTTATAACATTAAGATCCTCTTGAGTTATTATTATACTCCTATTTTCTAAGAGAAAAATCCCCAAGGCCCATGGGAAATGAACGATGAGCATTTGAGTTTCAACTTGGTTTCACTTTGAAAAGGGGACATTACATTGTACAAGATTTGTTTAATAGCAGAATAATTTAATCCACCTATTTTGGATTATAAAATAAAAATAGATGAATTAATCCATTTTCAATTATAGGTTCTTTTAATCTAGAATCTGATAGAAAGATAAAGCATAATACATTGAAGGACACAAAAAATGTTCTAAAATAAAGACTAAAATAGGTTGCCCATGAAAAACAAGAAAGAGGGAAAATAAAAAGATAATATACAAATGATTCATTTGAGGTTTTTGATAAGATCTCATTTAACTATGTCAAATGTATTTGGAAGGGACAAAGCATATTTGATTGATTAAAATTTTGAGGTAGCTTATTCATCATCATTGTATGCATCATCTTCTCTTGGAATTTGTTTCTACAATGCACCAAGCATAGAATTGATTGGGGATGCACTTAAGGTGGATAAAAACTCATAAATTGCTTTATGTATGCTTGGCAACATGGAACTAAAAATAGATGAATGGCTTAAAGCAAAAGAAACATTTAAAGAAGCACGCCAACTTGTCTTGGTTGATGAAGAAAAATGAAAAGTTGATGAAGAACGAAGGATTTAGATGGAAAGGAGAAAGCAAGAGGAAGAACTTCGGTGGGTGATGCAACAAGAGGAGAAATTTGAACATGTCAAGGAATTATGGAAGAGTAAGCATAAGGACAAGGATGATGATGATGATGAGGTTGGTCAGTCTGAGAAAAAACAAAATAAGGAAAAGAAGAAAAAGAAGGATAAGGACCACAAGGCTTATGATTCTTATATGGAGGAACCTGATGTTGCCATGGAAGATGAGGCAAATTATAAGATCTCATTTAACTATGTCAAATAGATTTGGAAGGGACAAAGCATATTTGATTGACTAAAATTTTGAGGTAGATTATCCATCATCATTGAATGCATCATCTTCTCTTGGAATATGTTTCTACAATACACCAAGCCTAGAATTGATTGGGGATGCACTTAAGGTGGATGAAAACTCATCAAATGCTTTATGTATGCTTGGAAACATTGAACTGAAAAAATATGACTGGCTTAAAGCAAAAGAAAAAATTAAAGTAGCACGCCAACTTGTCTTGGCTGATGAAGCAAAACAAAAAGTTGATGAAGAACAAAGGATTCAGATGGAAAGGAGAAAGCAAGAGGAAGAACTTCGGCAGGTGATGCAACAAGAGGAGCAATTTGAACATGTGAAGGAATTATTAAAGAGTAAGTGTAAGGATAGGGATGATGATGATGATGATGGGGCTGGTCAGTATGAGAAGAAACAAAAGAAGGAAAAGAAGAAAAAGAAGAAGGATAAGGACCACAAGGCTTATGATTCTTATATGGAGGAACCTAATGTTGCCATGGAAGATGAGGCAAATTATATGAGTGATAAGGCACAAGATGATGCATAAAATTCCCAAGATCTTGTAGCTGGAGGTCTAGAAGACTAATGATGGTGAGAAAAATTCTCCAGTTTCAACAAAATCATGAAGGAGACATGCATACTCTAATTTTGAAGATGATGAACCATTGCAGAAACAGAGTCACAAAGAAGATGATCCATATGATGATGATTTCTAGGCTTCCTAAGCTTTAACCAAACCTAGCTCCTATTTTCCAAGAGAAAAATCCCCAACACCCATGGGAAATGAATGATGAGCATTTGAGTTTCAATAGATTCCTAGAGAAGATGATGCATACAATGACGATGGATAGGCTACCTCAAGATTTTAGTCAATCAAATATGCTTTGTCCCTTCCAAATTCATTTGACACAGTTAAATGAGATCTTATCAAAAACCTCAAATGAATCATTTGTATGTTATCTTTTCATTTTTCCTCTTTCTTATTTTTTATAGGCAACCTATTTTAGTCTGTTGAAACTCAAATGCTCATCATTCATTTCCCATGGGCCTTCGAGATTTTTGTTTTGGAAAATAGGAGCTAGGTTTGGTTAAAGCTCAAGAAGCCTAGACATCATCATCATACGGATCATCTTCTCTCAGAATTTGTTTCTGAAATGGTTCATCATCTTCAGAATCAGAGTATGCATGTCTCCTTCATGATTTTGTTGAAACTGGAGAATTTTTCTCGCCATCATCAGAGTCTTCTAGACCTATAGCTACAAGAAGACCTTGGGAATTTTTTGCATCATATTGTGCCTTATCACTCATATAATTTTCCTCATCTTCCATGGTAACATCAAGTTCCTCAATATAAGAATCATAAGCCTTGTGGTCCTTATCCTTCTTCTTTTTCTTCTTTTCCTTCTTCTGTTTCTTCTCAGACTGACTAACCTCATCATCATCATCCCTGTCCTTACACTTACTCTTCCATAATTCCTTCACTTGTTCAAATTGCTCCTCTTGTTGGTGTTGTCTCTTAGAAATGCACCCTATGCAAAGTTATGAAAAACTGAGCTTTCTAGAGAAACATGGGATCATTTCAAGGCTCTGGGTCACCTAAAGTTGAAATGAACCTCCGGAGAAGGTCGGCTTCCTTTGTGTTATCACCTAATTACTTATCTTTGTAAGGAAAATGGAGAAGGAGTGCATGAAAATGAAAATTAAACCCTATGGTGATACACTAGAATGACAAGAGCAATGAGACACTCAGGTTACACTTGAATACTGATGATGGATATGGGACTGCACAATAATTTTCTATAGATTATGCATAAGTATTTCACAAACAAGTTTGACATGCACACACTTTTAAGAAGGAAAAGCAATTTTTCACAAATTAAAAGCTCATGTTCAATTCAGTAAACACAATTTGTAATCTGCATAATACTACTTTTGCAAAGAGAGGCATGCTAATATGAGACAAAGCTATAAGGAAATAGAAAGATTTCACGAAGTAGCTTGATCAATCACCTGAAAATGCACAATATTTTGCAACAACCAGAAGGAAAATTGAACCATCAATGGTAACCAAGGTAAATTCTATATATCATGCTCCAAACTAAGTTACAAAAGTTCACTAATCTGAGAAAGGACTGCAAAGTCACAAACTTTCGAAAAGCATAAGAAGAACTCCCTTACAAAGAGGCAAAAGTGCCAGATATATCGAATGTGTCAAAAGAATGTGTTGGCCCCTGTTTTTAGGGTTTATAAAATATCAGCCTCCAGAAAGATCTGCCCTTAGATCTTTTGAATCAAGTTACTTCTACATTAAATGTGTATCCCCGCTGTCCATTCCAGTGAAGGATCACTCCAGGAATGGCCGCTAGATCTTTTGGAATAATCGCATTAACTTATGGCCTCCGTGTCCACCTTGAGACCTCATCAGAGCCGCCTTGAATGTTCTAAAGCATTACCATTAATATCGATCTACCTTTTTCCAGTAGAGATTCTAGCTATCACTAAGACTCGTGGCCTTTCTGCTCCTTCAGCTTTCTTGTGCTCAAGATCTTTCTGCAAATTGACCCCCCTAAGAGACAACATCCAATTTTCATGTTAGATCCCCATACCATGTTCACTGAGCTGATTGATCACCTTCGATCTTAGAGTATATCGATGTCGTTTATGCTTTGTTGATCTTCTTGGCACCGATCAAGCTGCCAACAGTTCACCTCTAGCTCCTTCTGATTGGTTGAACACATGCTACATAAGATTCTCAGGTGGTCAAAAGCTATTCAGACTGAATCGCATGTCGGTGAGACACTATTTGTGTCTCCCCGATGCGATTAAACTCCACAGGACAATCGGCATAGCCTAGGACTGTCAGCGAGACTTCATATCAAGCTACAGGAGTTATATCGATATCCCAAAATTGTTGCCGAGACAATCGCATTCGGCAAGAGGTCATAGCGGGTGCTAAGAGTCATACCGATATCCTTCTCCATTGGCAAGCTCATCGCTATCGACAAGACTCCCCTTAGTCGGCGAGACATTATACCGAAGCCCCCACCTTTCGACGAGACTTCATCTGTCGGTGAGACATCTCCCCGAAGCCATTTCATTTCACTGAGACCTTGCTCCATCGGCAAGACCTCTCCCCGAAGGTAAACAACTCTCCCCGACACCAGCCTTGTGAACAATGTTTGGCATGACTCCCACCGGTCGGCAAGACGTTATAGCGAAAGCATCCTCCATTGGCAAGACCACCGGTCATCGGCAAGACATCACGTCGAACTCATAGCCTTTCGGCGAGACCTCACCCTTTCGTCGAGACATCTCCCCGAGCTCAACATTATGCCGAGAGTTCCATTCTTTCGATGAGACTCCGGTTGATCGGCAGGACCTCATAGCGAACAAGGGTTCCTTTCCCCGATGACAATCCCCTTTCAACAAGACCTCCCGCGGTCGGCAAGACCTCTCTTCGAACCCAAATTCTTTCAGTGAGCTACCCTTGTGCACAACGGTCGATGAGACTTCAGCATGTTGGGGAGACATATAAAAACTCCATGGCGATCAAAATGTCTGGCCAACTAGTATATTTCCAATGAATAGGACAACACTGCTAGTCGGCAAGACTATAGGAGGGTCTCAGCGACTTTCTTCATCAGGAATTTTATGCCAAATCCAATTGAGGCATGCTTTCTAACAGACTTCCTTGAGAAATATCATCGGGTGTATGATTTAATCTTGCACAACAATGTCCCCATTTGGCCTTCATGAACATTTAAAATATAGATTGCCCTGCCTGATTGAGCCCGTAGGTGAAAATCGGGTAACATTTCTGGCGACCTCAGATGGATGTTTTCCTGCTAAACATGAAAACCAGTAGCCTAAACTTGTCCATTGGGCACGGAGTCATTAGGAAAACCTCAAAAACAGACCTAGGGCAATTTTGTACATGGTTGTAATCACCTTAGGCTCATAGAACATAACAGGATGCTAGAAACTTATTGAAAATAGGAAAAACCAAAATAAAACTATTTACTGTGTTGGGACAACACTTAGGGAATGCAAACTGCATCTAAACCTACCCTACACTAACCAGTAAGAAATTGGTCAAACAAAACCATTCACAGGATGGTTGAAATAGCTACCCTTTCTCCTCAATATGCAATGACTCTCAAGCTTAATGGCAGCAGAATAAAGATGGTACACTGAAAAATGTTTAAAATTGCAATGCACTGCCTCATGAAAGAGGGTAAAAAGTTCACTTACCTCCTTAAACTGATCATATGCATTTGTATTCAAAGGAGGATAAGTAAATTGAACACACTCTTTTTCAACTGCAAGTACATCCTTTATGCCACTTTCAGCTGTGGCTCCATGTGTGAGTGCTTGATTAACCATTGGCGCTTTATTAAACTTCATTTGGGCTAAATCTTTGATCGGAAAGCCCCTTGTAAAGACAAAAATTGAGCTCTCCTCCGTGGTCTCTTTCCCATTCACTGTTGTTTTATAGCCTTGGCTGGAAAAGTCTAACCCTTGTGACTGACTTAGTGAGAAAAAAGAAGCTTCTTCAGTAAGCTCAAGTTTTTCATGATTAACTTCATCAAGAGGTAATAGTTCAGCACCGAAATTAGTACAGAAAGCTTCTAAATCATTCCAAAACATATCCTCCTTAATGTCTTCTTTACTTTTCTGAACAGAAAGAATAATTTCAGGCCTAAAGCAGTTCTCATCTAGCTTTGATAAAGCATCAAAATCACCCTCTTTGCAAAATAGTAAGTCCAGTTCAGGGACTTGTTCAACTTGATGGGTATTTTCATGCACATCAAAATGTGGCTCTCCCTGAACAGTGCTACTTAAACCTCCTTGTTCGCGAGTAAAGACTTCAAACTCACCTTCACCTTTATGCAACAATAAATTAGCATTACCTCCATCAACCTCATGTTGGTCCAATTCTTCGTCCTTGTCAATGAAGTAAGGTAGATCATCAAATGAGAACATTAACTCTGTCTTTTGATTCTCAGCTATGTTCATTACAGCAAGCTACTCAACCTGATTCTCCTCACCTTCTTGCAAAAGTTTAGATTCCTCATTTTCCAGTGTTGAGCAAAACTTGACAATTACCTCCTCTCCATCAAGCTGAGAGAATAGAGATAGTCCCTTATTCCAAGCTGTAAATTGACCTTTCTCAACAGCTACTTCCATTTCATCCCCTTGTCCTCCAACTTGAACTTGAGAGATTTCCTCCTATCCAATTATTTGTTGCTACAATTGATGACACTTAATGGCTAAATGCAAAATATTTGCATTCTTAAGCTTTTCCCAGAGGATTAAGTTATCTTGATCAATAAGTTGCTCCTCCTCTGCCTTCTGAACATTAGAGCTTAGTTCCATTTGAATTTTTGATAATGAAGTCTCACAAGGTTGAACGCATGTTCCCTTCCAACTTGGAATTTCAAAACTAGAAGGCTGACTTGAAAACTCAGAAAGTAAGTTTTGCTTAAAACTTGAAAATTTGGACCTGAGAATCTCCTCCTGAACAGGTGGTTCAGGAACATGGAAGGCTAATTGAAACTCCTGCTTTTGTTTTTGTGCAAGTAAGCTTTTTATTTGCTCTTCTTTAGCTACAACTTGTCTAGCAGCAACCTCCTGTTCATACTCTTGGACCTCCATATCCCATTGATGTTGAATATAAGCTTGACAAGCAAGCTCTTCCTCTTGCACAACAAACTCTTGCTCTCTCTTAATATCATCCATCTACCTTTGGAAATCAAGCAATATCTTATCAATATCGCTAACTCCCTTATTAGCATTTTGGGGCTATTATTGAAACTACCATGTTGCTTTTGTGTAGAAATGAGTTCCTGTGGTTGAATCTAAGCATATGTTGGGCGACATTGAGATTGAGCTGGAGTGGGAGGGTGGGAGGCATGATAAAAATGTTGGAACTCTGTTACTACAGGGTCATTTGGAATAATGACAGCAGATTGTTCTGTATAATATGGTCAATAAGAGGACATATATGCAAGGTTTTCATGGAATGGAGGGTGAAAGGCCATATTTCAATGAAAACCTGACATCTCTTTTCCATTCGAATTAGATTTCCCTCCAAAAAAAACTTAAAACATGTGAGCACTTGAGCTACTGAAACCAAAAAATTTCCACACTCGAAGTCGCCAGGTATGTGATTGAACCTACCTCCAAGAGGCTGAAACTACCGTTGTACACACCAAACAGCAGTAACATAAGGACAAGAGAGACTGGAAATTAGTTCTCAGTCCCACCGGGCGTGCCAAAACTGTTGTCTCTTAAAAATGCACCCTATGCAAAGTTATGAAAAACTGAGCTTTCTAGAGAAACATGGGATCATTTCAAGGCTGTGGGTCACCTAAAGTTGAAATGAACCTTTGGAGAAGGCCGACTTCCTTTGTGTTATCACCTAACTACTGATCTTTGTAAGGAAAAGGGAGGAGTGCATGAAAATGAAAATGAAATCCTATGGTGATACACCAGAATGACAAGAGAAATGAGACACTCAGGTTACACTTGAATACTGATGATGGATATGGGACTACACAACAAATGCATAAGTATTTCACAAACAGGTTTGACATGCACACACTTTTAAGAAGGAAAAGCAATTTTTCACAAATTAAAAGCTCATGTGCAATTCAGTAAACACAATTTGTAATCTGCATAATACTACTTTTGCAAAGAGAGGCATGCTAATATGAGACAAAGCTATAAGGAAATAGAAATATTTCACGAAGTAGCTTGATCAATCACTTGAAAATGCACAATATTTTGCAACAACCAGAAGGAAAATTGAACCATCAATGGTAACCAAGGTAAATTCTATATATCATGCTCCAAAATAAGTTACAAAAGTTTGCTAATCTGAGAAAGGACTGCAAAGTCACAAACTTTTGAAAAGCATAAGAACTCCCTTACAAAGAGGCAAAAGTGCCAGATATATCGAATGTGTCAAAAGAATGTGTTGGCCCCTATTTTTAGGGTTTATAGAATATCAGCCTCCAAAAAGATCCACCCTTAGATCTTTTGAATCGAGTTACTTATGCATTAAATGTGTATCCCCGCTATCCATGCCGGTGAAGGATCACTCCAGGAATGGCCGCCAGATCTTTTGGAATAATTGCATTAACTTCTATCCTCCGTGTCCACCGAGAGAGATAGAATATGACAAGAATAAACTATATTCAATGTCAATAATATGAGATGCAGTGCTGATACAATGTACATAGGAGACCCCTTGGTTATATAGCCAAGGTGAGAACATAGGAGGGCATAAGATTATGAAGGGTGTCGTAATCTTATGACATGAGACAACAATAAAGAGTTATCACTCCACCTAAAGTGGAAAGAGATAATGTGATAATCACCACAAAAGGTGGATCACCCACAAAAGGTGGAGAGATAATCACATGATGTGTCCACAAAAGGTGGAAGTGATGAGGTAATGACATGTCAAGTCCACCAAAAGTGGAAAATCTCCAACAACCTCCTATGTGGTCCCTAAGTAAACTTAACTAAGGTGTAATCATGACCTAGGACAAGGTACAAGACATTTTAATTACACTAACAAATTCAATGGGTACTTCTTCTCTGCTCTTCTTCAAAAGAGGCTTTGTTGTCTTAAGAGAATCTAAGGTTGCACTGGGGTCTGTCGATATTAATAACTCACCCATCTTGATAAATGCATGGGAATCACGTGGATCTATGTGAGTTTCCTTTCTTAAAATATCCAAAGCCTTCTTTATCTGTCCTTGTTGAGCATATATATGGCCTACAAGTTTGGTAGACATGTATGAAAAATGTGGTAGCATAGACAAGGCAATGAACTTTGGAAAAAATTCCTCAAAGAAATGTGGTCTCATGGTGATGGAATGCCATGACAAGCGAATTGTTATGGATTGTCATGGAATTCCATCACCATGAGACCACATTTATTTGAGGCATTTTTTCAACTAGTTCACTGCCTTGTCTATGCTATTGCTTACTATTATGCTTTGATAGATTTTTTCCAAGCATCCATAGCTTTTTGAAATCACTTGATTTAGGATTTTAGCCATAGCAACAAGGCAATGAACTATTTGATAAAATTCTTTGGTACACAATTTGTATGAAAAATGTGGTAGCATAGACAATGCAGTGAACTGTTTGAAAAAATGCCTCAAAGAAATGTGGTCTCATGGAATGCCATGACAAGCAAATGCAATTGGCAGTTGCTCCTAGTTATTAGTTATGCAATGTGAAGTAATTGCATAACTGCTTAGGTTGACTTTGTAAAAACTATATTGTAATTGAAATTTTGTCATCTACCAGCATCTAGTTATTAGTTATGCAATGTGAAGTAATGATTTGAGTTTGAAAGATGCATAATGCAATGTAATAAGCAATGCAGATGATTATGAACAAATAATTGATACCAATTCATAATATACCCCTATATTCCAACCTAAAATACATAAAAAAATCCAATCATACACAATATTATCAACAAATAGTTCAAACCAAAATTTGAGCACCAGATTAAATCTTCTTGTCCATTGATTGCTTCAAATAGATATTACAATATAACATAAGTCTCCTCATATATGTTTCTATAAATGCCTATGATGATGATATCAAAATTTGGTCTTGGTTTCTCTTTTATAAGAGAAGCAACAAGCTTCAGACCGTTACAAAATATGGCATCTTTTCAAAATTCATGCCTCTTCGTATAAACTAGACTAAATATTAGTTTTTATTAAAACATAAAACAGAGAAAGTAGATAACTAATGAAGTCCGCAACACTCATGACACCATAGTCCGTTAATCTCTGTAAGGCACCTATGATCATTGAAGATCTATTCAAGGTCCTTTCTCCATATTAGTGTATCTGAATGTGCGGTTCTTCCACTATGACAGCCCCAAGGTCTACTGTTTGGGGGGAGGACCCATATACCTCTGCTCCCACTCATGCACTATATAATCATGTGGCCATTTGTATTCTTGAATTTTTAATATATTTGCAAGGTGAGTCTTCCATTAGTTGTCTAGTAAAATCCTACAATCCATTATAAAAATAGAATATCCAACATCCAATGCTATTACTCCATCCATGATTAAGTCAAACCTATCAAGACTCAACTCACCATCCTTTTGTATGCGAGTGATGCACTATGGAACAATCTGGCCAAATTCACTCTTCCATTTGTTGAGTTCCTTCAAGTGGTCATCATCTTTCAATAGTTTTGGCACAAACCACTAATTCAGAGTATGAAATGAATCTATTATTGTTCTGACCTTTTGGTCCTCTCCTATATATTGGAATTCATCTATAACTATTTTGGCCATCTACTCTATAGGTTTTAATGCTGCAGGAGCCTCAGTACTCCTCTGTAATATTTTGCGCAAGGTTACCAATGTGTGGTGTATGAGCTACCAGTTCTTGAAAAGGGGATCCAGTATGGGTAGATGTGTTTTCATCTGATCAATTCCCTGTGTCAGTGAGTTGTATAAATCATACACACTTTCCAACTTATCCACAATTAGCTTTATCCTATGCTCGAGGACCTTCTCTAAAACATTGAAGATTTCCTTATTCACTCCTTCCTTACCCTCATTGTTGGCTTTCTTTAACTCTTCAATCTCATGTCGAAGAATATTCACTTGCTCAGTAGAAGCACTTTCTATATCAACTGGTGGAGCAGGAGGATGCTGGTATAACATTATTTTCTTGTTCTATGAGGGGCCTACTCCTTTCAATTGTTCCTTCAACTTCACATTTTCCATGAAAATTTTATTGACTTCATCATTTAAAAACTTTTGTTCCTTTTCATACTCTCCCAATCTAGCTTACATCTCCTTAACTGCAACTCGGGTGAACATAGTCGAATGCATTGTCATGGTTGCAGCTTCTAGAGGAGATGTATCCTTTAATGTTTTCACCATAGTTGTCCCTTTCATTTCCTGCACTACACCTAGTAACCTTGGTTTTTGTGTACTCTTTTGTTTGGCCCAAAATGCCAAGGTTTCAATCTTAGGTTTATACCATGTACCACTTACTCCTTCATCTGAGTCAAACTCAGCAATCAACATTGGGTCCTCTTGTGTTCTCACTTGATCAAGTAAAAACATTTTCTTTAGTTCCATGCCAGGGACAATAAGTATATTACTTTTCAAAATCATGTCTCTAGCCTCTTGTGGGCTGACATCAATATTATCAATCCTTAATTCATTAAAAGTTTGGGCTACTATTTGGTCATGTTGGGATTACTCAGCTCCCATCTTATTTATTTCAACCCTCGCTTCAAACTCTCTCATTTTCATCTTAACCCAAAATTCTTTAAATTCAGGGGTTTTGATAAAGTCATCATCTTCCAAGAACTTGCGAGCTACAACTACCCTGTCATCCTCATGCATTTCTCTTTCTCCTTGTACCTCAATATCGACTCTAGCTTTAGGCCTGTGGGCTTCAATTTCAAGCATAGGTTGGTCCACTTCAACATCATCCTTGAAATGTCTTAACACATTAACTACTTCTTTTGTATCTCCAACCTCCTCACTTATTTCATAGGAAACAAGTTGCTCTATCTCTTGTGTCTTTTATTTTTTAGAAGGTAGTTGTTCAGGAGGTGATCCTAGAGAAGCATGGCATACTGAAATAGTATCTAGAGTTTGTTCTATAATTACAATATCACTCAGCCTTTTAGAATACAATTTGGCAAGGTCCCTCATAGCTAATGTAGTCTTAATTAATTCATAAAACTTATCAATCATCATATCAATCCTCTTAATAGGATTTGCTTCCTCTATGAAATAACCCAAGAAATCACTGTGCTTCATCTTTCTTTCTTCCTCAAAAATTTTCATAAGTTCCCATTTTATCCTCCTATCAAATACCTGTTGAGGAGTGAAACAATTTTTTATTACATCTTCTTCATAGTCAACCTAGTGAGTAACTGTAGCCTTGGTAAGGATGGTGCGTCTTACAAAATTCATGTGACCCTCAGGGTCAAAAGCTCTTTCCTTTCCAGATTGTAAAGAGTACCTTGATTTTAGATAATTTTGTAACTCTTCAAGTGTATCAGATCCAACTGATAGTTCCCAACATGTCAAATTGGGTAGAAATGTACCCTTTGTTTATTCATGGCATCCTTTTCCATCCATAGCATCTGCCACATGAACTCTAAAAAGTCTAATCGAAGGGGGGAAAACTTTGGCAGTATATGTGGAGCCTTTGGGCATCCATAAATCCTGATTATTGTGGTATCTAGTAGAAAAAACCAATCACCGAAGTTATGAGTATGGCCTTGCACAGGTTTCAAAGCCAAAGGTCTTAAAATTTGTAGCACAAGTGTGTGTAGTCTTGGTGGTTGGTGGCCAAGAACTCTCATAATTTTGTACATAAACTCATCATAAAATATCATAAGCTATTAAACATTATGGATCGTGGAAACTTGATGTCATTAATTAAATTCTTACATCTGTTGTCCCATATATAACACCATAGTTGCACTGCCAGCAAATTCCCTTGCTTGTCAATCTAATCCAAACACATCCTTTTGCTCCATCTATCTTTATTCTAGTATAATATCAGGTGGCACAGCAAAAAAAAAATCCTGAATGTTATGTAGGCTTTGTTTTCCTTGACTTGTAGAAATGCTTCATGCAATGCTTTCTCAAGATATGAGGCAAAATCATATTCATGTTCATCTCAGGGTTTTGGGTCCTATAGCCATCACCATTAAACTAATTTGAATTCACTCTTCTGCATCTATCCCAAGTACTTGACAGAGAGAAAAGTAGGTTTTCTTGAAATAGAATTGGAAATTTGAGACTTCAAATGGTTCAGTAGCAGAAGGGGATATAGGAATCACCTTGTTGTTCACACCCCTTTTCATGTAAATGGGGACTTCATCACTTCTATGGGTTTTCCTCAATCTAGTATATTCTTCTTTAATTCTTTCCAAATCAATTTTAGTCAGGCCTTGTTTGTTTAGGTCAAAACATTTAATGATGGCCGCTTTAGTCAAGACAACCAATGGTGAACTATCTGGCAATCTCACAGACCTAGTAGTAGGATGATAACTCTGAACCAATACTCTGATTAACTCTACATCTATAAAAACATTTGGGACAATTAACTTGTCCAAATCTAATGCCCATGGATTTGACACTAGAATCTTTCCCTCCCTTTTGTCATAAAAGTACCAGAAAAGTTCCCACCTGAAGATAGGGATAAGGGCATCTCTACAACCATGAGCCACATCATTAAAAACATTCTTAAATCCTCTCTCAATTGATTTAGGGAGTATATCCATGATAGACTAGTGTAAGGACCTCTTTTTAACATTAGATTCTTCATTTTTAGTTTGAGTTTCTCTCTTCTTGAGCAGCATGATTACCTTTTTACTTTCAGGTTCTTTCTTCTTGGGCGGCATGATGTTTAACTATCTTACTTCTCCTAGTGTATCTAAAATGTAGAATTCCAAACAATCTTGTACTCATAAAACTTAATTCACAGTTTAACTATCTTACTTCTCTTATAATTCTGAAATTCAGAATTCCAAACAATCCTATACTCATAAAACTTAATTCACAAGAGTTTTTGCACTTACCCAGGTTATGATGGTTGTAGAGCTTAACCTCCTCGAACTCTCAGCTCCCCGCACGATAATTTTTGCAAATGAGTGCAAAGAGAATGTCGAATTATTGATTTAATGGCTTTTGAGCTCAGTCATGTCAACATTAATATCAACCTTATGCCAAATATTTTTCTCATAGTTCAAGTTTGAATATGCACCATTGATTTTACAAGATCGAACGGTTGATGTGATTCGCGCATTTAATACCGCTTTATCGCCATCACTTTCTATAACTACCACGGGATAGAGGGGTATAAACCGCTATACTGCATGATTCTTTGTATTTCACCACGGGGTAGCGAGAACCTTACCTCTATACCCTTACCTCTATACTACAAGTTTGAATTTTTTAACCCATGGTACTGCGGTTTACATTAATGGTTACCACCATACCGTATGCTTCATCACATCCTTCTGTGGTATAGCGGTTCATACTGCCCTACCGCATGCCTTTATGATCTTCCTCATGGGATGGCGGGTTATTCCCCACTATACCGCACCCTTCATTTTTCCTTCTCACGGTATGGCAGTAAACATCTTCATGTTGTCTGTTACACACCGCCAGCCCACTAAGGGTTCATATTACTACTGCGGGATCGTGGTAAGAGACTGTTAAGGGATTTGGAATGTTTTTAGCTAGACATGTTTTTTCTTAAGTATATATATGATGAATTTTTGGCTTTGTATAGGTCTTTTAGTGTTAGTCGGACCTAAAATAATTATATGTTCAATAAAAAATAAAAAGGAATATAAGGGTCAAGGCTTGGGTCATGGAGCTCAAGGTTAATTGTGATGAAGGAACTAGGCAAAATTTTAAGGTTCTAACACACCTCATGATGAACTAGACTATGTTTTTCCTTCATCTTGCTTATGTTATGTTTTTATGAGTTCTTCTCTTGTGAATATATCCCTAAGGAAAATTTTTTGATACCTGTAATTGTAAACTTTTTCTTAGTTTTTGACAGCAAATTTTTTTTCATCTGTAAACTAAATTCTATTTTAAGTTTCCATTTGCAGTTATCAGCGGATTGGAAAGTCAACAATTATCAACTTATGAACTAAATAAGCTTTTACTGATTCAAGTTGTTGATTTATACATTATTGTTTATTTGGACTTTAGGAAATGAATAAAAGGACTGTAAGGCACAAATTAGATGATAGTGATCATAATGCTCAAATTCCAGAGATAGAATATGAGCGTGCACGTACTAAAAAAGTGGCCAAGAATAATGAATATTTTTTGAGTCTTGGTTTGAAAAGGCAAGTTGTAAATCCACTAAGTAGTATATTATTTGTTTAATAATGTTTAATCAAATTTTATAGGCAAGAGATTTATGTATGTAAAACATAATATGATTTTTTTTGTTTTATAGGCAACAAAAAGAGTGCAAAGAAAATGTGGAGAAAAAACAAAAGGAAAAAAAAGATACAGTGTTGCCATCTCATAGAAGCCAACACTTTTGTGATTCAACAAATGCAGTTGGTGAAAATGATAGTTGTGATGATGTGCAACCTGGTATAGTACATGGTGATGTGCAGCCTAATAGAACACATGGTGATGTGTTGCTTGATATAACACATGTTGATGTGCAACCTGATATAGCACATGGTGATGTGCAGCCTGATCTAGCACATGATGATGTGCAGCCTGATATAGAACATGGTGATGTGTAGCCTAATATAGCACATGGTGATGTGCAACTTTGTGATGATCTCTTAGGACTAAGTCTAAGAGAGATTATTGAAAAAGATAAGGGCAAAGGAACAACAGGTCTATGGATGCTTTTTTCAACATTAAAGGATGTGTTTAATAATGTGGAATCCAAAAAGACCGATATTGATATACCTACTCATGCCACACCTGATGTGGCAAAGGAGTTGTTGGTATATGGAGCCTAATTAGACTCGAAGATTAAATTTTCCCCACTTTTACCGGCGTGGTTTCCCCCAAAATTATTTAATGGGGATTTGGGGGCAGCGCCCCTTGCGGGGTCTAGGGGTGCTATTTTTTCTATTGGTTGACATAAAAAAAACCCTATTTTGTAACCGACATAAATCTTGATAAAAGCCTAAGGGTTTGGGTTTCTGTTGACATTGTATTGTAGCATTTACAACAGTATTGAGTTGCAAGGTTTATTGGTTGTAATCAATTCGATTTATTGGATAATAATATTGGACTCTTTGTTGGTGGATGTAGCCCGAGTTTGGGTGAACCACGTTAAATATTGTCTCTCGTTGTTATTATTTTTGTGTTTTTCATTCCTCTATTTAATCTTTATTTGCATTTAATTGATATTTTCTGCATACAATTCCTAACAGGAGCATGAAGTTCTGGTTAATGAAAGTCATGAAGAGAGGTTGCTTGCATCTTTTGTGCCTCAAAGTGCACCTATTGCATCTAGAACTTTTGATGGAAGTAGTGGATCAGCCAGAAATACTGGTAGTGGTAATTTAATAGAAGATATGGATGATTTTTTCAAAAGACAAACATTGAGTCAAGATTTGTACAAATCTACTGAGAGGAATGTAAAAGAAAGAAAATTAGAAGGAAAGAATCCATTCTTTCTTGAGGTATCAATAGATGGTGAGCCCATTGGGCCAAATGCTGCAAGGTGGGCCACCGAGTTAGGTGTAAGATGTAGGGCCCATTTGGATATTTGCAAATCAAATTTTGTAGATCAAGATCCACGAGTTGTGGAAAATGTTATACAAAAAATGGAAAATTCTTTTGAGACTACTGGTGGACAAATCTCTAGAAAATATTACAAGAAAAGGATGAGAGTTTTGATGAACAATTATAGATACATGTGCAGAAAAAAAATCATGTTGGGAAAAAGAGAGGTTTGACTCCAGTCTATCTCCCAAAGAGTGGGAGGCATTGAGAGACAGTATGCATTTTGAAAACTATTTGGTAAAGAGTAACAGAGGCAAGAGAGCAAGAGATAATGTGAGGGCTAGATATACATTTGGTCGAGGCAAGTTGCACACCAAAATGGACAAATTTGTAGTAAGTGTATGGATTTTTGGTTCAATTTACATTGTGTTATTTATTTCAATTTTTTATTGAACTAACTAAAGGTTGAAATTGACATTGTATTTTAGGTGGAAAATAGTAATAGAGAAGTAGGTGCAAAAGATATTGTCAATTATATGGTAGCACTAGATGCTAGTAAATCTAAGAGTAGGATGAAGTTGAAATCTAGTTCATCGACAGAGATTCCACAACCATATGTTCAATACCCAGTAGGAGCCTCTATAGATCATGTCAACTCATATGAATAAGGGTACCAAAAGGTAATGAATATTGCATATTAGGTCTCAGTCACCAAGTTTTACAGTTGTTTGAAACCGTTAACCCTATGGTTTTTGCATGGAATGAGCATAAATTGATTCAAATGAGGTAAGAGGCTCTATTGATCTCATTTCTTCTTGTTTGGCAGTTCTATACAAATTCCTCTTAACATGTAGATTATTGAAATCTGAGCGTAGGAGAATCCAACCCAGTTTCTTTATTGTTGGAGTGATCCAAAAAATGTTCTTTTGGACAAATTTATAGCTTACATTCTTTACTTGACTATTGAATGCTTTGTATATTTTTTGCATGATGGTTAAACCACATACAGAGCAATTTTTTCAAAGCAACAGGAAAACAAAAACACCTTTAGGGTATCAACAGAGCTACGAATATTGATAGTGATGAAGTGGACAAGAATGTGCAGTACAGTTGTCTTAGTTGTCCTGAAGTTGAGGTAATTAATATAATAGTTGTCAGTTATCTATCCCAATGTTGTGTCATTCTTCATGCTTAAAATGTTCTTTTGGACAAAAATTTATAGCTTTTGCATTCTTTACTTGACTTATATTAATTTTTGCATGATGATTAAACCACATGATGCAGAGCAATTATATGAAAGAAGGACAAAAAGAAAAAAAGGCCTTGTCAATAGAACTTTCTGTAAAGCTATACAACATAATGTCTTTGATGACGTTGATAGTGGTTATGATGATGAACTCGATGAGAATGCACATGATATTCATAGTGGTAGTTGTGCTAAACTCGAGGTGAGTGCTATGAAACCACATGCAAGTAAGTACTATTCAAGTAAGTAATGGTTGTTTTATTATGTAAATAAGGGTAATCATTACCTATTTGATAGAAGTTGGATGTTAGAATAGTAGTGAAGTGTAATTAGCTAGTATACATAGAATATGGAATTAAGGGAGAACATATAAGTTACATATGGAAGGTTAGAGCTTAGTTGTAATAGAGTGTTTTATAAAATCACATACAAAAACTGATTTGTTCCAAGACATAAGACATTACATACAGTTGTCAAAAACAATATAATGTGTGTTTTATATCTCAATATAATGTGTATTTTTTTGTTTTTGTAAACATTTATTGATAAACTACAAGAAGGGGATACAGTTGAGGTGTTTGATCCACATGATGGTGTTGTTGCAAGCATTGGGCGGATTCACTCACTATCTATTGTACATGGAATCACATTGAAAGGAACAGGAGATGCAAATGTATGCATTTTACTAGTATCAAGTAACATACCCCTTCCTCATCGAGAAAAAATAGATGGATTTTTCCGTTTGAAAGAGAAAATAGGGACCTTCATACAATGGCCACTAAAATATTTGAAAAAAATAATAGAGAGTTAATCATAAGTGCAGAAGAGAAAAAGAAGGGTTAGCAGCAACAGAGTGTGGAGAGTGAAGTTGCAGACATAGAATGTACTAAGCCAGAATAAGTTGAACCCAAACAAAAACTAGAACAAAGAATGTTTTATCTTACTACACCTGTAATGTAAAACCCCTTGATTATGTTTTTCTCTTTTTGTTTGGGTTCCACTCATTCAAGTTGGTGCATTATAGAAGAGGGAATATGTTGTGTAAGCAGTAGACATGGAGAATAGGGGTGCAAAAAAAGAAGTAAATACAGAGAAGATAAAAAGGTGTAGAGAAGAGGAAAAGTTGCAAAGAGTGCAACATACATGTATGTGCAGTTGCAAATAAGTAGCAACATAGAATTGTCATCAAAATTGTAATATCTTGCATAACCAAAAAAAGGGCATTGTAACTCAATTTTCTCAGTCACAACACTGAGAAACACACTTTGTAACAGTACATTTTTCAAAGCAAAGAGACATTTTTGTCTTATATCTGATGTAAGAACATGTTTTCTCAACAAAATTTTAGTATTTTGCCTTCTTAATAGTCGTTTCATTATGTGCAAATGAATTATTGATTATGTTTTTCTGTGTTTTTATCTATTTAAACCTCAATTAAAGCATTGTCTCATTTCCAACACTTATAGGTAGAAATAAGTGAACAAAAACAATTAAATAAACTACCAATTGACTAAATATACTACCAATTGAGAGAAATCAATGTTAATAAATATGGCTAAATATAATGATTATGTAATTAATAAACAATGTATCAATATACCTATCAGTTGACAAAAATTAGTGAGCAAAAACAATTAAATAAACTACCAAATTGATCAAAATGATGATTAAAACTAATGACTAAATACACTACCAATGAACAAAAATCAACGAATAAAAATGACTAAATAAGTGACCAACTAACATCAATCAATGACTAAATTAAAGACAAAATATAGCAGTGAATAAAAAAATGACTGAATAAGTGACCAATTTAAAACATTCAATGACTACATTAACAACTAAATTACACACTGCCAAATCAATCAAATTAATGACTACATCAACGACCAAATCGATCAATCAAATGACTAAATTAACGAGCAAGTCGATCACTCAGATGACTAAATCAACGACCAAATCGATCAATTGGGCGACTAAATTAATGACCAAATTGATCAACCAAATGAATCAAAATAGTTTATTCATCAATTCGGTCACATTATAAATGACTGGCAATAAACTGCTATCGGACACCCAACCATGTTCAGTCATTTATAAGCAGTTTTTAGTAGTTTTTCAATAATTTATTGTTGTTTTTGTACTAGTGACTGCCATGATCACCGTCGGAGCCACCACCACCAGTAGGACCTCCACCAGAGCCACCTCCACTACCGAAGCCACCTCCATGGCCTCCACCAGAGCCACCTTCGCTTCCAGAACCACCGCCACTCATTCCACCAGAGCCTCCGCCACCAGGGGCAGTAAGAGGGATGAAACTAAACCCAAGGGGCATCTTACTTGCCTTGATAGTGGGGGGATTTTGAGAAGCAAAAGAGAAACTAATCGAGGGCCCTAATTTGGCCATGCAGACAGATGTAGTGGGCATTGAAACGCCTATCTGTCTTTCATAAATATCGAGCACTTCTCCTCAGGTAGTACCTGATCTAGGCCTATACGAAGGGACATAAGCTTCAGCTAGATCAACAAGGCCACGTAAGAATTCTATGCTTGCCTGATCTTTTCCCAACAAATGTCTCAATTTTCTAGTAATCCTAGTAGCTCTCGCCATGTTTGGCGCTTTCTCCAACAAGGTCTAGTAACCTGTTATCCAATGCTAAAAGGTTTTTCATAGGGACATGCACAACCTCATCCTCGTCCACAGAGGCAGCCGTGGGGGATGCTGGAGGAGTAGGAATGTGATTGGTATCATCTATGAAACCCATATCATTAGTGAAGCTCATAGGAAAACCAGTGGTAAACTCATTAGCTAAACTAGTGGAGAAACTAGAGGTGAAACTTGAAGTGACCTTCGTCTTCTCCATCGGTAAGTGTCACACGCTTTGTCTAACAACGTACCCAGAAGTTGTGGACTAGGTTGTGATTCTCATAAACCTTCACAACACTCAGGGTTACCACAATCTCAAGGCACAAGGGGAAAGCCTCAACACATACAAATGGGTAGACATTTTTCACGTCAAGTTCACCAAAAATGTAAGAGAGGGGGACCAATCACGTCAAGGCTCTAGGTCACGGAGAGCCGAGAGTGGAGGGCTGACCTTAATTACCTCACTCTAAAATATATCTTGGGGTGAGGAATGAGAATGAAGAGCACTATATAGTACTTATATCACTCTATAGACCCAGAGTTTGAGTTTTGGCTAGGTGAGCTGGTTTTTGGAGTCAGTACTGCACCTCAGACAACTCTTTGTCCGAGGATGACAATGCAGTTTTGGGATTAAAGTGCGGCACACTGGCATCTCTTGGGTGTGCTAGCATCTGTATGGTTAGAAAACACCAAATATAGTATAAACTGCCTAAAAATTAACTAACAACCTAGCTAGTTGATTGTGACGAGAAAAACATAATAAGAAAGTATGAGAAATAGAGACGAAGATAATATCACAATAGCACCAGTTCGCCAGCTAGCTCCACACGTATGTTCACCTACACACAAATAAGAAGGGGAAAATTGTTGGGGTTGTATAGGGGTCTACCTCAATTAGACCCCTATTTTGGTGTTTCCACCTCCATGGACAACCAAAAAGCAACGAAGTAGAATATGCGATAAAGAAAGTAGAATGAAAGGAAGATTGCAATGAACACTACAAAACAATACTATGCTACTCTATCAAATCATAGAGGGGAGGAGTGAAGTGTTACCACCTCCACCCAAAAGCTCACTAGCCAATGAAGGAGAATGCAAGGTATGGACTTGGCAAAGTCACCACACCCGCAACAGTGATGAAGGGAGGTCTCACAAGACTCCAAGCCCACACTTCTATGGTTTTTCTCACACTTGAAATGTGGAGTTGATGGAGCTTCAAAGTTGTTGCAATGCTCACAATGGAATGCTAGAATGCTACTTGAGAGAGTGAAGAAGTTGTAGAAGATCGAATGTGAATGTCTAGAGAGTGAAATGGAGTATGGATGTTTTTGAAGGTGGGATGAGAAGGAATAAGGCATTTTCGGGTTGATTGGTTGAAGAGGGATGTTAGAATTTGGCCCCAATCAAGTGTGTAACACCTCTGCCAACTTCAAATGCAAGAATCTGTCAGGGACAATAGCGCATCGCACAGATGTCTATGTGCCATATGTTCATCCTTGACAAATATTCTCTCATTGACACACAAGACAAACGCCAAGTGGATGGAAGGCGGGTGGGTGATGTGGAATTTCTCCTTCGGATTTGATTTTCTAAGGTGAGGGTGTGTGGAAGGGGAATTTGCTTAAGGGGTGAAAATTTTCTCCTATACTAAGATATGACTCCATGGAAGGAGAAGATGATTATAGTGATTATGATGCAACTTATGTCGAGTTTCAAGATGAACATGTAGTACTAATGCAAAATGGTATGAGTTTTTTGCTCATGACATAGGACATCCAAGGGAACTCATACAACTAACCCATAAGTCAAAGCCACCATATAAAGAAATTAAAAACCCTTAGAGATTAGATAGGGGTGTAGGTTAGGAATGAATATCAATTTAGAGATTAGTAAGTTCCTAAAGAAAATTAAATGGGTGCTAGATAAAATAAAATATCTATATGCAACAATAATAATTTAGACTAAGTAGAGGATAAAATTAGGGGAAACAATGTTATAAAAAGGTGACAAAGAGAAGGATTATTCTAGTACGACAATGGGTAGTGAAGAATAAATATGTACTAGTAGGTAACAAACATGAAGTTCCAAAAGGAAAAAAATTAGATGATAATGCACAATCGATTTATCCCTTGCCACTTGGAAAGCTATTTGTAGACAATGATATGGAGGAACTAGTTGTTCTGACTTGTAGTCAAGTCATTCTTTACAATTTGATGTAGATAAATTGATATTACAACATGATAAAATATACCTATCATGTAAATAATTCAACATACAAATGGAATAGGAATTCCTACACATTGAGGTGGGTAACTACAATATTACAAATGAAACTCCATTCATTTATGTTGGTCCAATTTTTCTCTTGGGAATTTATGAATAAGATCATACCATTGCTAACTTAATCTTTTATCTTGCTTCTATCAACGATGCAAATGAAGAATATAACACTCGGAGAAAGGATCCAACTAATGTGTATGAGAAAATAAAGGAATTTCTTCAAGATACACCAACCTTGGAAAGTTCTAATTTTTCTAGAATTTTCATATTTTCCCCTCTACCACATAATATGTCATTATTATTGTGCTCCAAAAGGATGAAGATGGGCAGGAAAAAAGTATTACATTGATTAGTAGGTATTCACATGATAACAAGTGGAGGTGTGCACCATGGAAAAATAATATCATATTTATGGAAGGTATTGGTTCAAGTTTGGATACAATAGAGTTTACTAATGCATATTTTGAATCTGCATCCACCTTTTGCTAGCTCAAGTATGATCTAAGAGGTAAGGATATATTATTTTACCTAGATAATATGAACTACCCCTCTATATAGAATGTTAATTAGTAAGGAAGACCTGAATTGTAGCCCTAAAGGTATGTGTTGATGCTATGGGAAAATTAAAATGAGTTTCTACTCAAATGTTCTATATAGGAAAGAGTATGGTATATATCATGGTCATATAAATATGTTGAGGGGTATAGACATAGTGCATACTACCTCAAGATCCTAGCCAAAAATCTTGTGATAGTAGAGCTTCTTGTAAGTATTGATCATACTCTATGCATATTATGTCTTTATTTTATGCTATGTCTTATCTTATAGATATTGTGTGTGTCTTTGTGTAGTCATGGCCCATGTTGGTCATGATGAAGTGTCATTTTCTTGGTCTCCTCCTTATGTGTAACCTTTTTGTGGTCTACTCCTAGAGATCTGAATTCACATTATACCTGCAAGATATGTATATCCCCAATCAAAGTCAATGTTGGGACTCTACCTTGTAATGCCAATTTTTTCCTGAATCCTAGCTCCTTTGTGTATTTAGACCTCATTTTTCCCATCACATATAACTGATGTAATAAATACTTTTTGTGTCTCTGTTTTTAAATTTGTCCTAATTGTTGTTCTTTGTCATCCCCCATGTGTTTATCATGTGTTAGAAATTACAAATATTCAATAAAATTCTTAGTGTGGGCTGTTTTCTATTCATTTCTATAAGCGTGGATAATTTGTTAGTGTTTCCCTTCCTAATATGTATTTTCTCTCAGCTTCACCTTTAATTTATTTCTATCAAGATATTAGACTTTCCCATCTAGGAATAACTTTAATTTGTTCACTAATTGTGTCCCCTTTTCCTATGAAGATATTATAGTTTCCCTTCTTGGCATCTATTTCCTCCAACCCTTGAATTTTGCTTCTATTTTTTAAAGTATAAAACTTTATCTTACTAACATTCTTTCCCTTAAAACCTCGGCGTCTTGATCCTTACACTAAGTTACCTTTCAAGGATACAAGATTACTTCTAATATGGTACAAGGTATGAAGTATCTCCAAACCCCAATCATCGATAATTTTCACTATGTTATCTTATTAGGATAATTGTTTTAGACTTATCCTTATTTTCATGCCTTAAGGGATGAATTCCTTGGTGCCCTCGATCCCAAAATCTTGAAGTATTTTCTTTATGTATCCTCTCAAAGTCAAATATGTGAGGATACCTTATCTATTTTCTTTAACTATGAAGTATTTCATACTCTCAATACCCAATCCTTGACAAGTGGTTTGGGTTGTGAGGTAGCCCCAACCCCTGAACTCTAAAACTCTCAATTTTTTCATTGTTTAATCCCATCTACCTCCCTACATGACCCAAGTCACCATTAATGACTAGATTTGACAATGTAACTACTCCATAATATTTTTGACTACTTGAAAATAGTTGTCCATCTTAAGGTCATAGATTCAAATTCACTTTTAGTAGTGAAGGATGAAGAACATCATGCCACTTTTAATGTGATGGTTGTGTTTATGAAGTGAATCATTTTCATTCAAGATCTAGGCACCCATTTCAAAAAATTATAGGATTTCAATTTATTTTACACATAGCATTAGTTATATTTGATCCTAACTTGATTTTCCACATGGATTCAGGTGAACAAATAGATTTATATAAATATGAGTTTATTTGACATATCAAAGGTTAGTAATTTCTCCATTTTCATGTGATTATAATACCAAGCATGATCTAGGGTTTTAATCCTTGCATATCTAGTTTCCATTAGAATAGTTCATTTTGCAATCATGAAGAGATATCTACCTTGTAGGATATGTTTATAGTTGGATGTCTCCTTTGCTAGTTTTAGATATTCAAGAAGATTTCTATGTGAATAATAGTGACAAGTTCTTCCTAGCTTAGGGTTTTCTCTCAACACATTTGTTGGTGTGAATGTAATAATAATTTGATAACCTTTGTAGTAATTTAATGCATTATAGATTGCTTTTTGTAATCATATTTTTCTTATTTCATGTCAACTTATATAATTTTGAAGAGGGGATGTTAAGCATACCTTATTATTAATATCATATTTCTTTTGCTATTTGTATGTGTTGTGTCTTTTAGAAACTATGATGCTATAACCCAATTTAAGGCATTGGTACTAAAAGTATTTGAACCTCCATGAACTAAATGAAAAAATCATTCACCAATAGTGTAGGATTGGGAAGTAGGTTCATATGCATTTCATGAGTCAATGTTATATGCAAGGAAATTTCTTCAACAAACCTTAATAGTTTTAGTGAATCATGTCTTGCATGCCCACATCAACTTCATAGAGGTTATAGTAGCATATCAGTTTTGATATTGTGATAAAATTTGGAATTAAAACCTACATTTGAGTAATATTCTAAGTTTTTTTTCTCATATGTTCTATTTTTATTTTAAACTAAAACATTGATTAAGGTCAACTCTAAGATTACTCGAGCTTAGGTCCAACAAATCTTGAAGTGTAGGAAATTTTACCAACTTTCAGTAATTGGCCTATCATCACCCACATTTTGTTGATGAGATGATGTATCCACCTTCATAAATGATAAAATACCTATCCTTAAAGTAGATTAATCCATATGTAGAAGTGTGAGCAATGATTTCATGACCCAACAACATAAATATAGAAAAGGATATATGGATGGTTAATGGTAGAATGAGATATTAAAAAGGAGTTAAAATAGCACAAGATGTACACATGTGGGCTATTTACTAAAATAGACAAAAAATCATAATAAAGAAGTCACACAGTATGTAAAATTTATTATTACAACACATCTTTAGGGAAATAAATAGAGAAAATAATTTCCTAGCAAACTATGTCATTGATAAGAGGGATTATAATATTGCTAATAACTTGGTTGATTCATGAGAATAATTTGATTCCATGTTTAACTTATAATCAAATTATTAAATGACAATTGGATAATGTCTGGGATTCATTCAAACCTATGCGTAACACATAACCTATATGATATAATACATCAAGGATCAAATAATTTGATAGAAGATCAATATCCCATGTAGCCAAAATAAGAATTAAACTCATATTTATGATGATGACCTTCTCAATCATATTAAAACAACTAGAACTTGATTCTTCAAGCACCACATATGAATAAATCATCATTAGAAAGAAAGATGAGAATATAATAACATCCAAAATATCAAATAATCTCATTTAAACTTGAGGATCCTATAGATTCTATAGACCTTCATAGAGAGATTGATTCCTATGTATAGTTGATAGAAAAGAGGAAAATTTTAAAAATTTACTTATTTTTAGAGGAATGACACACCTATAAGTGAGGAAAATTTTCAAGATAAAAGCTATTATCATGTTGCATGCAATCAAGATGACCCTAGGTGAAGATATTTTGAATAGGTGCAAGGTTAATAAAATACTGGCCTTCATGCTCATCAGAGGGCTCTTAGATAAAGTTATTCCAAAGGAGGATGAGGAAGATGATATCAATACTATCAAGGGTTGTGAATAATAATTTCTATAGTATGACCTAATTTTTTTATCTCTAACATTCATAATAATATCTTAATATGTGTAATGTTATAATTTTTGTAGTTGATGAGGAATATTTTCCTCCTCTTCTATAGACATAACTATTGTATTAACATTTCCCTCTCATTAATGAGACACATAAAATTATTTTTTAATACTTTATGTGTATAGGGCTATGACTACCTTTCATCAACCAAAAATGTATATTTTATCTCACACATTACATTGACCATTTTAGGAAAACAATAGGTTGTACATAAAGTTATAGCATTCCATCTCTTGGGGATGAGAGAAGAGAGGAACCACTTAGCATTTAAATTTTTTTAGACACACAAGAAAATTGAGAGGGGGGATGAATCAGTTGTATATTAAATCCTTAAAACCCTCATTAACCTTCAAACCCTTATTATGCATCAACATGAATGTAAACAAATGAAAAATCAACACAACAACAACCATACATAATAGAACACCAAACCATCCAAGAGAATATAGATACAAGAAATATTAACACATTCCCAAATCTGCAAGACAAGAAACTTAAATGCGAAGAAATGCAAAGAAATTCCATTTCTCCCAAACAACCCTCTTCATAGTCTAACACACTGTCTAACACGTCTTCTAAGATCACATGATCCAAAACCTGAAACTCTGGATAAAATGCCTCTAAACACTTCTGAACATCACATCCAAACCACACAAGCACATATTCAAGCATGAATAAATGTGGAGTGTGGTACAAAACACACCCTCATCACCTTGTACACTCTATGCAAATTTTCTCAAAAGCACTTGGGAACCAAGTGACCATGTTGCATCTGCAACACCTTATCAATACCACAAATACCTTCTCAACATAACACACTAGAGGTTGACATAGGTTGATATCAATGACAACATAGTGCAACAATCTCCTCCTTTGTCATTGATGGCAACACTTTCTGAAAAACCATCAACAATAAAATTAACTTTGCATCACCAACACTCAAGCAGATCTCCCCCTCACTTGGACATTCCTTATATTTAAGACTTCTTACTCTTTCTCCCTTTTCTCTGTGTTTTTTAGACTTTTCTCTCTCCCCCTTTCACATCAATGGAAAATGGAAACACCTACACACTTCACTTCTCTCTCTTACACATTTAGGCACAACATATCCTCCCCTAAATGCACCAACTAAAGATACCATTTCCTACTCCCCTTGAGAGCTAGCCTTCATCAATATAAGACAAAGAATTCATCTTGAATTGCATCCCCAGACAAATGCACCAACTTATACATCTAGTTGAAAGAAAGAGGGGAAATAACCCTGAGCTTGTTTCTGAGATACTCAAATGTATCTTTTGGAAGAACCTTTGTGAAAATTTCTACTATTTGATCCTTTGTAGGCACATACTCCAAATTTACTTCATTCTCAATAAATTTATCTCTTATAAAGTGATACTGGATAGAGATATGCTTTGTTCTTGAATGCATTACCAGATATTTTAAAATATTGATAACACTTGGTGTCGTAAGGGGGGAATACAACAATTGGAAAACACAACAATGAATTAAACAATATTAATTCAAACAAGATAAAATTCCAACCATACTCATGAAATGAAGTTCTATAACAACAAAATCAAACAATGTAATCCTAAAGATAACATAAATTGAATTCAAACCCTTAAAATCTATACCATCCCATGTTGGAATTTTGTTTGAATTGACATTTGGATGGATTTCTCGATTCAATACAAATCCTCCATTGTTGTTGTTGCAAAAGCTTTGATTCATGTTGATAATGGTGAACTAGAATGTGATAATAAATCTTAATGTGCTCAAGAGATAATTGCTCAAAACTTCGTTATGAATTTCTAAATGATTTGTGAGAAGGTAGAAGAGTGTTTTTATAGATTTCATGTTTTTAGATGAATAATCAAGATTTCATAGTAAAAGATCTTGATCAATGGTTGAGAACTGTTGAGAGGAAATATATTGGAAAGATTAGTGGATTTATATTGGAATAATCAGGGGGATTGAGAAATCAGGTTGAGTGGTTAGTGGGATTGAGGAAATAGATTGAGTGGTTAGTGGGATTGAAAAATAGATGAGTTAGTCAACTATTTAGAGTGAGAAATCAGTGATCGTGATTTGCTCAATCAAAAAGGAGGGCGAGGATAATTAATTAATTGAATAATTAATTAATATTTTGAGTTGAATGCACAAGTCATGTTTGACTTTAACAAATAAAGTTGTATTTGTTTGTTGACTATGTTGAATGATGTTGAATAATTAATCTAATTATTCATGTTTAGAAAGGGGAAAGGGATTTAATTAAATTATTAAGTAATAACAATTTAATCAATTTAGGAGAATAGGGTATATTGGTGACATAATTAAATAACATGCATTAATTCAATCAATCAAGAGGAATAAAAGTTAGATTAATAATGATATAGTGAATTAATTAAATAATAAAATATTATTCAATTAGTAGAGGAAAATAGGCTTTTTGATGTAGATGATGTGAAAAATAGTGATATTAATGATAATGATGTCGATAAATGGAAAAATTCCATTCAGGATGTGTGATATGTGTTAGGTCATTTTGACATGTCTACACTTTTATTATCACACAAGATAGGTTCATCATATGATACTCTGATATCTTTCAATGTCTGCTTCATCCATAATACCTGTGTGCAACAAGATGTTGCAACAATTTATTCAACCTCTGCAATAGATAATGTCATTAAATCCTACGTCTTACTCAACTAAGAAACTAGTCTATTTCCAAGGAAGAAAGCACCTCCATTAGTACTTATTCTATCATTCACACAACCTACCCAATTGTCATATGTATAAGCACTCCAGGAGGAATCAATATCCTTATAATACCATAGACCATAGTCTAGAGTGCTCTTCAAATATCTGAATATCCTTTTGACTGCTGCCACATGTGATTCTCTAAGATCTTGAAATCTTTCCATAAGACATATTGCATGCATGATATTCAATGTAGTAGCAGTTAGATATAGTAATCCACTAATCATGGATCTATACTTGGTTTGATCTGTCTTAGGAGATTCATCATTTTTACTCAATTTACAACCAGTAACCATGGGAGTACATATTGGTTTAGATTCCTCCATTCCAAACTTATTTATTATTTCCTTAACACATTTTGATTGTGTAATGAATATACCTTTTTTTATTAACTGATTTGTAACCCAAGGAAGAAATTAATCTCTCTAAAAATTGGCATTTCAAACTCATTTTGCATCTCCTTTGAAAAAAAATTACACATTACCTCATCCCCTCAAAAGATTATGTCATCAACATACACAACCACAATCATAATTTTATCTCTCAACTTTGAAGTAAAGTTTGCTATATACAGCACCCTTTTTGAATCCTTGCTACAATAAGTACTTGTCCAATCTTACATACCAAGCTCTAAGAGCCTATTTTAGTCCATATAATGCTTTCCTCAACTTGTAGACCATATCAAGATCTTCTAATAATTGAAAACCTTCAATTTTTTCAATGTATACCTCTTCTTCTAACTCGCCATTTAAGAATGCAAACTTTACATCCATCTGATATAACTTGAAGTATTTACGTGTTGCAAAATCCAAAAACATCCTAATAGCCTCCATTCTTACTACAGGAGCAAAAATCTCTTCAAAATCTATTCCTTCCACTTGTGAGTAGCCCTTACACACAATTCTAGCCTTGTTTCAGATAACTTCTCCATTCTCATTTAAATTGTTCCTAAAAACCCATTTATTTCCTATCACATTCGTATTTACTGGTCTTGGGACCTGTGAATACAAAATTCACCATGCTCCCTTCGGGTTTTGTTTTTTTGCTAGGTACTGGCCCATGCCTTCAATGAATATCAATGACCCTTTTTGATAAATGGCCACTGGCCTCCGCCACGTGTCTGATCAGCGCTCTCTGAGGGGATTCTCTCCTTTGCTCTTCTACCGGCCCCCGCTATGCTCCCATGTGTCTTCACCACGAGCTATTTTAATTACTTCCCTTCACTTCCTCATCGGGCCCCGCTCGCATCCCACGTAGCTCCCATTTGTGTAAAAGATTTGGCAAGCCCCACAAGCGGCGTCTATAGTAAACATTGTTGCTATGTGTCACCCCAGCACAAGCTTTCAACGAAGGGAGGGGAGAATGAACCACGGCCTGCACCATGTTGCCATTTGTCTCCTTGCAGATGCTTCTTCAACATAGGATGGAGCAAACTACGGGCTGCGAGATGCTGCCACGTGTTCTAACTGCTTATACTGGGTGGTGACACTTGTTTACACGGGACCCCTAATATCATTCGCAGGGGATGCACCTAGATAGGGAGTGACCAAATGTTATGGCCCGAACCTTTTCTATTACAATAGCCGAGAGGAATCATTGTTGTGACATCATTGCTCAGGATTCTGAATCTTTTCAGTTATTACTCGCCAGGCGGTGGGAATGCTAACTATATATACTACTCTTTGCTTCTAAAGAGGGGTTCGAACATTACATGTTACATGTTCCAAGTTCCACAGGTTCAAGAATTACAGGATTTTAGAGAGACACCAAACCTTTTTATTGTTTAGATTATTGCAAGAACTCACAGACTGTGCCATTGTTTGGCCTCTCTGTTTTATTATGCTATTGATAAACTTTATACTGTGCCATTATTGTTTGAATGGTTTATTTGTCGAACTTATATAATTTGAATGCAAGTTTGTTGGCTCAGATCATGTCTTTAGACTCCTCTTTTTAGTAAATGGGTGTGAAAATTATTTCATGTCATTGAATGAGTTGTTCATGCTTCAATCTTTAATTTATGTTATTTTAGGACATGGTAAATGGTTGAGCGAGCCCTTAGATCATATCCAAATGACAGGTTTATCGTCCCTTTTATCTAAATTTTGGCACATCACCTTAGTTAGATCCTTTATTTTTATATCTGCTTCCTTCTCCCATTCCAAAAAAAATAATTATAGAAGAAGTTGGCTTCATTAAAAATCTAAAGGTCACTCAATTTAGCACAATAAGTCCCCCATAAACTGAGTTTCCCACAAAGGTCTATTACCTTGCCAATTTTTGGCATCAATAATTTTTCTTTTTCCTGGCACGCCTAGTGGGATTGTGCTTAAATGAATCTAATTTTTAGAAGGGTGTATGAGCCATCAGCCTGTTACAAGGTCCCAAACATCAAATAATCCTAGTTTATTAGTACCACCATTAGGGACAGTACAGCCAGCAACCCAATTAGTGAACATTTCACTTCCTTTGCCCTTTCTACTAGCCATGTTGCCTATTGCTAACAAAAATTATGTGGCATGGGACGCCGAAAGTCCTCCTGTTGCACCAGTAGAACCTATCGTTTGGGCCACTATCCTGGTTTTTGTCCTAAAAGCTATACCTAAATTCATCGGGGACAGCTCAAGAACACCTTTTGAACATTTGCAAGATGTTGTGGATGTATGTTTGGTACATGGCGTTATAGACAAAAATATAGCATTAAGGTTGCTTGTCGCCTCTTTTAGAGGCAAGGCACTAGATTGTACCGAACGCTACAAGCAAACACTATCAGTACCTAGGATGAGCTCAGAGATCCTTTCTATCAAATATTTTCAAATGAAGGAGACTGGTCCTCACTATATTATCAATTGTCGGTCATAAAGCGAGCCCCGAATGAAGCCATGACTAACTTCAATGCCCGGTTCCATACCAGCTGGTAGAGAATTCAAGTTGATATCCGCCCACCACCTGATCTGGCATTTATGTTCTACTTGAAATCTATCAACCACTGACATTTCCATGATGATCTAGTCTCTCGATGGAACCACACTACTGGGCACATATAGCATCGCTATCAAGGCAGAGAACAATTTGATAGACGTCAAAAAGTTGCCACCTCGACCCATCATTCCTATATTTCCAGAAATATCAGTTCCTGCTCAAGAGATGCCTTCTACTAGCGTGTTAGCTCCTACCTAGTCTATGTATTCATATCTGAGAGCACCGCAGAATGTTGCTTCTACATCTAGTCTTCCAAGAAGGATATGAGTGATGTTAAGGAAATGTTGTAACATATGGCCAATGAGATAACTGTTATCAAGCACAACCAGGCCATACTTCTGAAGCCAACCTACCAGAATTATCAAGGCAGAAGGTCCTCTTACCAACAAAACCAGTTCCAAGGAGGCACCTACACAAATCTACAGGCACAAACAATAAATCAGATAGTACCAGTACCCACTTCGCTACAAAGCACCAACCTAAGCTTGAGCAGAGAGTTGATCACAGGGAAAAAAAATTTAGTGGATGACACCAACCCTTGGTGCTTCCCTTGTGGTGATTCACACATGCCCCAAAACTGTCTGCACGACAACCTACAACAAAAGGTGGCAGAGCAGCACAGCCAGGGCACAACGTCAAATCCCAGAAGCTATGTGTATGCCTCTTCGCAAATGGACAAGAGCACCACAAATGTAAGGATGTCACTAGAGCAAGAAGTAGACATCACTCTCGATCACACACTCTTCTCATGGATGGAAGAAGAAGAAGCGGTGTTTTCCAATGATGCATTCACATCCAAAACACCGCAAGTACAATTCGATTACAACACCTGCTCGAAGAGGAGATTCACGAGCGAACCAGTTGTCCTGCAACTGGTTAGTCTACAATTTAAAAGTGCTTCTGACGAAACGCCTAGTACCTCTATTGTGGTGCCACAATGCCCACCGCAAAAGGAAATTGTTATAACAAGAGAAAAAGAGCATAAACCTCTGAATTCACCACCCTTCAACGTGGTGGAACAACTAAAAAATCATCTGCTAATGTGTCTCTTTGGGATATATTAGCCATTCCAGAGCAGAAGACATTACTATAGCAGGTGCTCTAGGAGGATCCAATCATTGAACCAAAAGAGCAATTGCTCAAAGGAAAGGCTATTGATCAATCACCTCTAGCCAAAGTTCTTACAAATAGTGTAGTGGAAGCTCCTACTGAGGTAAGAGATAACCTAAAACCCAAACCCTTCTTCCTAATGCTTATTGTGGGAGAGAAGTTATTACACAATGCCATGATTGACTCTGGTGCTAGCACCATAGTTATGCCGAAACATATAGTTGAAGCTTTAGGGCTCAATTATGAACCTTTAAAAAAGGGAGTGATGCAGCTTGATGGAAACAGAGTTGAAACTATTGGTCGCATCAAGGATCTTTCGCTAACTCTATTCACCTGCACTAGCATCATGGTGTCGCAAGATACTGTGATCATAGATGTTCCCCCCATGTTTGGCCTCTATCTATCCTGAGAATTTACTTCAAAGGTGGGTGGATACCTGTCCCTGGATTGGTCACACATGATCCTCAAGACCAAGCGCGGTGCGAAAATGAAGATAGAATCTGAAACTCTACATTCAGAACATGTGGCCATTGAAGCCATGATCAAGTTTGAGGCCACTCATACTTCTATCACCAAGCAAGAAATGTATTGCGCTGAGCTACTAGAAGATGAAAAGGTGACCAGAGATCAGACCAATCAAGAAGATGTTCTATTGAGCAAACATATAAATACTGATCCTTTCTGCAACTACCATGTTGCTGGGTTGGGCACCTATGTCATCTACGATGAAGATCAAGTGCTCCCGAAGGTCATCAAAAAACTAGAGAGCGGTCAAACCTCAAAGTTATGGACATTGCATTTCATCTGAGCAAGATGCAAAAATGGCACAGGAGTCGAGATATGTTTAATGTCCCCACAAAATGAAAAGACACTGAGGTTCTTCTGCTTCTAGTTCACTTGCTCGAACAATGAAGTTGAATACAAAGGACTAGTGCAGGTATTAGCCTTGCAGAAAAGAAATTAATGGTGTTCGAATATTTTGAACTAGTAGTCAATCAAGTTTGAGGAATTTTTGTAGCCAAGAATGTCTACATGTGATCCTATAGACACCGAGTTTGGAACCCGATTGAGGGCTTTGAAGCCTTCAACATTCAGAAGGTGCCCTAAGAGCAAAATACAGATGCGGATCATATGGCGGAAATCGGATCCCAATTCGATCCTGCCTCTGACCTCATTCACAACAAACACTCTGTACGAGTGATAGTCCAACCAACCATTCTAGACAATGACCAAAGCTGGCAAGTATTTGAAAGTGATGAACACATTGCCTCATTCATCCAGCAATCGGGAGAATTTTCCGACCAGCTCCAACTAAAGATTGTCGAAGCTTATGAAGGACAAATCATTCAGCTGAAATCCAACAAGCTTCTAAAGGGATTGGTCACTCTCGAGAATCTTTTTGATTGTGATGATGCAAGAAATGACAAACAAAAGTTTGTAGCAGACAAAGGTGACTATGCGGATCTTCAGGTTGGAGATGGAAGAAAGCTCAAAGTCGGGAAGGATGTCCCTCATCTTGATAAAGAAAGGCTTATCGACTTTTGTGAAAAATATGGAGTGGTGGCCTAGTCATACGATGACCTCAGGGGATATGATCTCGATATCATCCAGCATACAATAGAGTTGGCGGAAGGTGCAAAACTGGTCCGCCAAAAATAGAGGCCAGTGAATCCCAAGATTGAAGTGCTAATGGTGCAAGAATTAACAAAGCTAATCTAGTTGCAAATTGTCTTCTTAATCAAGCATAGCACATGGGTATCCAATCTGGTCCTGGTCCAAAAGAAGAATGGAGATATTCATCTATGTGTGGACTTTCGGGACCTGAACAGAGCATCCCTGAAGGATCATTACCCGCTACCCTCAATGGAGTCAATCTTGCAAATTGTGGTAGGATCGGAGATGTTTTCCCTGTTAGATGGCTTCTTAAGTTACAATTAGATCCAGGTCAAAGGAGAAGATCAACAAAAGACAACATTCACTACAGAGTGGGGAACATTTTCATATGCTAAGATGCCATTCAACCTCTCAAATGCAGGAGCCCCCTTCCAGCAGGCAATGCATATCATTTTTAGCGAACTAATCAACAAGATTATCCTAATCTATTTAGATGATTTGACGGTGTTCTCCAATCCAAATATGATCATTTTGATCTCCTTGAGATGGTGTTCAAGAAATGCCAGGAGTTCGGGATATCCCTGAACCCAGAAAAATGTGTCTTAGGAGTACCGCAAGGCAAGCTATTGGGGAACGTAGTGTCCAAAGAAGGAATTTCAATTGATCCCAGGCGGGTGAAAGCAATCAAAGAGCTCCCCCTTTTGGTCAACAAGAAAGGCGTCTAGTCCTTCTTAGGAAAGGTAAATTTTGTTAGCAAATTTAATTCTGATTTTGCAAGAATAATTAGGCCAATCACCCTGATGCTAAAAAAAGATCAAACATTTAAATAGACAAAAGAAGCCAGAGAAGCCTTTGAGAGAGTCAAGGATGCTATTTCCTCCGCTCCTATTATGGTCAATCTAGACTTATAAAAGGACTTCATAATGTATGTATTCAGTAGCAAGTCAAACATTACTATTGTATTAACTCAGAAAGATGACAAGGGCAAGGGAGAACATCTTATAGCATTTCACTCCCAAACCCTAAAGGAATATGAGACAAACTACAACTTTGTAGAGAGGCAAGTGTTTGCAATAGTTAAGGGGCTCAAGAAGTTCGGACACCTAATCTCTTGCAATAAGGTGATTGTCTATGTTGCGCATTTTAGCGTGTGTGAATACATCATGGAAGGAGAAATCACCGAGAAAAGAGCCAATTGGATCACCAATATTCTCAAATATGACATTGAGGTTAAGCCTACAAAGACCGTTCAGGGAAGAGGACTGTGTGAATATCTTGCGCATGATAAAGAAATGGCCACCAAAGAAGAGCAGTCAGAGCTAGTCCTAACGAATGAGTCAAAGTACAAAAGTTGTTAGCTGGTGGACAGAGTAAGATTTATGCACACAGGAAAATATCCATTAAGTCTTCCTTCTCAGAAGAGGAGATTCTACCAACTGCAAAATAGTGGATTCACGCTCATTAAAGGGATCTTGTTCAAAAGGAATTTTAATGGTGTTCTATTGTGGTGTGTTACCATAGAGCAAGCAAAAAGGATCCTCGACACTTACCACAACAGTCCCGCAAGCGGATATTTCTCTGCAAAGACAACCGCCATCAAAATCATGTGTGCGGGGTACTTTTGGCCAACGTTATTCAGTGATTCCTACTCCTTGGTGAAAACCTGCAAGGAATGTAAGTTCTTTGCTGGAAGAAGAATTTTTTTTGCAATGTCTCTCAATCCGATGGTGGTTGACGAGCCATTCGTGCAATGGGGTTTGGACTTCATCTGAATGATCAACCCAGCCTCTAGCGCAAGACATAAATGGATCTTGATAGCAACTGACTACTTCACTAGGTGGACCGAAGCCATGCCATTGAAAAATGTGATAGAGGCAGAGATAGTGGATTTCCTAGAGGAACTGGTGACAAGATTCGACCCGCCCAAAACTATCATCTCTGACAATGCTAAAGCTTTCCTAGGCTCTAAGGTAAGTCAATTCACACTTACGCATGGTATATTCCTTAAAACATCATCAAACTACTACCCACAGGGGAATGGCTTAGCCGAGTCGACAAACAAGAATCTGGTCTGACTCCTCAAAAGGATTGGATCAAAATATCAAAATGAATGGCATAAAAACCTCCGAGTAGCACTCTAGGCAGATCGCATAACTCCTAAGCAAGTCCTCAAGAGTTCGTCGTATGAGCTAGTATATGGAAAAGAAGTGTTATTTCCTATCTCTATGGAGATTTTGGCGTTGCAATTGCTAAAATCTCTCAAGGTGGAACAAAACGACGCAATGGAGGTGTAGTTAGCCAAGTTGCTAGAAGTACAAGAGAAAAGGGAAAAGTACCTAACAACCATGACTAACTACCAACAGGTGGTTAAAAGGTGGTTTCACAAGAAAGCGTCTGACCAAGGTCTAAAGTGCGGAGACTTAGTGCTAAAATTTAATGAAAGGGCTGCGAAGCCGGGTCAACACAGGAAGTTTGATAGTCTTTGGGAAGGCCCATTCAGAGTAATTCAATGCAAAGAACATAATGCATATGAATTGGAAACTATGGAAAAAGAAGCGTTGGGAGTTCCAGTCAACAAAATTCACCTTAAATTATTTAATTAAGCTTGCTTATCCTACCGTTGTAAATATGTTTATAGTGTTTTTTCTTTCTTTCCCTTTTGTTTTGTTGGTTGGTATTTTTTATTTATCCTATGGTTCGAGACGGAAAATAACAAGTATCCCATTATTGCAAAGAGCATGAAATAAACTCATAGCTGAAAAGAACAGAAAAATTAAACACCCACATGCAGAATTGATACATACATGCTGAAAAGGAAAAGATGACCCAGCTACAGAATCTAGAAGCAGATAGCAAGATGATTATATAAAGATATATTTTCATTATATATATGCTTTGACATTTAAATTGTCAAAATGGCTCAAAGGCCTCGCTTCTAAAAGTATATAATTCTATTATGCTTCTTTCATATATTTTACGAAAAGCCTTTTTCAGGCATGTATACACAAAACAGACTAATTGCTACGATATTTTAAAAAGAAAAAAGGAAGAACATGGGAGTCTTCAGTCCACAGCATGTGCAACAACAATGGAAGCATCAATAGCAATTCCCACAATATCTTCGTCCATAGGGGCATCATCATTAGCAACAACGTCATTAACAGGAGCAACGGCTAGAGGCGGAGGGAACACAAGGTTCCTGAAGTTCGTGTACCAGTCGATGTCGTAGAACGAAACCACATTATAGATGCGAAAGAGAAAGTGGTAGGCATGGGTTACCCTCTATCGGTGCTCATCTTGTGAGTGGAGGCAAAAGCCACTAAGAAATGGTAGCCATGGTACAACCACATCCTCTTATATGAACCTCCAAAGGTCGATCGCGGTCGGTATGCCTCCACCGTATGCAACATTTGCCACTACCTCTCTGAGGCCATTCAGGTACTTCTTCGAAAATATTTCTTTGACAATACGAAGAATCAAGGGCTTGGGAGTTCCAATATCCAACATGGAGGTGAAAAAGTGTGAGCACACATCAATGTTGACTCGATACTTGTCCTTGTATTCTAGGAAATCCCGTCCCAGAACCCATTTCATGGCTATAATAGCTAGTGAGTGCTTATTCTTTGTCATCCTCTTCAAATGCTTAGTATAAATCTCACCTAAGAAAGCAGTTTGAGACTTATGACACACTATCCTAATTGGGGTATTCATGTTGGCAATCGTTCTGCAACTATCCTGGAACTATCTCTACAAAGTACCTAAGTCTAGCTTATGAAAACACTACACACTGCTAATGCTAAACTGCTAAGCCAATTACCTACTACCAATTTTTCTCTAATCACTAAGTGTGATTTCGCTACTGCTTAGGTGCCTATTTATAGAAAAAGCGAGGAAATGTGTGGTAATCTGCTTACCATAAACATGATGCTAATCGAGTACCAACTTGAATGTTGTGCCTGAGCTTGCTTGAATTCCCACCCAGTTCTGTCTACTAAGTACGGCTTGTTGCGTGCAAAAATAATAAGAACTAATTAATTAGCCTAAGTTGGTGGCAATAATTGACGGTGTTATGCACGACCAAAGACTGAGGTGTCATTCTTATGGTGTTTTGCTTATTTCGAGGCAGAGCTTGTATCTTTTAAAATGCTAATCACATATTTGGCTTAATCATTCCTTTTGGGATATTAATTTCCAACGCATACGAAAACATAGCTGCTAGCACAATGTTGGCTCAAGTTCAGGGAAAATCGCTCTGTACAATACGGTTGCTAATTGTAATTATGATTTTTTGTCAAATCAAAATGGCAAGTGATTCATCTCGCACAAGCCAAAAGGTTGGCGGTACATGCCGAATTAAAATGCAAAAAGGTAACTCCCATGTACCACCTTGAGAAAAAATAGCTAAGTATTGCATGCGAAATCTTTAAGCACTTAAAATGTTTTTTGAAATACGCTACCCAGACAAAAAGTAATTTCTAGTGCACAGCTAGAGCTGAGGTAAAATTGCAGAAAAATTCAAGCTAAGCAAAAGCTTCCCACAAATAAAAAATGGCAGAAAGTTCAGGCCAAGAAGCTAGGGGAGAGGTGACATGAAGCTTATCTAAAGCTATGCAAGTAGCACCAACCGTCAATGTCTTTGAAAATATTTCTTATGCAATGCCTGATATTCCTGACAAGCCAAAGTAGGAAAATACACAGGAACTGGAGAAGCCAAAAAACTATAGAGACCAGAACTTGATTCAACAGGACTGGGATAATATTCATGATCCCTTTCTTGCAAAGAACCCTAAAGGATTGAGGGAATCAACCTATGAAAGAATGAAGATATCCAAAAAGATAATGTCGATGGAAGATAAAGTATGGTTTAGCGGGCTTCCAGAATATATGGTCCCATCTGTGCACTATTGCCCAGAATTAGTCGATGCGGCCATTAAGCATTTCAACTCAAGCACCAACACCATTGAGCGTAGGACTCTGTCAGTTAACATCACTCTGAGAGCCATCTGGAATATGTTGTGTATTCCTGATCATAACCAAAGAGGGATGAAAATTGAAGCATTCACTCCTAAATAGGGGGAACATATATGGAATACCATGGATAAGGCTCTGGAGTTTTATAACAAAGAAACCCAAAGGATTGAAGCAGAACAGGGGAAGCCACCAAGAATTCTAGTGCAACACAGTGCTTTCGAAATAGACTTGCAAGATGCCTTTTCGATAATGGCATTTTTTTTTGGTCTAGACACCAACCAAGAGGTGCACGCATTTCAAATGGGCCTGGGTTTTCAATTTCGCAAGAAACAATCTTACTTCTCGTATGATTTTGCAGAGTACCTCGCAAAGAAAATGATAGAGAAAATTAACAATTACCAAGCTGAACAGAAGTTTAGATTTCCTTCCTATCTTGCCCATATGTTTTTGCATCAGAACCCTGATTTCTTTGATAAGCAGGTGAAGTTATCTATTTTTGACGAAAAGAACTGAAGGAAGTTTGTTTCTATCTAGACTCCTCTCCTCTCTTCCACTTTTGACTATTATGCATTTTTTAATTATTTCTTGACTCTGATTTTGCAATATTTGCAAGGAGAAGATAGTATTAATCGACTCACTTTGATGCAGACAAAGTATATGCAAAAATTTATTCCCAAATGTGACTAGTTTTTCGGAGTGGATTTTACATTCATCTGAATGTGAGGCTTCACCAAGGAACCATTCCACCTTCTGACATGCATTACTAATCAAGTGCTAGCCCTTCAAATCTTTCAGCAAGTGTGCATTATTGATGTTACTTTCTACAGCAGAAAAACCAAGAGGAAGGGATTCTTCACCTACCCGCAAAGCTTCAAAATAGTGGCCATGAAGAAGAAGCAGACACACCCGTTGTTGCAAGATAAGCTGGCTCATCTAGGTTTGGTAATGATCTATGACAAATGGAACTACAACCCTTTCAATGATCTACCATATGAGCATATCAAGGTAACTCATAGTTCTCAGCCTTATTGGGATAAGAGGTGCAACCTATTGGAGGATGAGGATGACTTATTGTTTGACCTGATTCAAATTCCCACAAAGAACAGCAGGCCACCATGGCATAAGTTCTACTTCACTACAACGGATTATGATGAGAACTACAAAATGGGAAAAGCCATGTTCAATAGGTTGAGAAAAGAAGAAGAATGGAGTATAGAAAGGATCAGAACCTTCTCGGTATATTTCCAAGAGACAAAACAACTTGATGCACCTTATGAAAGTGTCTCAGATGATGAATAGTTTGACAAGTTGTGGGATGATGAGCATCTTGCTTCTGACTTAAGTGCTAGCGAAGGCAATGACCCTGATGAAGAAGAAGAGCGGGCAGAGGAGGAAGTCGATACATCGACATCCTCCACTCAGCAAAACAAGTCCATAGGGTAGCCTGCCTATGTCACTTCAAATGTGTGACTAAATATATCAAGAGCCTCGCGGATGCTTACCTAGGTCTCAAAAGCAACAAGAGGGTCCCAACAGCAACAGCCAAAGACTGTGGAGATCAGAGACTCCCCGCCCCCTAAATGACAATGCATGGAAGCTATTATGGGAGAAGGTTCACATGAACCCGCCACAAGCCAAGTGCTCACAACGAGCTAGGAGTTTGAAGTAAGTGAGGAGCCAACAACAAGCAGACCACCACCATCATCCAATCAACAGGTAATGTTTGCTCCTTTTCTTACTTCTCAATCTTTAGTATCCTCTGCCATTCCTGTAGTGCCCCTTACTGCAAGTGTCAGCCCTACCTTCTCTACCCCTACCACAATGTTTGCGGGAGGTTTCTCCCAATTCGCCTAGACATGGCCATCTATCTTAACACCTCCACGAACCTTAACACCAGTCGTCACTGCTCAATCTCTCCTTGCCTCTCTTTCTAAAGGCTCAGCCGCCATTGGTACTCCCATTGCTACTGCTACCTTGGGTCCAACCCAATATGCCCATCAAACAGACTCTATAATGACTACCCCATCACCGCGGCAACCGATGAGCCCTTTTGTCGGTTCACAAATTGAACCTTGGCAAGTCCCTTATTTCTCCCCACAGACTGTTACTCTCTAGAAGAGGAAAACACAAGGGCCTGCCATACTTACTTTCCCTTTTTCCCTACCTCTCGGTGCACCCTTTGCAAGCGGGATAGTTCAATTGCCATTCGAATTCATAGCCCAAGGAGAAGCCACAAAGCAAGCGCGGGCTCTTAGAGTGCAAAAAAAAGGCTAAGGATGACAAAAGGGATGTGGAGCTGAAAGTGTATATGGTGTACAATGAGGCACAAGGAACGCTGAATTTTTCCACCATGTACCCAAACACTACCAAACTACAAGGGGAGATGTTGTCGAACGATTATAGCATGTATGTTGTGGGACTTGTTCTAAATGTAGCCCAATTGCAAGACAAGGTAGAACTCATGGAAAAAATGCAACGGGTGTTGACAACAGACTTCCTCAAGTCTGGTCGTCAGCTAAAGAAAAAGGAGGGGTAGCTGAAGCTTGTAAAGGAAAGGGTCAGCTTCCTGGAGACGAGGGAGAAATCGCTGGAAGTAGAAGTTGCGCGCTTATCAGAGAAAGTGCATCCAGAAGAGTTGGAGCAGAGCAGACTCCAAGAGGAACTCAAGAAGTCCCAATCCATTGACCCCATATTGATCAACGAGTTGTGAATGAAGAACCAGGAATATCAAAGCCAATTGGCCTTGACATAGTAGAATTTGCAACAAAAATATGAAGAGTTAGCAGCTCAGTGCGCTCAACATGAGCATAAATTAGAAAAGTAAAAAATGGAATTTGAGGGCCAAAATGCCCAATTTGAAAAGGAACTCCAAGAGATGAAGCCTTCTCTTGACATAGGGTTGGAAAACCACTCTTAGGCTGAGGAGAACTAGTTTAAAGAACTAAGTAGCCTCAGGGAGCAACTTGCATCCGCAAAAAAGAGAATTGTGAAATTAACAGAGGATGTCAGTTCAAAGGATGCAGAGATTACCCTTCTAAAGAGCACTCCCTAGGCCCCTATTGCACAGCCGGACCTCGTCCTAGTAGCTCAACAGCTATACATTTCTTACTGGGAAAAGGTTAAGTCCTTCTACCTAACATTGCATCCAACGCTCCAGTTCATATCAAATGTGACAAAATTGAGCCAGGAGGTTCACGGAACAATCGAGCAACTCCCATGGTTCATCACAGAGAAAGTTCCTGAGGCAAAGAGTTTGTTAAGCAAGCTATACATGGTCTTTGATGAAAACCTGGCAAAGGCAGGGATCGAGGATCAAGATATTGTTGTCGAGATGACAAACAAGTTCATCCCTTGCCACTCAGCCTTCCTGTGAACTAATGCTTGTGCAGCTACTTTGAACTAGACTATGGATGACATGTGGAAAAATTTCTCCTGACTAAGCGAGATGGGCCTGCCATCCCCGTTTCTTGAAGATGGGTCAATCGTCACAGCCGAGCAAACTGCAGGATTGAAGAAAAAGAGCAGGACCTAGCCACTTTCTAGGATTTCAGCCAGCCTCCTACTACAGCAGACATTGAAGGTGTCATTCATCCTCTTGCATAGCTACTTTTCCATTGCGAGGCAAGGGTCGATTTACCTAAGGTGCTTCCTTATAAAGAAATGTCTGACCTAGGAGGAGTGCAGGAAAATCTGCACAATGTATCGAGGCCATCCAAAGACGACTGGCCGACCTTGTAGACAACCCTTTCTAAACTCTAATTTCATCGCCCAATGGATGGCACTTTGGTCTACGAACCAGAGAAAGATTTGGGTTCCTCGTTCCTCAGGCGAAATGCCCTTGATAGTCGCCAAAAGATATGAATACAAAATTATTTTGCTAGGTACTAGCCCATGCCTTCAATGAATATCAATGACCCTTTTTGATAAATGGCCACTGGCCTCTGCCATGTGTCCACTCAGCACTCTCCGAGGGAATTCTCTCCTTTGCTCTTCTACTGGCCCCCGCTATGCTCCCATGTGTTTTCACCGTGGGCTATTTTAATTACTTTCTCGTCGGTCGCCGCCCGCGTTCTATGTAGCTCCCATTTGCATAAAAGATTTGGTGGGCCCCACAAGCGATGTCTATAGTAAACATTGTTGCTACATGTCACACCAATGCAAGTTTTCAATGAAGGGAGGGGAGAATGAACCACACTTGTGCCATGTTTCCATCTGTCTCCTTGCGGATGCTTCTTCCACATAGGATGGAGCGAACTATGGGCTGCGAGATGCTACCACGTGTTCTAACTGCTTATACTGGGTGGTGACACTTGTTTACACGGGACCACTACTATCATTCGTAGGGAATGCACCTGGGTAGGGAGTGATCAAATGCTATGGCCCGAACCTTTTCTATTACAATGGCCGAGGGGAATCATTTTTGTGACATCATTGCTCGGGATTCTAAATCTTTTCAGTTACTGCTCGACAGGCGGTGGGAATGCTAACTATATATACTGCTCTTTGCTTCTGAAGAGGGGTTCAAAGATTACATGTTACATATTCCAAGTTCCACAAGTTCAAGAATTGCAGGATTTTAGAGAGACACCAAGCCTTTTTATTGTTTAGATTATTGCAAGAGCTCAGAGACCGTGCCATTGTTCGACCTCTCTATTTTCTTATGCTATTGATAAACTTTATACTATGCCATTATTATTTGAATGGTTTATTTTTTGAACTTCTATAATTTGAATGCAAGTTTGCTGGCTCAGATCATGTCTTTTGACTCCTCTTTTTAGTAAATGGGTGTGAAAATTATTTTATGTCATTGAATGAGTTGTTCATGCTTCAATCTTTCATTTTTGTTAGTCTAGGACATGGTAAATTGTTGAGCGGGCCTTTAGAACATATCGAAAAGATAGGTTTATTGTGCCTTTTATCTAAATTTTGGCGCATCGCCTTAGTTAGATCCTTTATTTTTATATTTGCTTCATTTTCCCATTCTAAAAAAACCAATTACAGAAGAATTCAACTTCTTTAAAAGTTTGGAGGTCACTTAGTTTAGTGCAATAAGTCCCCCATAAACTGAGTTTCCCACAAAGGGTTGTTACCTTGCCAATTTTTGGCATCAATAGGACCTATTCCCATGTCTGATTCTTCTCAATCTACCTCAACTCTTCTTCCATAGATTTGATCCAATTTTCATCCTTGAATGCCTTAGTTACTATTTTAGGTTCTACCTCTGAAAGTAAACAAAAAATTTACTTGTTCCTTTGCCATAGTAGTTTTTCTTCTTGTCATCACACCTCTGATTTTGTCTCCAATTATTTGATCCTTAGAATGATTCTTCTGCACATACTTAGGAGTCTTAGGTTTAGGAAGAGTTCTCAATACCTTTTTTACAACTTCACTTTCCTCTAGTTTTCCACCAAGACCATTGATGGTATTGGCAATTTCATCCAACCTGAGCATGTAGCCTACAATATCTTCATATTCTAACATTGTTAGGGTTTCAAATTTTGATTTGAAATTTTTCATCTTTGCTTGCTTAACCTTGTCATCTCCTTCATAAATTCTCTTCAACTTCTCCCAGACTTCTTTAGTAGTTTTTTAGTGTTGAACACCCAAAATACTAAGAGGGGGGGTGAATCAGTATTATTTTAAACCATTCAAACATTTAAACATCTAATCCACTTAGAAAATTCAATTGCAATAAATGAAATAAAGCATGAAACATTTAACAACATCACATAACACATGAACACCATGATTTTTACATGGAAAACAAAAAATGGGAAAAACCACAATGAGGATTAGCTCACATATTATAATTGGTTATAGTATATTTACAGAAGTGCTCACTGTAGGTGGACTCATTTCCCACTAAGAGAAAAAAAAGAGATAGAAGATATTTTTGGTTCACATCCTAGATTGAACTATTACAATTGCATTTGTCATATGCATGAAATATAGTTCCAATGAAGCTCAATAAATTGACTTTACACACTTCATCTGATTCTGATCTAACACTTTTCTTTCCTCTACATTTGCATCACTCTAATATTTTTCTCAACATTCACAATGCTCTGATAATATTCACTCAATTCACATCACATATAAGAATATCATTCATTAAAACACTGAAAAAGGATCTATCTTATATATTTGCTTCAAGCATAACATCAATTAGGTTGGCCTAATTAGATGTAACATACAAAATAGAAAATATATGTCTTGTTGGCTTAAATCCTTACACACATGCCTCACACCAAGATTCAATCCTTAAAAAAAATTGAAATAGGTCAATATGGACCTATAATAGTTCCCACATAACACTGCAATACTTATTTAATCTTCGCATATCTTCAAACCTATTAGGTCGGCACCGTAAAAGATCTAATACAAAAATTCTTCAACTGTATACACATATTTGGACATGTGTACCTCAAAATTCTATGCCATCTAGAATTCCGACTCTATTGACATTTGTCAACATCTCCTTAAATCTACAAAACCAAAATCCTATCCGCTGAGAAGTGCAGACTCTCTTACTCACATACATTGTACATGAAATGATTGTAATTTTCTAGGCCGAACTTCTATCATTCATATCTTTCAAACCAAAATCCAAAATAAGATGGAATTTTGTAATTAGATGCTTCTATCAACCAACAAAAATATACTAGAACCATAGAGTGAAATGCTAGTTTGCAGATGTGGACCCAAAAACTAGATGCTTTATTACACAAAATTATCAAAATTGACACTGACTATTTTCATCATAATCAACTTTACTGAATCAAACCATCTTGCAAAATTTTCTTCCACAAACATCAAATTACAAGCCTTATAACATGTTTTGGGATGTTGGAGCCAACCAAAATGATCTGCACAAAATTCTTCACACCAAGATACAATTTTGACATCAATGACAACATTGCAACAAATAATAGTATACCTTGTGCCTATCCCTCATGCTCATGTTTCCAACATATGCATAAATGAAAAAATCCTCATTCTTTTAACATGTAGCTTATCACTTTAACAAGTTCTGAATCAGAGAGTCCACTCAAGATAGAATTCCTCTCTTTTCCATTATTCTCAAAATCATTGATATCATCTTCGCTTGTTGAAGCAGTAACAGGTATAGTATATCCATCTTCAATTGACTTCCATACACCAAACCCTAATGAGATAATAAAGACTCCCATCCTTCCTTTCCAGAAAGTATAATTTGTTCCACTAAAAATAGTGACTTTCATGTCATTCCTTTGCATCATCCAGATGTACCTCAAGTGGTCAAGATTTTTCTAAGAAACATTTTCTCTAATACCAATTGTTAGACACACGTGACAACTGAGAGGCAAGGTGAATCAATTATATATTAAAGCCTTAAAACCCTCATTAACCTACAAACCCTTACTATGGATCAACATGAATTTAAATAAATGAAACATCAACACAACAACAACCATACACAATAAAACACCAAACCATCTAAGTGAAGATAGATACAATAAATATTAACACATTCCCAAATACGCAAGACAAGAAACTTCAATGCGGAGCAATTCCATTTCTCCTAGACAACCTTCTTCACAGTCTAGCGCACTATCAAAAACATATTCTACTACTGCACAATCCATAACCTAAAAATCTAGATATAATACCTTTGAACACTTCTAAAGATCACATCCAAACCACACAACACATATTCAAGCATGAAGAAATGTAGAGCACAATACAAAATACACCCTTGTCACCTTAGACACTCTTTATATAAATTTTCAAAAGCACTTGGAAACCAAGTGACCATGTTGCATCTACAACACCTACTCAATACCACAAACACCTTCTCAACATAACCACACTAGAGGTTGACATAGGTTGACATCAATCACAACACTAATGACAACATAGTGCAACAAAAGTATCCTAATAAATACAAAAAATAACTAACTTTTTGTTAATCAAGGCTTTTGAAATATATGTAGTAACTTTAAATCAAGATGCATAATCTTAGGAAGTGCTCCCATGTATGGGGAACGAAATGATGAGTGTAATTAATACTACTTTTTATGTGAAACAATACTACAAACATCAAATGGAAGGAATGGAAGGAGAAGTGAGAAATGTTGGTTTGAATTTGAAAGGTGATGGAGTTACAAATGATGGAAGGTTGGTTGGTGGTTGTGGTGTTGTTGGTGTGGTGGTTAGTGTCAATTTGTCTACGAGTGACGGCCTAGTGGTATGCCTTGTCTAGGAGGTGTTGGGTGGAAGGACATGCTTTTTGGATGGAGTTGATATTATGGTACCACCAAACCTTGGAGGTACGTCATATAATGCTACTTCCAAGGATAATGGCCTAGGTTTGTGTGATGAGGCTCAAAAAAGATTTGAAGGACTTGTAGAGAACCTTTTTTTTAAATAAACCCCTCAGTGGTCAACTCTTTTTGGTATTGAACCTAAAGGGAAAAGCTCTTCTCCCCCAGTATAGGTTTCTGAGTCATATTTTAGATGAGTTAGCCATCTCTATTTTTTACTGTCTTATTGAGAAGGGTGTTTCTCTTATGGAGATGACTTTGGTGGGTAAATTATTGGGGCATAGATCAAATATTGATGTGGTTAGATCTTGGTCCCTTAAGAAATGGAGAACTAAATGATAGGTTGATATTATAGATATGACTATAGGTTTATTTTCCTTCTATTTGTCCCATGAGGAAGATATGGGGAGTATCCTTTCTATAGGTTCATGTCCTATTGGTAAATATTATTTGGCTCTAAAGAAATAGGAACCAAGTTTTGATGCTTCAAACTACTCATTTAATGTGGTTCTTGCATGGGTCAAATTACTTGGACTTCCTATGAAATTTTGGGGTGAAGAAGTCTTTAAGGCTATTGCTAGTGCCTTTGGTTAGTGTGAATAAATATTCATCGAGCTCCCTTTGGGCTTTATTTTGTTGAAGTATCAGCCTGCACATTGCATTAAAAGTCATTTGGCCCTTTTTGATAAACATTGTTGCCTCTACCACGTGCCCGGTCTACGCTCCCCGAAGGATCTCTTCCCTTCACATTTCAAAATAGCCCTAATGCGCTGCCACATGTCCGCTCTACGCACAACTGAAAGCTGCTTCCCTTCACTTTTGAGTCGGGCTTTGTCTACATGCCACATGGCTCCATCTTCACATTTTAAGCAAGCCCCACAATTAGTACCAAGGATGAGGCAAATTACACATGTCTCCTTGGTGCAAGCTTTCAACAGCGAGGGAAAAAGATGAGATGGGTTGCACGATGTCGCCACGTGTCTATCCAACATGTGTTTCTTTTAAACAATGGATGGAGCAAGCTAAGGACTACGAAATCTTACCGCGTGTCATAACTGCTTTGGCAAGGTAAAGACACTTGTCTACGCGACCTCACGGGGACCACTGCCATCATTTGCAGAGGGTGCACCTGAACTTGGAGCAACCAGATGCTTTGGCTGGAATCTTTTATGTTACAACGGTCGGGTGGAATCTTTGATTTTGCATCATTTCCAAGGATTCTTAGATCTTTTCTATTACTACTCGCCAAGGCAGTGGGAGCATTCGGCTATATATACTCCTCTTTGTTTCGAAGAGGAGGTTCCAGGATTTTGCAGAAAGAACATAGATTAAGAAAAGACACCAGGCCTTTGTTATTGTTTTTTAATTATTGCAAAAAGACTTGCAGACTGTTCCAATCATTCGGCCTTTCTGCTCTTCTTATGATATTTGATTAACTTTAGACTATGTTGCTATTGTTTAGATGATTCATTTGTAGAACTTCTATAAATTGAATGCAAGTTTGTTGTATTAGATCATGTCACGTGACACTTCTTGTCAATAAATATGTGTTCCAAGTTATTTTATGTCAATGAATGAACTGTTTATACTTTAATCTTTAGTTTCTGCTTTTCTGGGACATTGCAAATTGCTAATTGAGCCCCTAGATCTATGATTTATCGTGCCTATTATCTATGTTTTGGGGCATCGCCTTAGGTTAGATTTTTATTTTATATATATGTTTTCCTTTTCCCTTTCCAAACCCCAATTATAGAAGAAGATGACTTCTTTAAAATCCGGAGGTCACTCAGTTTAACGCAATAGGTCCACCATAAACTGAGTTTCCCATAAAAGGGTTGTTACCTTGCCAACTTTTTGCATCAACAATTTTCTCTTTTTCTGGCATGCTAGGTGGGACCGCGCTTAAATGAATCAAATTTCATAAGGGTGTATGAGCCATCAGCCTGTTACTACCTCCCAAACAACAAATAATACTAGTTTGTTAGTACTACCATTAGGGAGAGTACAACCTGCAACCCAATTAGCAAACGTTTCACTTCCTCCTCCCTTTCTGCTAGCTATGTTGCTTGCTGCTAACAAAAATTATGTGGCATGGGATGTCAAGAGCCCTCTTGTTACACCAGTAGCACCTACCATTTGGGCCCCTATTTTGGTTTCTTCCCTAAAGGCTATACCTAAATTCACCGAAGATGGCTCAAGAACATCATCCGAACATTTGCAAGATGTTGCGGATGTTTGTCTGGTGCATGGGGTTACAACTCAAAATGTGGCATTAAGATTGCTTGTTGCCTCTTTTGGGGATAAGGCACTGGATTTGTATCGCACACTACAATCAAATACTATCAAACATGAGATGAGCTCGGCGAGCCTTTCTATCAGAGATTTTCGAATGAAGGAGACCGATCATCGCTCTATTACCAGCTCTCGATCATAAAGTGGGCCCCGCACGAAGCCATGGCAAAATTCAATGCTCAGTTCCATACGAGCTAGCAAAGGATTCAAGTTCATATACGACTGTCGCCGGATCTAGCATTCATTTTCTACCTAAAGGCCATCAATCTTGACATCTCAATGTTGATCTAGTCTCTAGGCGGAACCACAGTACCAGGTGCATATAGCATCGTTGTTCAACCGAAAAATAATTTGATAGATGTCGGGAAGTTGCCACCTCGGCCCATCATTCCTATATTCCCCAAAATATCGGTTCCTACCCAGGAGATGCCTTCTACTAGCACACCGACTCCTCCCCAATCCATGTACACGTACCTGAGTGCACCACAGAATGCTGCCTCTACATCTAGCTCTTCTAAGGATGAAATGAGTGATCTCAAGGAATTGTTACGAACTATGGAAAATGACATAACTATCCTCAAGCACAACCAGGCCGCACCTCCGAAGCCTACCTACCAAAATTATCAAGGCGGGAGATCCTCTTACCAACAAAACCAGTTCCAAGGAGGTGCTCAGACAAATCTGTAGGCGCAAACAAATCAAATGGTATTGGTACCACTCTGCTACAAAGCGCTAACTTAATCTCGAGCAAAGAGTTGACCATGGGCCAAAATAATTTAGCAGATGACACCAACCCCTGGTGCTTTCCTTGCAGTGATTCACATATGCCCCGAAATTGTCCGCGCAACAACCTACAACAAAAGTTGGCGGAGCAGCGCAGTCAAGCTACAACGTCAGCCCCTTGAAGCTGTGTATACCTCTTCGCAAATGGAAAATGCGATGCTCACCGCACAAATGCAAGGGATGTCACTAGAACATGAAGCAGACATTGCTCTCAACCACACACTCTTTTCATGGATGGAAGAAGAAGAAGCGGTGTTTGCCAATGATACATCTGCATCTAAAATGCCGCAAACATAATCCAACTACAACACTCGCTCAAAGAGGAGGTTTACAGGCGAATCAGTTGTTCTGCAACTAGCTAGTTTTCAACCTAAAAGTGCTTCTGACCAGACACCTAGTACCTCAGCAGTAATGTTGTAACATCAGCCATGGAAGGAAATTATTATAACAAGAGCAAAGGAGCAGAAACCTTTGAATCCGCCACCTTTCAATGTGGTGGAGCAATTAAAGAAATCCTCCGCTAATGTATCTCTATGGGACATCCTAGCTATCCCAGAGCAGAAGATGCTACTACATAAGGCTCTCCAGGAAGAGGTCAACCTGGCACCGACGAAACAATTTCCCAAAGCAAGGGTTGTTGATCAACCCTCTTCCGCCAAAGTTCTTACAAATAGCACAATGGAAGCCCCTGCTGATGTAATAGATAAGTCGAAGTCTCAACCCTTCTTCTTAACGCTCATTATAGGGGAGAAGTTATTGCATAATGCCATAATTGATTTTGGTGCTAGCACCACAGTTATGCCTAAACAAATAGCTGAAGCTTTAGGACTCAGCTATGAACCCTTAAAAAGAGAATTGATGCAACTTGATGGAAATAGATTCGAAACCATAGGTGTTATCAAGGCACTCCCCTCGACTCTATGTGCTTGCCCTAGTATCACAGTGTCGCAAGGCACTGTGATCATAGATGTTCCCCCCATGTCCGGCCTCTGTTTATCTCAAGAATTTACTTCAAAATTAGGTGGATACCTGTCCCTAGATTGGTCGCATTTAATCATTAGAACCAAGCATGGTGCGAAGATGAAGATAGAATCTAAAAATTTACACTCAGAACATGTAGCCGATGAAGCCATAGTTGTGCATACCTTTATCACCAAGTAAGAAATGTATTGCGCTGAGTTACTAGAAGATGAAAAGGTGACCGGAGACCAGAATGATCAAGAAGATGCTCTCTTGAGTGAACATATGGACAGTGACCCTTTCGGCAACTACCATGCTACTAGGCTGGGCACCTATGTCATCTACGATGAAGATCAAGTGCTCCCAAAGGTTGCCAAAGGATCTGAAGGCAATCAAGCCTCTGAACTGTGGACGTTACACTTTGACGGAGCAAGATGCAAGAATGGCGCAGGAGCTGGTATATGTTTAATATCCCCATAGAATGAAAAGACACTGAGGTCTTTCCACTTCTAGTTTACTTGCTTGAACAATGAAGTTGAATACAAAGGACTAGTACAAGGTTTAAGCCTCATGAAGCAGATGGGAATCAAGCAACTAATGGTGTTCGGAGATTTTGAACTGGTGATCAACCAAGTCCAAGGAATTTTCGTGGTAAAGAATGTCTGCATGAGATCCTATCAGCACTGTGTTTGGGACCTAGTTGAGGGTTTTGAAGCCTTCAACATCCAGACCATTCCCTAAGAACAAAATAGTGACGCAGATCGCATGGCAGCAGTCGGATCCTAGTTTGATCCTGCCTCTAACCTCATTCACAATAAGCACTTTGTACGAGTGATAGTCTGACCGACGATTCCTGATAACGATCAAAGTTGGCAAGTGTTTAAAAGTGATGAACACATTGCCTTGTTCATCCAGCAGTCGAGAGAATTCACAGATCAACTCTAACCAAAGGTGGCTGAGGCCTACGAGGGACAAATCATTCAACTCAAATCTAACAAGCTTCCAAGGGGATTGGTCACTCTCGAAAACCTTTTCAATTGTGACGATGCAAGCAATGACAAGAGGAAGTTTGTGGCGGACAAAAGTGACTATGCAGACTTGCAGGTCAGGGATGGAAGAAAACTTAAAGTCAGGAAGGATGTCCCACATCATGATAAAGAAAGCCTCATTAATTTATGCGAGAAGTATGGAGTAGTGGCCTGGTCCTATGATGATCTAAAGGGATACGATCCTGACATCATCTAGCACACAATTGAGCTAGCGAAAGGTGCAAAACTAGTTTGACAAAAGCAGAGGTCGATGAACCCAAAGATTGAAGCACTAATGGTGCAGGAGCTAACAAAGCTAATCCAGTTGTGGATTGTATTTTCAATCAATCATAGCATGTGGGAATCCAACCTAGTCCCAATCCGAAAGAAGAATGGAGATATCCACTTGTGTGTGGACTTCTGAGACCTAAACTGAGCATCCCTGAAGGATCATTATCCGTTGCCTTCTATGGAGTTAATCCCGCAAACGGTGGTAGGATCGGAAATGTTTTTCCTGCTCGATGGATTCTTAGTTTATATTCAGATTTGGGTTAAAGAGGAGGATCAACACAAAACTACATTCACTACAAAGTGGGGGACATTCGCGTATGCCAAAATATCATTTGGCCTCTCAAATGTAGGAGCTACCTTTCAACGGGCAATGGATATCACTTTTAGCGAATTAATCAATAAGATTATCCTAATCTATTTGGATGATCTTACTATGTTCTCTAAATCTAAGGATGATCATTTTGATCACTTAGAAATGGTTTTTAAAAAATGCCAGGAGTTCGGGGTTTCCCTGAATCCAAAAAAATGTGTATTCGGCATGCCGCAAGGCAAGCTATTGGGACATGTGTCCAAAAAAGGATTTTCAATTGATCCCGAGCGGGTGAAAGCCATCAAAGATCTTCCCCTTCCGGTTAACAAGAAAGGCGTCCAGTCTTTCCTGGGGAAGGTAAATTTTGTTAGCAAATTTATTTTTGACTTTGTAGGAATAATCAGGCCAATCACCCTGATGTTAAAAAGGATCAAGCATTTAAGTGGACAAAGGAAGCCAGAGAATCCTTCAAGAAAATTAAGGATGTTATTTCCTCAGCTCCTGTACTGGTTAATCCAGACTTATCTAAGGACTTAATAATGTATGTATTCAGTAGCAAGTCAAGTATAGCTATTGTCTTAACTCAAAAAGACAATGAAGGAAAGGGTGAACATCTAGTGGCATTCTACTCCTGGACCCTGAAGGAATATGAGACAAATTATAATTTAGTCGAAAGGCAAGCATTTACAATAGTAAAGGGACTTAAGAAGTTTTGCCATCTAATCTCCTACAATAAGGTGATAGTTTATGTCACGCATTCCAGTGTGCGTGAATACATCATGGAGGGAGAAATCATAGAAAAAAGAGCTAATTGGATCACCAAGATCCTCGAATATGACATTGAAGTCAAACCCACCAAAATCATCTAAGGATGGGGACTGTGCGAATACCAAGTGCATGACGAAGAAGTTGACGCTGAAGAAGAGCAACTGGAACTTGCTTTGACGAATGAGTCAGAGTTTAGAGACTGTTGGCTGATGGACATAGTGAGATTTATAGAAACCGAGAAGTATGCGCCAAGTCTTTCCCACCAAAAGAGGAGATACTATCGACTGCAGAATTGTGGATATGCGCTAGTTGAAGGGGTCCATTTCAAAAGGAACTTCAACGGTATCCTCCTACGATGTGTTACCGCAGGGCAAGCAAAGAGAATCCTCGACACTTTCCACAACAGCGCTGTGGGTAGACACTTCTCCGCTAAAACCACCGCCCTCAAGATCATGTGCGTGGGTTACTTTTGGCTGACACTTTTCAATGACTCGCACTCCTTGGTGAAGGCTTGCAAGGAATGCCAATTTTTTACAAGGAGAAGAAAGAATTTTGAGATGCCTCTCAAACCTATAGTGGCGGATGAGCCATTCGCACAATGGGCCCTGGACTTCATTGGAATGATTAATCCCACTTCCAAAACCAGACACAGGTGGATCCTAACGGCTACAGATTACTTCACAAGGTGGACGGAAGCCGCACCGCTTAAAAATGAAACAAAAGCAGAGATAGTGGATTTCCTCGAAGGACTGGTGACAAGGTTTGGCCCTCCAAAAACTATCATTTTCAACAACGCCAAAGCTTTTCTAGGCGCAAAGGTATGTTACTTCGCACTAACAAATGGCATATTCCTTAAGACATCGTCAAATTATTACCCACAGGGGAATGGCCTGGCCGAGTCGACAAATAAGAACCTGGTCTAGCTCCTCAAAAGGAATGGTTTGGAACACCAGAAAAAATGGCATAAAAACCTTTGAGCGGCCCTCTGGGAAAACCACATAACTCCTAATCAAGTCCTTAAGACTTCACCTTATGAGTTGGTGTACGACAAAGATGCATTGTTTCCTATATCCATGGAGATTTCAGTGCTCCAATTGTTGAAATCCCTCGAGATAGAGCAAAATGGTGCCATGGAGGTTCAGCTAGCCAAATTATTGGAAGTACAAGAAAAAAGGGAGAAGTCCCTAATAGCCATGACTAATCGCCAACAGGTGGTTAAGCAATGGTTTGACAAAAACATGTCCAACCAAGGTTTAAAGTGTGGAGACTTAATGTTGAAATTCAATGAAAGGGTTGCGAAGCCAAGTCAACATTAGGAAATTTGATAGCCTTTGGGAAGACCCCTTTAAATTAATTAAGTGCAAAGAGCATAATTCCTTTGAATTAGAAAATATGGAACATAAGGCATTAGGAATTCCGGTCAACAGGATTCATCTTAAATTGTTCCATTAAGTTGCACGCTTTTACCGATGTAAATATGTTAATAATGTTTTTGTTTTTCTTTCCTTTTTGTTCTACTGGCTAGTATTTTTAAATTAATTCATGCTTTGGGGCAAAGAAATAACCCATCATTATAGAGAGAAAAGAAAATCAATTCATAGCAAGGGGAACGGAGACAATAATACCCGCATGCAAGGAGAAATCAAATACATATGCTAAAAAGAACAAAAACTCATATTGCAGAATACCAAGAGTAAAAGGAGCTAAGGATTTTATAAAGCTATATTTCATTATATATATGCTTCTATATTTACATGGAAAAATGGCTTAAAGGCCATATTTCAAAAAGTATATAACTATATGTTGCTTCCTTTTTGTATATGCTATACGTAGGCCTTTTTCAGGCATATGTACAAAAACTAGGAGATGGGTATTGTATCCTTGAGAGTAGAAAACGAGGAAAGAGGCATTTTCAACCAACAACATGTGTAGCAGCGATCGACGCATCAATTGCAGTGTCCACTATCTCTTCATCAGTAGGTGCACCACCAACAACAACAGCTATATCAACAGGAACAATGACCAGCAGCAGAGGGAACACCAGGTTCCTGAAGTTTGTGTACCACTCAATGTTGTAGAACACCACAACATTATAGATGTGAAGAGGAAATGGCATGCACGGGTGACCCTTTGATAGTGTTCATTTTGTGACTAAAGGAAAAATCTGCTCAAGAACGGCAGCCACGGGATGACCGCTTCTTCTTCAATATAGCGCCTAAGGTCGCTTGTCGTGGGCAAGCCTACCCCATACATAGTGTTAGCAACAACCTCGCCAAGACCGTTCAAATACTTCTTGGGAAAATTTTCTTTGACCAGCTTAAACACCAATGGCCTGGGGATGCCAATATCCAGCATGGACGCGACAAAGTGCAAGCAGATGTCGGTATTAACCTGATACTTGTCCTCATACTCTAAACAGTCTTGGCCCAGAACCCACTTCATGGCTATTAGAGCCACAAAGTGTTTGTTCTTTGTCATTCTTTTTAGACGTCTGTTGGAAATTTCACCAAGAAAGGTCGTATGGGACTTATGCAACACTAGCCTAATGGGGGTGTTCATGGTAATGACACACTGCAACTATCTGCTAACTACTCCTGAAAGCTGCCTAAAGCCTAACCTATGAAAATACTTTTCCAATTACCAAAGCCAAACGCTAAGTCAATAACCTATTACTAAAGCTGCTCAAATGCTAATTGTGATTTCGTTACCACTTATATGCCTATTTATAGAAAAAGCGAGGAAAGGTGTGGTAATGGGATTTCCAATAACGTGATGATAATCAAGTGCTAACTTGAGAACTATGCCTAGGGTTGCTAGAATTTCCTGACCAGTTGCACCTGCTAAGTATGGTTCAATGTATGCAAAGTTAATGAGAGATAATTAATTAGCTTAAGATGGTTGTGTTCGTCAGAGGTGAGTTGCACAATCCTGAAGTTGTTGTGTCACTTCTCAGGCATTTCTGAAAACCCAAGGCAAGATTCATATATTTTCAAACGTTGATTGTTTGCTTTGGCTTAATCATTTCGTTCTGAATATTAATTGTCAACGCATATGAATGCTAAGCTAAGAGAAAATTGTCGGCCCAAGTTCCAAGGAAATTGCACCGTATCACACGGTTGCCTAATGCAATTATCAATTATTTTCACTTCAAAATGGCAAGTAATTCATTTTCACATAAGCCAAAGGGTGGGCAGTACATGCCAAATTAAATGCAAAAAATCACTTTCATCTACCACCTTGAGAAAAGATAGCTAGGTATCGCATGCAAAATTTTAAATGCCTAAGAGTCTCTTCAAATATGCTAAGCTGAGTGAGTGAAGGTTTTTAGCATATCGAGAGCCGAGGAAAGAGTTGCAGAGAATTCAGGCCTCATAAAAGCTTTTCATTGAAAGAGACAATGGAAAAGAGTTCACAACAAGAGATACAAGGGGAGGCAACACAACCTTTGCTTAAGGCCATATGGGCATCACATGTTAACGTCTATGAAAATATTTCATATCCTACGCCTGGTATACCAGACAAGCCAAAATGGGTGAACATGCTAGAACTAGAGAAGCCCAAAATTTACGGAAACCAAGCTCACGTCCAGGAGGATTGGGATAATATACATGACCCACACCTTGCAAAAAACCCCAAGTCTTTGAGAGAAGGGGCCTGTGAAAGGATGAAGGCATCCCAAAGATAGATATCAACGGCAGAAAAGATATGGCTCAGCGGGCTCCCGCAATACATGGTCCCATTAGTGCATTATTGCCGAGAGTTGGTTGATGTGGCCATTCAACGTTACAACCCAAGCACCCACAATATTGAGGGTCGAACCTTAACGGTTAATATCATCCCACAGGCTATCTGGCATATGCTATGTATCCCTGACCCGACGACCAAAAGTGAGAGGATTGAGGCATTCACTCCTGAGAAAGGAGAAAACACATGGAGGGAAATGAGGAAGGGCCCTTAGTTTTTAATTAAGGAAACTGACAAGCAGGGAGTGACGAGCCAAAACCCACCAAGTATCCCAGTGTCGCACGGTGCATTTGAGAATGACTTAAAGGAGGACTTTTCAATGCTAGCATTTGTTTGTGGCCTCGACATAGACCAGGAGGTACACGCTTTTCAATTAGGGTTGGGTTTCCAATTTCACAAGCAACATAATTTCTTTTGGTATGATTTCGCAAGCTTCTTCATAGAAGAAATGATAGGGAAAATAGAGAATTAGCCGGAGGAACGAAAGTTCAGGTTCCTCTCTTTTCTCGCCCATATGTTTTTGCATAAAAACCCTAATTTCTTCAATAAGTATGTGGGTTTGTCTGTATTTTATTAAAAGGGCAGAAGAAAGTTGGTATCTACATGGACACCTCTCCTCTCCACAACATTTGACTACTATGCATTTTTTGATTTCTTTCTAACTCTGATTTTGTAAGATTTGAAAGGAGAAGATGGCATGGTCTGACTCAACACAAATCAAATAGGATATATGAAAGTCTTTACCCCCACATGCGACTAGTTCTTTGGTGCAAATTTCACAATCATTCAGATGCGGGGTTTCACTGATCAACCATTCTAACTCTTGGCCTACGTCACAAATAGAGTGTTGGCTCTTGAAATGTATCGACATGCATGTATTATCAATTACAAATTTTGCGGAGGACCTCCCAAGAAGAAGGGATGGCTCCAGTTTCAAAACGGTGACCCTGGAAAAGTGGTTGACACACCCGCTATTGCAAGATAAGCTGGCTCATTTAGGGTTGGTTTTGATATGCAATAAATGGTAGTATAATCCTTTCAATGATCTACCATATGTGCACATAAGGGTTACTCATGCTCCTCGACCCTACTAGGAAAAGAGGCGCAACCCGCGGGAGGATAAGGATGAATATTTGGTTGATCTGGTGCATATTCCCACATAAGATAATAGGGAGCCATGGCATAAGTTCTACTTCGTTGTGGCAGAGGCTAATGAGAATGTCAAGATGGGGACCACCATGTACAACAAGTTACAGTATACGGAGGAATGGACTCTAGAGAAAATGAGAGCCTTTTGGGTATATCGCCAGGAAACAAAGAAACTTGAAGCCCCTTATGGAAGCTTGAAAGCTGATGAAGAGTTTGAAAAATGGTGGGATGATGTACATGCAACCTCTGACTCAAGTGTTGGAGGGAACGACATCCCGAGAGGTGAATCCAAACAACAAGGAGAAGAAGCGGGGACCCCAACGTCTTCTGCTCAGCAAGCAAAAAGCTCCACAGGGTGGCCCTCCTATGTAGCTTCAAATGGGAAATTCAATGTTTCGAGGACCTCACAGTCACTCACTTGGGCTGCTAAATTAGCAAGAGTGTCACAACAATAGCTAGTAGAGACTGTTGAGGTTGGAGAAACCCCGCCCGCAAAGCGACAACGCACAAAAACTATTGTCAGAGAAGGTTCACAAGAATTCACTACAAGCCAAGTGCTCACAGCCAGCCAGGAGCCTATAAAGGATGTGGAACCTGCAACGAGCCAGGAGCTGTCATCGACCAGTCAACAGGTAACATTCGCTCCTGCTTTTCTTGCCTCTCACTCTTTGGTATCCTCCACTATCTTCGCGACACCCCCCACCATGAGTATTGGCCCTTCTTTTCCCACCTTTGATATAATGATTGAGGGAGGTTTCTCCCAGTCCGCACGGGCGAATCCATTCGCCTTTACTCCTTCGCAAACCCTTACACCAACCGCTGCCGCTTAGTCCTTTTTTGCCTCACTTTCTGAAAGCTTACCCGTCGTTAGCACCCATATTGCTACTATTGCCGCAGATCCTCCCTTTTTCTCACAACAAGTGGAATCGACAATGACTACTCCCTTGCCACTGCAACCCATGAGTCCTCTCGCTGATTCACCAATGGAACCTTGGAAAATAACAAGCCCTTCTGTTGGTTCGTAAACTGAGCTTTGGCATGTTCCTCATTTCTCCCCATAGACCATCACTCTCCAGAAGAAGAAACTGCCCACGCCTATTAAACTTACCTATCCATATGCCCTACCTCCTAGTGCTCCTTTCGCAGGTGGGCTAGTCTCATCGCCCGCCCATTTTATTACACAAAATGATGCTACAAAGGAGGCGCGACCAGTAGGATTCAAAAATGAAAATCCAAGCACGATTGTAAGCCGACGAAACCAAAAATGCATACTATCTATGATGAGACTCAACAAATGTTGAAATTTGCAACCATGTACCTGACTGTGGCAAAGCAACAAGGGGAGATGCATCCAGAAGATTATGATATGCATGTCGTGGGGCTTGACATGAAGGCAGATCGTCTGCAGGATAAAGTTGAGCTCATGGAGGAAATGCAACAAGTGGTCACCTCCAACTTCCTTAAAATTGGATGTCGGCTAAAGAAGATGGATGAGCAGCTGAAATCCTTGAAAGAAAGAGCCAGTTTCTTGGAAAAAAGGGAGAAATCCCTTAAGCGGATGTACACGCTTAACAAAGAGAGTGTTGATAGTAGAGGCAGAGAAGAATAGACTTCAAGAGGAACTTGCAAAGGTTCAATCCATCAACCCCATTGTAATAAACAAGTTGTGTGCTAAGAATCAGGAATACCAGAGCCAATTGACCCTGGCGGAGCAGAATTTGCAGCTAAGGAATGAGGAGCTTGAACGGCGACACGTTGAGTATGAGTAGGGGATGATGCAAAAATATGAGGTGCTAGATCAGTAGTGAGCTCAGTATGAGCAAAAGCTACAGGAGAAGGATGCCGAATTTGAGGGTCATAAGGCCCAAATAGATGAGGAGCTTTGGGAGGCAAATTCTTCCCTTGACACAGAACTAGAAAACCATAGCCAGGCGAAGGAGAGCTAGACTAAAGAGTTAGCTCATGTTCAGGAATAATTGGCATCCGCCAATAGGAGGATTGTGGAGCTAATGCAGGAAGTCAGCGCAAGGGATGCAGAGATCACCCTTTTAAAGAGTGCTCCCCAAGCTCCTGTTGCCTAGCCGAATCTCATCCCAATAACACATCAACTATACACTTCATACTGGGGGAAGGTCGAGTCTTATTGCTTGATGTTGCAGCTAATACTCTGGTACATGTCTTAGGCAACAAGTTTGAGCCATGAGGTTCATAGAACGATGGGGGAGTTCTCGTAGTTCATCATGGAAAAGGTCCATGAGGCGCATGGGTTGCTAACCAAATTGTACTCAGTCTCTAATGAAGACCTAGCTAGAGCAGGAATCAATGATCGGAAGGTTGCTGCCAAGATGACGAACAAGTTCGTCCATTGCCACTCAACCATAAAATGAGCTAGGGCATGCACAACCACTTTGGGTGTGACTCTAGATAACGTGTGAGAAAGTTTCTCCCAATTGACTACGATGGGCCTGCCTTCCCCATTTCTTGAGGATGGATCTGTGACCACTACTGAGCAGCTTGCAGCGAAAATTGAAGAAAAGTGGCAGGACACAACTGCCTTTCAAAACTTCAACTAGCCTCCCACAACAATAGATATTGAAGGGATTATCAATCTAGTTACATAGCTACTCTTTCTATGCGAGTCTGGGGTCAGTCTACCAACGAAGCTTCCTTATAAAGAAATGTTTGATCTCAGCGGAGCGCAAGAGAATCTATGCAACATATCGAAACCGTCTAAGGCTGATTGGCTACCACTATAGGATGCCCTCTCTAAGCTCTGAATTCATTGCCCAATAGGTAATACTTTGGTCTACAGCCAGAGAAATTTTGGGTTCTTCGTTCCTCAAGCGAAACGCCCCTGATAGTCACCAAAATATGTGAATAAATATTCATCGAGCTCCCTTTGAGCTTTATTTTGTTCAAGTATCGGCCCGCACATTGCACTAAAAGTCATTCGACCCTTTTTGATAAACGTTGTTGCCTCTTCCATGTGCTCACTCTGCGCTCCTCAAAGGTTCTCTTCCCTTCACATTTCAAAATAGCCTCGCTGTGCTGCCACGTGTCCGCTCTACGCATAATTGAAAGTCACTTCCCTTTCGCTTTTGAGTCGAGGTCTATCTACACACCACGTGGCTCCATCTTCACATTTTAAGTAGGCCCCACAGTTGGTACCAAGGATGAGGCAGATTACACGTGTCTCCTTGGCGCAAGCTTTCAACAACGAGGGAAAAAGATGAGAACGGGCTGCACAATGTCGCCACGTGTCTATTTGGCGGGTGTTTCTTTTAAACGATGAATGGAGTGAGCCAAGGACCGTGAAATCCCGCCGTGTGTCATAATTGCTTTGGTAGGGTAACAAAACTTGTCTACGCGACCTTGCCGAGACCACTGCCATCATTTGCAGAGGGTGCACCTGAACTTGGAGCGACCGGATGCTTTGGCTGGAATCTTTTCTGTTGCAACGGTTGGGTGGAATCTTTGATTTTGCATCATTGCCAAGGATTCTCAGATCTTTTTTGTTACTACTCACCAAGGTGGTAGGAGCATTCGACTATATATACTCCTCTTTGTTTCGAAGAGGAGGTTCCAGGATTTTGTAGAAAGAACATAGATTAAGAAAAGACACTAGGCCTTTGTTATTGTTTTTTAATTATTGCAAAAAGACTCACAGATTGTGCCAATCATTCAACCTTTCTAATCTTCTTATGATATTTGATTAACTTTAGACTGTGCTGCTATTGTTTAGATGATTCATTTGCAAAACTTTTATAAATTGAATGCAAGTTTGTTGTCTTAGATCATGTCACGTGACTCTTCTTGTCAATAAATATGTGTGAAAAGTTATTTTATGCCAATGAATGAATTGTTTATACTTTAATCTTTAGTTTCTGCTTTTCTGGGACATTGCAAATTGTTGATCGGGCCCCTAGATCTATGATTTATTGTGCCTATTATCTACGTTTTGGCGCATCGCCTTAGGTTAAACTTTTATTTTATATATCTATTTCCTTTTCCCTTTCCAAACCCCAATTGCAAAAGAAGCTGACTTCTTTAAAATCTGGAGGTCACTCAATTTAACGCAATAGGTCCACCATAAACTAAGTTTCCCATAAAAGGGCTATTACCTTGCCAACTTTTGGCATCAGCAGTTAGCTTTTGTCTATTGATGAGATGACTATTTCCAAAAAGTGCCTAGTTTTTGCCAAGATATGTGTTAATGTGGAACAATTGACCAACATGCTAAATTCAATCAAGATTAGTTCTAAACTTGGTGAGTGGAAATAGTTGGTGGAGTTTGAATCTATTCCTTTTTCTTGCTTCTAGTGTTAAAAGGTCATTGGGAAAAATAAATTTCTAAGAAAAAACTCAAACCCAAGACAAAAGTCTAGAGGGAGAAGTATGACAAAGTTGTTGACAAAGTTTTTTCTTCTAAGAAGGTTTCTAACCTTTCAAGGAATGCCTTGGAGGAGGGGATGGCATTGGAAAATGCATCAATCATGTAGGATTTGGAAATTTTGATCTCAAAACCATAATATTTGATTTTTTTTGGGTATCCTCTCCTTGAAAGGACAATGAGAGGGATGTTGCCTTGGATTCTAAAAAAATTGAGGTTGAGATAGACTAGAGGTGAGATTTATAAACTTTGATCTCAGATACATGATCTTTGATTTTTATGAGTGTATCCTCTCCTTCAAAGGATAATGAGCAGGAGGTTTTCCTAGCTTCCAAGATGTTTGAGGCTGAGTTAGATGAGAGTCTAAAGGTTGATGGCTTGGTTAGCCATGGGATGATAAAAGAAAGAGGTGATGGTGGGTTTGAAACCCTTCCCTCTTCTTAGAAGGATAATATTTAGGGGATTAATTTGAATAAGGATTCTAAGAGGGAAATTTTGGAAACCCCTATCAAGGAACATTTTATTGTGGTAGAAGGTAGGAATAATAAAAAAGCTCAATACTCCCCACCTTGCACCTAAGGAGTGATCACGATAAAACATCAAAAAGTGGAATGGGATATGAGCAAAAGATCAAGGGTAGACCCTCATCCCAAAAAAGAGAGAAAAGGAGAGCAAAAATGAAATTATTGAGGGGGTTCAAAAAACCCTTTTTGACATGTGCTCAAATAGCACCTCAAACACGAAATAATGATGATTATATCTTGGAACATCAAGGGTTAAACCATGCTCATAAACATGACCTCTTGTCCAACATTATTCAGAATCATAAATCAAATAGTTTTTTTATTCAAGAAACTAAGATGTAGTGTGATAAGGTGGAAAAGATTAAAAATAGTCTCTTCAAAGGTTGTGGTTTTCATGGAAGCAATTTTGATGGAGCCTCAAGTGGGATTGCTACTCTTTGGAATCCAAATATTGTTAAAGGAGTTGCTCTGACAGAAGACTCCAATCACTTAGCAACTCAATTGTATCATTTATGGATGATACTACCTAGGTTATTTCAAATATATATGCCCCTAATTAATAATAAGAACGTGAGGAAAAGGCTATGGAATAAACTAAGTATCTTTAAGCATAGTTTTGAGGAGAGTTCTTGGTTGGTTATGGGAAATCTAATACCCCTCTCAATGAGACCTATAAAAGGGGCAATTTCATATTCCTTTGGATAGAAGATTGGACATGATGGATTTTATTCATGATCAAGCTCTCTTTAATTTGGATCTACAAGGTGTCTCTTATACTTGGTCTAATCGCCAAATGGGCGCGAACCTCATACAGGTTAAGTTGGATTGTAATCTTATATCTATGGATTGGTTCTCAAATTACTCTTTCTCTATTTTTACTCTTACTCATATTGGTTCATACCACTTCCCAATCTCTTTCTCTACTAAAAGGTTGGGTAGAAAGAAATAATTTCCCTTTAGATTTAAAAAATGTGGCTTAGGCACCCAAATTTATGGAGAGATTAAATGAATGGTGGAAAATTACAATCAAGGGATCTGCTATGTTCAGGATGGATAAGAAATTTTCATATATCAAAACTAAGTTGTAAAAATGGAATAAAGATTCTTTTGGTCAAATTTTTAAAATAAAGTAAAATATTAAGAATATTTTGGATGAGGTTCAAAAGGAGATACATGAAAAAGGTATGGATTCATTGCATAAACTCTAGGAAAATGATCTTTGTCTATCTTTGTGATATTATAGCCAAAGGGGAAGATTTTTTGAAATAGAGATCTAGGGCGTTTTGGCTCAAAAGTGGAGATTGGAATACTAAGTTTTTCCACCATTCCTCTTTTAAGAATTAGCTAAAAAATAGAATTAGGCCTATTCAAACTAATGGTTATGTTTTGGAGGAGGAAGGGAAATCCATCAGGATGCAATGGAGTTCTTTAATACTCTCCTTTCTAATGATTCTGAGTATGACCAAGAGTGTGAGGATTATTTTTAAGGAGTTGTTCCTAAAATTGTTTTAGAGGAAAGCAACAAAATTTTGATTAGCATTCCAACCAAGGAGGGATAATATTAATGGTATTCTCTTTTGAAGGTAATAAAAATCTTGGTTTGGATGGCTTTCCTCTCTTTTTCTTTCAATAGTTTTGGGATATAGTAGCGAAGTACACGTGCACCCATATGTAGCTAGTCTAGTTGTTCTGTGGGCCCCATAGAATTGTAGGGGCAATTTATTTTCCCTTCTGACCATCCATCCCTGGGTAAGGTGAGTTGGGTACCGAATAGGGTAGGTTGGTGGGTTGGCCCGGCCAAGTTCCCCAACCGGGACCTTTCCACCCGATGCAGCTTCTCTTATCATTTTCATAAAAGAATTATGTGGGTGCTACAAAGTAGTTTTTTGGTACATGAATTTATTCAAAGAGTTAAAATCAACCTTTCTTGTCCTTATTCTAAAGATTCCCAGCACTAAATATTTTGAGGATTTTTTACCCATTAGCTTGTGCAATTTGATATATAACATCATGTCTAAGGTTTTGGTGGTGAGATTGCAATTTTTCATTCTTGATTTAATATCCATTCAACAAAATGGTTTTTTCTAAGGTAGACAGATTTTGGATTCCATTATTATGATGCATGAAAATATTCACTCTTTTAGTGAATAAGAAGGCAGGGTTTTTCCTCAAGCTTGACTTAGTTAAATCCTATCATCAGGTTAGTTGGATCTTCTTTACTAAAGTGTTATCTAGTTTTGGATTTGGGAGATAATTTATAGAACTCATATTCCAACTCATTTCCTCTCCCATTTTTTGTGATTATTAATGGTTCCCTCTCAGGACTCTTTAAAAGTTCTAGAGGGACTAGACAAGTGAATCTAATTTCCTCATTTATCTTTGTCATCATGGTGGAAGCTTTGGCTAGATCTATTTGAGAAGCTGTTAATTTTGGTCCTCTAAAGGGGGATTTTGTCTTCTAGAGGGCCTCTTTGTTCTCATCAATATTTTTTTGATGACACTATCATTATAGGGGAAGCTTCAATTTTTTAAGCTAGAAGGATCAAGTCTATTTTGCTAAACTATGAAAGGGCTTCTTCATGAACACGTCTTTGCAAAGACAGTTGAGGATTGCTATAATTTTCCAATGTAATATGGGCAGTTTTCCTTCTACTTATTTAGGTTTGCCTCTTTGTGATAACAAGGTTCTGGATTCTTTTTGTTTAGGGATGTTGGATAGATTTCAAGAAAAATTGATTGGTTGAAAGGGGCTTTTCTTAGCTAGGTAGGTAAGATTCAAATTATCAAAGAAACCCTTCACAATATGCCTATATATGCCATGAGTCTATTTAAAGTCCCTAGAAAGTATATGGAAAATATTGAGAAAATCTTAAAAAGGTTCCTTTGGACCATAACTGAGAAAAGGAAGAGAATCCCTTTGCTAGCTTGGGATCAAGTTTGTAGGCCCAAGAAGTTGGGTGGTCCTAGCATCAAGAAATTAAAGGAATTTAAACTTTCTTTTTTGGCTAAAAATTCTTAGAGACTTATATCTTAACAAAATGAGTGGACGATTATCATAAAGAATAAATATTTTTCAAGATATAGTAATTTTAGGAAGTTTTTGAAAGTTTAGGATCTCCCAACATGCTCATGTTTTTGGAAGAATATTTTGAAAACCAAGTTTATTATAGAGAAAGGTATTAGATGGAAACTTGGGAATGGTAAGTTGATTAAATTTTGGGAAGATTTGTGCAGTGGAAATCTCCCTCTCAATGACCAATATTGGGTTCAACCTTTTAAATATCATTGAATTAGACCTTTGGTAGTTGTATAGTTGATTATCTTCAAGAAGGGAGTTGGAAGAACTTAATGGTGTTGATCCGAGTTTGGTTGAGTTTCAATGCCTCCTATCCTTTATTCATCTACCTTTAAATCCCATGGATGAAAGTTTGATTTTGTAGCTCACTTTGAATGAAAATTATTTTGTTGCTTCAAGCTTTGGTTTATTATTAGAGTAGAAAAATTCTCCCCCTTTTTGGTCTAATCTTTGGAATATTGTGCTAATTCCATATATTAATATCTTCTTTTGGATTCTTGTCCAAGATAAAAGTATTACTACTGATAATCTATGTCGAAAGGGTTTTTCTTCTCTTAACAAATATTCTTTATGTGAATGTAACTTGAAAGACTCCTTTCATATTATCTTTGGTTGCAACTTCTCCCATAATGTTTGGGATCAAATTATTTCCCTATGGAGCTTTAGTTGGGTGTTCCCTAACTCCTTTAGTGATTTCTATGTGCAATACAAATTTCCTTTTAAAAATTCTTCCATTAAACTTTTGTGGTCTCTTATTACTTCTCATGTGGCTTGGGGTTTATGGAAAGAGAGAAATAACAAGGTTCTCAAGGAGGAGCACTCAAAGGTGAAAGGGGCCTTAGTTTACATTTTAAGAGAAATCAAAGAAAGTTTCTTGTATGGGGTCTCTGAGAAGATCTTGACGAGGCCTAAAATTAATGTTTCTAGTTATGAATTACAGGTGGCCACAAAGTGGAATATTCTCTTTGATATATCTACCCAATTCATAAAAATGAAAATTCTAAGGAGAAAGTTGCTTGGAGACTCTCACCTATGGGTTGGATCAAAGTTAATTTTGATGGAGCAACCAAGGGAAACCCTGGGCTGGCTGGAAGTGGGGGAGCATTAAGAGATGATAAAGGTAGGCTTATTTCAATGGTGGCACTCCCTTTGGGTACCTAGACTAACCACTATGATGAAGTTGTGGTGGCCTACAATGGACTAAAATTAGCTCATTTGAAGGGCTATATAAAATTTTAGCTCAAAATGGGATTCACTCAACATAATTCAATGCCTTAATCAAGAGTAAATTCCTAGCTAGTCTATTGAAAAATTCATTAGAGACTCCCTTAGTATGATCAAAACCTTTGATGAGATAATTATATCTCATATATACCGTGAGGGGAACAAGGTAATTGTTTTTTTTCTAATGTGGGTGTTAAATGCAACTCATTAAAATAATAGGATAGGTATGACACCTTCCCCATTGAGGCTCAATTAAGCATAAAAAATGAATTCCAACAAGGTTATTAAGGGATGATTGGACATTGTAATGATGATTATAGGACACCTCACACACTTTTTGGGTGCTTTCAGTGTCTTCTTCCTTTTTTTTGGTCAGTGTTGAATGAGAAATTATAATGTTGGTTTAATTTGTGGAAGCTTGAATAGTAACAATAATAGTGTAGTTGATATAGACGAAGAAAGGAGTCAGGTGAACACCTTGTCTTGTGATGGGGTCCACAAAAACCATTGAGTTTGGAAGATTATTGAAGAAGGGGGTGTGGTTCCCTACATGGAAAAGCTTCACGACCACAACCCTAAAGCTACAATTTTTTTTATTAAAGGTTGGAAGAATAGAATGTTGAATGTCAAGGGAGGGATTTGGTTATAAATGAAGATGTGATTTCCCAAATCATAGGCCTCTTAGTGTAAGGGAGAAAATTCTTTAAGGAAAATAAGGCAAATGATGAGGCTTTAAGTCGGTTCTTTAAGAGGAATGAATGTAGCAAGTTGGTCAAGCAGTCATCAGGATATGGTCCTATCAATAAAACCTATATGGGTGGAGGTCACATAGATCATCATGAGGTGCATTTCCCTAGACAATATATTTACCACTATTTGTGGTATGCACTATTTTTTTTTAATTTTTTTTTCTGAATCATTTTTGCTTAAAATGTTAGTTTTATTTCCCTATTTTCTTTTGGCTTCTATGGATCATGTAATTAAGGAACATTACAAAAACCCTAAGCTCCTTGCATTACACAAAGGGTTAATATTATTAATAATGAAGTTTATGAAAAATTAAGTCCCTAATATTGAGTCTAAGGGAAAGCTTAATGTGATTATGAAACAAAAACCCATGGTTGTCAATTATTTTGATATGAGATTTGATACTAGCAGTGAAGAAGATGATGAGGAATGGGTCGAAGAGGATGAGGGGAAAGCCTATGTTGAAATGTACTCTTTTCTACCTTCGAAGGAGGAGGAAAAACCTAAGAAATGGAAGAGCATTGGGTAGAAGAAAACCCCATAGAATAAATCTAGAACATAGATTTCTTGGTCTGATGGATCCTAGAACAAGGATGAGAATGAGGGTGAAAATAGAAGAAATACAGGAATGTAAATTCAGAAGAAAAAGGATGATGGAAGAAACAAAGGGAAGGAGAAGGTTGTGGATAAGAAGATTGGTAAGAACCCTATACCAAATGTGTGCAACGACATGGATGGTCAAAAAATTGATACTATTCTTGATATTACTGAGGATTTCACTTACCTTCATTCTAAAAGGATGATATTTATGATGTCTTAGGCTTGGCGAGAGAAGGTGTAACTTGTCAATTTAAATTGACTAAATGGTTTTTTCTAGAAATGAATAAAATTAATGTTAGAATCAGAGCTTTCAAGAAAAAAGTTATAATGTGGAAAGAGATATACATGAGCCAGGGGATAGTGAAGTGAAGGCTAGGATGGATGATATGGCGAAAACTATTAATGATTTAAGAATTGATTATGAGAAGATAATTACAAGCCTAGAGGAGAAACTTTAGGATGTTAATTAAAATTTGGAAAAAGTTTTGAAAATCATCCATTTAACAATTCAAAATAGCATCCAGAGGTCATTAGAATTTTAACTAAAAAGATTAGAGAGTTGAGAGAAGAGAAAGCGACTAAGATGACTTCCGCATGCAAAATTAGTGAGGAACATCGTAACAAGGATAAAGGTAAGAAGATGTTGTAGAGTGATACGAAGGGTTTGAGCTCTCAGATTAGAGGTAGAAAAAAGAAATCGTTTGATGAAGAAAATAAAGAGTTGTTGGGCCTTGCTACTTTGTACCAAAACTTCTATAAACAAGATACTCTAAAGAAGATGAAGTAGATGCCTCTTGTTATTTCTTTCTATTAGTTGTTTTAAATCCTCTTTTTGTTGGCTATTGTTTGGCTATTATTTGGTTGTTTCTTCTCTTTTAGCAATATTTTGTAAGTAGGGTTTTGGGTCCCTTCAAAACCCGTTTTACCCTTTAATCAAAAACATTAAATCACAGTGACTTTAAATTTCATAATTCATGTGATATATTTTTATAAAGGTGGATTTCTAAAATATATTTATAATATAACAAATTATGTTAAAAAATAATTTATTTTCAAACTTGGACCTCTTAATCTATATCCTTTACTCTATTATTTGAAGATGGCTCCTTTGCAACTAATAGTTAATTTGAATCTCTATATGTGGTTTCATTTTGATCTTTAATGGTGGCATATTTCTCCCTAAAATAAATTTTATATTTCTCAAAACATACATTCTCATTCTCACATAAATGCTTCTACAATGAGATCTAAAACATGGAAATGATATTTCACTCCACATGCGTATTTTTTATTTTGCAATCATGAGCCAATTCATTCTCTACTAAATTCCTATAATATAGATTTAAACTATCAAATTCATCTCACTCTTCTTCCTCAACATAAAAATTACATGTTTTTGAACATAAATCTACGCATGCAAGAATGGAAATTACATGTTTTAGAACATAAATCTACCCATGCAAGAATGATTATCATGAAATCCTTTCTAGAGCAGGCATCTCCAAATGCATTTAGATCATTGGACTTCGCAAAGAGGGAGAGGTCATGTTTCACTTCTACAAGAGCCACATTGGCTTTTAATTATAACATTTTAACCTTACCATATTGTTCCAAAGCTTCAAATTTTTATATATTGGGAGGATGTTGGTAAAGGTTGAAGAGTTTAGTTTTACACCTACTAGTTTTATTTGGTTAGAATATAAAAAATAAATCAACAAACATATTTTGGGTTTATCCTACAATCATTGTATTACATGAAAATATATTTCATAGAGGAATTTTCCAAAAAACTCATGGTATTTTTAAATTCTACCATATATGCAATAACCATTAATGAGAGTATTTAAGTTATAAAATTGGGATCATAAATTTGTTCCTTTATTTCAACAAAAAATCCTAATCACCTCATATATCGATGTTCTTGTAAACTTGGCAATCTAGTGACACTCATCTCCACAAAGTGTAGAAGCTTCAACGTATTTTGACCTACAAGCTTGTATGCTTCTTGTAGTGCATGAAATTAAGGAATGACTTTATGTTGCATTAATGTTCCCTTTTCTTCTCCTAGAGATTCTACTCTATTAGTAATATTCCTTAGTTAATATAGCTTGAAGAGCACAATATTTTCAATGTTATAATATAGCTTTCTTAATAATTCTCTAAGAATAATATGGTAACCCTTTGCCACTTCCAAAATTTAAATTGTATTTAAATGGCACATTCTTCATAAGAAGTATTATTCCTTGATTTAACATATTTTATGTTTTTTTTAATACAATTCTATCTTCTTTTTGTTCTTATCCTTTTATAAAATTTGATGAAAAGAGAGAAAAGGAGAAACCTAAGATGGAATAAACATAGAGAACCACCCAGATTACTCAAGAAAAAATGGAATAAAATAGAAAAATCTCACATATGGAAATGGAGGAAAAAAATATCATATAATAATTATGGTAAAAAGGTTGTCTAGAAGCACAAAGTCTTCTCTTAAATTTGATAACATGTATATGGTACAAAGTCTATTTATAGGGATTAACAACATAAATTCTATAAATTTAATATTTTACATATTATCATAAAAATATAATAATTCAATAGATTATTCATCTATGAACAATAAACATATAAAAATAATATTTTTATTTAAGAATGAAATAAAAGATCAACTTACCACTACAAACTAAATTTTAATCAATTAAGACTTTTGAAATATATTTACAAAATATATAGTAATTTTAAAATAAAGTGACTTTATATTTCATAATTCACTCTAGCCTTTTTCATAAAAGTGACTTAATAAAAGATCTTTATAAGCTAATAAAATAATTTTAAAATATTTTATTTTCAAAACCTCATTAGTTAAATCATTTATTACGTTTTTGAAGTTTACCCCTTTATAGTTAATGGTTGATCTAAATATAGTGATAACTTTAATAAAAGACTCTTAAAAAAACTTATAAGATTTTTGTTAATTTTTTTCTTTTTAAATGTTAATTTTTAAGATTTTTTAAAAATATTAATGTTAATTATTCTTTCATTGGGGAAGCGATAGGGTTGAAAAGTGTTACTAGTGCGACGTAAGTGGGAGGCCCCTAATGGGAATATTTCAAAATTTTGATTCTCAGATGCGTCATGGCAAGGGTTTTCACATTGTAGAGGTTGGCAAAAGCCTACATACCGGCCAAAAAATCATCAATACCCAGGACATATCAAGGAAAGGGGGTCCATAAGCACTTTTTCAAAAACATTGGATGGTGGGAAGGGTGTTGTACCCAAAATAATTTTTTTTGCTTCATTAAGGCATTTTGAAAAGAGTAAAAAGTCTTGTAAAAAATTGTCATCAAAAGTCAAAATTTCTAAAAATAGAAAGTTCTATTTTTTAAAAGTTTCTAAAAATAGACTTGAGTTGGGGTTTTTTGGGTTTCTTCTCAAATGGATACTGGCAAAACTTTCTAAAAATATAATTTTTGTTTCTAGGGCTCAAACTAATTTTGATTAGTTGAAAATATTGCATGAAGTTTCTAAAAATATAATTTTTGTTTCCAAGGCTCAAACTAATATTGATTGGTTGAAAATACTACCCGATCAGGCTGGTCCAGTCAGAATCATCAAAAGATAAGTATTTCTCTAGTGGGTCTATTCTACTTTTTCAAAAGGTAAAATAGGAGCTCCAAGGTCATCAATGGAGGTTGGTCAATTGCCAGGTATCAGATTCAAGGTCTCAATACTGCACAAATGATGTAAAATGGTGAAATATAATCAAGAACTGGTGAACAAAGGAGGGGAATCTAAAAATAGTTAAATTTGCAACAAAAAAATCTAACACTAGGAAGCTTGGGCGCCCTTGCCAGCTAGAGGCACCTAGCATTTGTGAAATTCATGAATTTTTTTCTAAGTATGGTAATCCTAGGCGCCCTTTCCCATTCAACACTCCTGGCTTTTCATGCCTTAGTAAAAAATGGTGAATTCCAAGGATGTGGCTGGCAAAGACGGTGAGTGAAGAACAAACAAAAAGGTTTAAAATATTAAAAATAAAACTAACTCTGGTGATCTTGGGTGCTCCTATCCAGTCAAGGTTCCCAAGTTCTCTTGCCTTAGAATTTTTTCCATGTTTCTCGAAAAATGTGCAAATCTTCCCCATCAACCCAATTCAGATCCTGCCAAAAGTAGTTAAAAGCAGTTTCAGGGTTGGAAAAATCTAGAGATCACATTAGTTATGTTTAGGATCTTTAATGAATCCATAATCCAGTGTTGAGGATCAATCAGACGACATATATTATAGATCAAATGGAGGCATAAACACACAAAATGAGGAAATCAAAAGAAAGCTGAAAATATCAAAATTTTGGCTAAGTCTGGAAGACTTGGGTGCCCTTGGCCAAGAGCAAAACCCAACTTCTCATGCCTTAGAATACTTTTTTCGCATTTTTCAAAAAATGTTCAAAACTTCTTCAATAGCTCCATTCCAACTTTCAGAAAATCATTAGATGCAGTGATAAAGGCTGACATATGGTACCATTCAACTTAGATATGAACAGGCTTGCTAGGATGACTCACTTCCAAACTTTTTTGTTCACCAGTTGTTCCAAAATGAAGATCAATAGGAGTCATTGGCTTCACGCGAAATGAAGAAAATGAAAATTTGAAAAACATGGAGAAATGGATGTATGTAAAGGTTGGGCGCCCTAGCTAGCCAGGGGCACCCAAGATTTCATGCCTTAGAAATTTTTTAGGCTCTAACATGCTTTCTTCCATTTCAGCCTTCATCAGTAGTTTTTAGTGCGTGTAATCATGATCAAACGAAGTCAGATGCCAAAATGAAGCTAGGGATCACTTCAATAGTGTTCAAACATGAGATTGTCACGGTCAAACAGATTTTATCAGTTGGTAGTGTTAGATTCCCAGCTCGACGAAGTCAAAGATAGGTCTCACCAAGAGTAGAAACAAGCAAAGATTAAAAAATGTGAAAAAATAGCTAACTTTGGAGGAGCTAGGCGCCCCTATCCAGTCAACACTCCCAAGCAGTCATACCTTAGCCATTTTTCTAGTTTCTATCATTTGTCATTTGAAATGTGTCTACATTCAATGTTTATGATTCCAGATTGGCTTGAAAGTTTTAAAGCTTGAAGAATAAAGTGTTTTTTTGTTCTCAACATCTATTTAAGAAGGCTTTTGCATCCATTATTCACATATTTTGCAGGTTGACATCTAGAGAAGGAAAGATAGAATTTTCTTCACATCAAGATTTGGAGGTCCAAACATAATGCTTTTTCAGTGTTCTTCGTGGATTCGGGATTGGGAAGCACACATGCACGCTTTTTCATGCTTTAAATTTCTAGGGCATCATGTTTCAAAAAAAGTGGTCTTGTTTTTCAATTTTCATCGATTTGGGTCCACTTGCCTTTTACTCCTCTTGAAGATTGGAAATTTTTATATTTTCTAAAATTTGCTTTTTTCACGATTTTTCAGGAAACCCTCAACTTTTTTGAAATCAGATCAATTGGGTCTCTCTAGAACGTGATTCTCTACAAAACCCAAGTCTCAACTTTTTTTGAGAATCTACTTTTTTGGAGAAAAATCAACAATCTATTTTCAACAGTTTGCGCAAAACATTTCCGAGCATAGGCCTGTTTATAGTCAAAATTCAAGATTTTACACATGCAGTATTCTCCAATAAAAATCAGAACCAAATCAGTGTTGTACCATGATTATTTGAAAACATTAGAAACTGATTTGCATCATGTGAGTCTAGTGCTTGATTTGTGTGCTTTGGAAGATGTAGGAAATATTGCCGACATAAATCTTGGTCAATCCAGGTTGCTTGCAACAACTTCATTCCCCATCTTAGTGTAGAGCCTTGAATTTGTAGTTACTTGTATCAAGCATTACAATCTAGTTTCACCAGAAATCCAATCAGTAGATGGGCGTACTCTTTGTAGCCTTAGGCCAAATGATATTGAGAAGTGTTTTTCAATACCATTGTGGACAGGAAATTTCGTCATCTCTATTGAAGAATGTAAAAAGGTGTCACATACGCAAAAGGATAAATACTGGAAAAGAGTTGCACAAAAGTGGCTAAAAGAGCAATATAATACCTTGCCAAAGAATGTTGGGTGTGGTGAGTTCAAGGAGGAGTTTGCAGTCATGATTTCTTTGCTCAGTTGAGTCACAAGACAAGTAGAGGTAAGTAAGTTTCAACCTTGGATGTTTTACATCATCTCACAAATTATTGACAAAACAAAACACTATGACTGTCGCCTTTGATTACTAATAGTCTCCATCGTCAGATAACAAATTTTTCAAAGGACCATGAGTTTCACATGATATCTTACCTCGTATATCTAATGGAATTTCAAGGCAAGTTTAGATGTTTGAATTTCATTAGAACCTTGGGTGTTCAACATGTATATCATCATTACCCACATTTGGAGTTTTCAGAATCAACACATCATTACAAGTAGGTGAATGATGCATGCTTGATGCACACAATGTGAGATTTAGACAATGAGTTCCATGCACGAATTTCATTAGATGCTAGATCAACAATGGCGGAGTGGGATGAATGGTTTATCCAATTTCCCACATTATCCTACATCAAGGTATATGGCTTCTCAGGTGATCCAGTCATGCTACCAAGATATCCCATGGATGAGGTAGTGTTCATGGAGTTTCTAAGGCAAGTGTATGAAGTTCACACATTCTTGTGTAATAGGGACAAAAAGTTGCATTTAGTTTTTTGGCTGGGATAGGCATCTATAGATGTAGATCATCAATTGATGCCAAGTTGATGGGCAATGAAATATCAAAATTCAGCCTCAAGTTGTTCAATGAGAGGCGTTCATATGATCCTCATAGTGTCTTCACATCCCGTGTTGGTCAAAACCATGCACATGTGCCTACATTTGAATATTTTTGGGCTAATTATGAGGATGAGTTTGAAGTGCGCAAGCATAGTTATAACAGATTTACCCTTCAAAAAATGGTTGATTTCCTATCAGAGAATGTGGCAGGATTGTCCAATGATGATGGAGAAGTTATGCTACCCATGTATGCCAGAGATCAAATCGATTAGAGGCCACTTTCATTAGTTAATTGGTTCTCCAAAGAGAGCATCTCAATTGAGGAAAGAATGAGTCAAATTATCAAGAATAACAAGATATTCCTAAGCAGTAAGCGGATGCAAAAGGTAGCTATTCGAGTTGCAAAGCCGCCCGTAGTACAGTCATCCCTACCTTCCTCTTCTAAACCAAAACCGAGAGTGAAGGATATGAGCATTCCTCTAGAAGGTATGAATATCAACAAAATGTCAAAGAATTCAAGGAAAAAGAAGTCTCCCAAGGGTATTTAGTAGGAACAACCAATAGATGCATCATAAGTTCTAGAGGAATCAATGCCAAAAGAAGAAGCAGTGTCGTCATCACCGAAGTCTTCTCCCATTCATATAGTTTTAGAAGTTGAAGAGATCGATGAAACTAAAATTGAGCCTCCTAGAGAAGTTAGTAATGACACATCGTCTTGGCTTGAGAACATCCTAAGAAGGAAGAGGAGGAAGCCTTCATATCAATTGGACTTTGCCACACTTGATAGCGTCTACTAAGACACACCAGCCAAGAAACCTAAGAAGCAAGTTCACATGGAGAACAATTCAGATGGTGAGATTATCATTGAGATTGCTACATGTCCAGAGGATAAGAACATTGATGAGGTGGAGATTGATGAATTCACAGTTGTTAAGTCCAATCTTGGTAGAAGCACTCGACATACTGACATGAATCTCTTCGAGGTTGCAACAGGTAATCTAAAGGAAAGAGTGCTCAAGGATGGAGAAGATAAGTCAAACCCCCAAGGCTAAGATTCAATAGCTCCGACAATATGTTTCTAATCTCCTTCATGGCACTTCACATGCCACTCTATTACTTCCATAGATTTTGGAGTCACCGGTTGATCAACATCAGTTAAGTCAATTGGTCATATATGGAAAGCATATGTGAGATTGGATAGAGGAATTCATCATCAGGGGCAAATTTGTACTTGTAGAGATGTCCTAGTTGAGGTATAACACCCATGATCTATGCTAAGGGATTCAAGGGTTTGAATACTGTATGGCCAAGGTGAAACCAATGCATGAGATCATCATTTCAGACTTGAGGATAACTTATGATTCAATCATTATGGTAGAACATAAGAGGAATATTTTTGATTGGAGAGAACAACACCTCTTCAAAGTAAAGACCTATGAGAGAATATATGAAGAACTGGATGAATATAAACAAAAGGTTGTTGATGTCCTCAGGTTCATAAGCACATTTGTTTCACAAATCCCTTGTTGATATCATCATGATGATGGCACTTTCATTGATCTTGGTGAAGCGCAAACAGAGTTATAGAATCTTGTCCATGACAATTTTAGCAGTGATCTTGTTGCTAATAAGATGAGTTAGATTACTGTGATGTCAGCAAGATTTGGTAAAGTAGTTGAAGAGGTGAGATATTCTTTGAGTTTGATTGTAGAAGGAGAGAAGATCATGGAAAAGTAGAATATTGCTCTAGATAGTATCAGTGCACCTGACAAAGAGGCAGAACTAGCTTTTTGGTGGATATAATTTCCCAAATTATCCATGAATGAGTCATCTTTTAGGACAATGAAGATTTCCAAAGATAGAATTAAAGCAACAGTTAACTCGATGCCTTTTTTTGAGCTTTCTTGCTATTCTTGTCTCACACTTATATATTCTTTGTGAAATAGGAAAAATCAAATGTAATAGTTGGAACTTTCCCTATTTTTTGTTTTCAATAGGTTGTTGGTTAGTTGTCATGTTTTAGTTTTAGAAACAAAGCTTGCGCGTTGGCAAGTCTAGTTGTAAAAGCAAGGAGATTTTAGGGTTTCCTACTCTTTGTTTGTGTATAAATAAGGGTAGCTTTGCTCATTTTTCTTTAACCGTTATTGTGATAACAAATTGTTGAGCCTACTTTTTCCTACAACTTTGTCATTCAATGTTAGTTCACTTAGTGTAAGAGAAAGTTTGCATGCCTTCCTTTTGCTGCAAATCATTGTTTAGTTTATGTTTAATCCATGTCAAGTGTAATTTGGTTTGATTGCTAAACTGTAAGCTTGTCATTGCTACAAATTTGCTGTTCCAGAAGTGTAATTGTATTAGAAATTTGAGAAAGGAAATCTTATGCTTACTTTGCTTTGAGATCTACTATCTCAGATTTTATTTTATGTGTTTTGCTTATATAATCTTTATGTCAGCTTGCATCTAAAAGTAAAATGAGTCTTCAGGTGTGCGTTGGAAGTGAGTTTATTTGAGTTTCCATGTTAAATCATTCTTCGTTTACTTCTAACTCTCAAGCTCCGAGTTTACTTAAGTTGCTAGAAGCATCGTTAGTTTAGGCTTAGTTGTACTTGAAGTTTTGTAAAAGAGAAAACCTCAGCTGCAACACAGAGTTTTATAACCTTGTGCTCTTAGCTAAGAACAAAAAGATTGACATTAGTTTAGTATTCTTTCTTTTAAGCATCATCAACAAAGAGGGAGCTTCCCCTCCTAATTTGAAGAGTAGTTCAACTGTGCATAGCTATCTGTTTCTAATCCGCATTCCAAAGGTATGAATTGAAATGCCAACAAAGGGTCACACAACCTGATAGAAAACTGCATACTACTCCCAATGGTCAGGACATTTCAAGGGACAAGGACCCACAAGCATAGTTTCCAATACATTGGAGGGTGGGAAGGGTCCTCTGAATTTTCCCAATAATATCTCCATTCCGAAACCAAGCACATCTAGTGCCCCCTTCAATCCTCATTTACCAAGAAAGCCACGATACCAAAAGTTGACTTAAAAATTGGTCAAGCGATATAATAAGGAGAACCCAGGTCCTAAATATCAACAAAATGGTACAAACTTGTGGCCTCAGTTGCAACAAGAAGGTGTGAGGTTGCCAATAAAGCAACATAGCAAGGATGTGGAAAGTAAGAAAAGACGTGAAGGAGACAACTTGACTGAAGAATTTGGGATTCTATATAAAGGAGAGTCCTAAGTCATTTTAAAAGATGCAAATAAAAAAAAAGAAAAATCACCAAGTAAATAATAGCAAAGAGCATAGAGGCACACACATTCATTATTTTATTAGCATTAATATTTAACATCAAACATTATTCAATGACTACTTGGCATGTCTTCGATCTTATTTCAACATCATTGATTTTTTTTGTATTGGATATAAAACAATGATTGCATAGCTTAGATTACATCAAATAACCACTATTGCCACAAAAAATACAACAAGAATCATATGACAACATAATTTAGTACAAGCTGTGTAGTATATCTCAGTCTATTTTCAATGTGGTAGACTGCCAGATCCAACTTTTTTAACAGATCATTTAATCCTCTTTGCTGTCAACTTTAGAGTCCCCATACTCAGGTTCTTGTGGTGGCGCAACATAGATGTTCTCTGAGATCTGCGAGGCTGCATCATTGAATTGTTATAACATGGCATGATTATAATCAAGATAAGGCACAAATTCCCCCACTCAATAACAAACCGTAATAGTGCTGATTAAATCATATTTTCTAGATATCATAGACAAATTTATTTATGGAGATTGCTAGGACAACATTCAAGACTGCATTTGGAGAAATGACTTGAATATTCTTCTATTAACTTTCTATGGAGTAGATCAAGGTTGCACAATACAAGATTGATGTTGTACATTTTTAAATCAAGGACACCCTTATGAATATGATCTAAACGTTTATTGTAGTAAATTTTACATCTATTATACTCACATTTTAAAATCTAATAGTAATTTTGATCATAAAAATCCTAACAACCACCAACAATTAAAATATAGATATGTACAATCACATTTTAAAATCAAATATCACTTTTTGTCAAAAAAAATCCTTAACAATTAACTACAAACACATATCAACAATCAAAATATAAATATGTAAATCTTTTATTAAATATTTAACTAATTGATTTATCGTAGATCAAAAGTATAATAAATTTTTTATTTCCATACAATTATTCAAATAATTATTATTAGTTTTGGGTCAACAATCCTTCCTTAGGATTTTTTTAATATAGGCCTGTTGTATTTGTATTTATTGGAGCAGGTTCAATAGAGTTTTTGTTTGAATGCGTAGGCATTTGTTTAGGTTGTAGAGGAAAAGAGGAAGTTGAGGAGAGACGAATGCTGCGAAATTCGGATGATTGATTGAGGGAGCGAGCTAAACTAACATCACCCGACATTGAAATTTGAGGCAGCCGCAGAGTGAATTGAAACTGATGGGAAAAACCAGTGAGAGAAGGTGAACACCCATCCGATACCCACAATGATTGTACATATTCCATACAATTATTCAAATAATTTTTATTAGTTTTGGGTCAACAATCCTTTCCTTAGGATTTTTTTAATATAGGCCTGTTGTATTTGTATTTATTGGAGCAGGTTCAATAGAGTTTTTGTTTGAATGCGTAGGCATTTGTTTAGGTTGTAGAGGAAAAGAGGAAGTTGAGGAGAGACGAATGCTGCGAAATTCGGATGATTGATCGAGGGAGCGAGCTAAACTAACATCACCTGACATTGAAATTTGAGGCAGCCGCAGAGTGAATTGAAACTGATGGGAAAAACCAGTGAGAGAAGGTGAACACCCATCCGATACCCACAATGATTGTACATACTTATTTATAATGTTATGTAGGACTTGATAATTTGATGAAACAGGAAAAAGGAGATCACGCCAGGCAGCGTGATGAAAGCCGTTATTAGACCCGGTGGTGATTCAGCACATCCTCAAGAGGGAGACCAGGTATGATTTGCTCTAACCGCACATATCTCTCTTTTCAGTTTCGCCATATTTTTATACCACAAACATTGCTAATTGTTAACTACACAATAATTTGTTTTTCATCTTAACGATGATTCACTAAGTATATCTAAAATGTTAATGCAAATAAAACATACACAGTTTTTCACAAATTCTTACCATCTACACACCAGTTGCGCACTCATCACGTAGACATGAACAGCTGCATCTCATACTGAATATGGAACAACAATTAAAAAAATAAGCAGCCCATTACATTAATTCTTATGAAGTCCTCGCCCCTAGTGAATGTTATCTCCTCATTCACCTCTTTCATCTCGCCACGTAAATATAAGATATATTGAAAATGTTGTAAATCAAATAATTGTTTGACATAAATAGAAATTCAAAGGGTACATAGAGAAGTGCCCATACTGAAAGGGTATAATGAGTGGAAAAGCTGCTGTAGATAATAGACACTCAATTAGCAGGGTACCCATTCTTAATTGTTTCCCACACCAACTTGGCCAAGAAAAACCTCTTGCACTTATAAAACATTGTAACAGCAATTATAAAAACAGTAACGGCCCATGAATGGCCATGATGGCTGGCCCAACAAGGGTCACTCCCATAAGAACCTATGTTCCACCAAGTTAACGGGACAGGGGGACGTGTTTTGGGGACAGATTTTTTTGAGGCCATTTTTGGGATGGCAGGGGATGGCTATATAAAAATACATTTTTAAAAAAAAATATAAGGAAATTTCAAATATTCATATGATAACATTGATAAAACATTGATCATATTGACATATACATTATAGGATTGTTAAAACACAACAATAGAGTTCACATGAGAGTCAAACAAATTAATATTTAATTGCTTCCATGATTCATTGTCAATGCACATATGATATAAAATTAGAAAATAGTAATATTGCATACACCAAAATGCCCAAAGACTACAAGTTTGCACTACAAATGTCAAAATGACAAAGTCACCAATGTCAAACTGTAAAACATAGTGACGGAAAGTATGAGGCTGCCTCTAATCATTATCTCCCAACACTGCACCAAAATTAGAGTTTGACTTTGAGTCATTGCCACTATGAGTATGAGGGATTGGCTCATCTAATGGGACTCTAACCAATCCCTCCAATGTGTCCTTCTGATCAATCTAGGTGGCATCGTCTGGATCAACATCCGATCATAAAACTGGAGTTTGCCGATACTCTAAAGTCAGATGATCCTGGAGTCACAAAGTACTATGCATGACCATTAACTTCTCTGCACTTCTAGAGTTCAACCTATTCCTCTTGATAGAGTGAATAAAGCTGTATGTGGACCAATTCCTCTTTTTAGCAGACAAACTAGCAACCTATGAAAGGAGACGAATAGCGAGCATCCTCAACTTTGGTGCACCTTTTGTTAATTTTAGGACCAGAATTGAATTAAGCGGAAATAAAACAAATTCAAACAATAGAACACAACATATACCCTAGGAAAACCCTCCTTGAGGGAGAAAAACCCAGCAACAATATATCACTTATATATTGATAAAATAGCAGCAATAAGCTTTACAATTTTGGCTAATCACAAGGCCGATTTGATGCAAATATAATGGCACCACACTTGATGCAACTTTGACAAAGAATAAAGACTTCTACACAAGTCAATTCTCTTGAGCAATATGTCGATCTGCTGATAAAGATAATCTCCACTCAGAAAATATGTGAACTCTACTTGATAATAATTTCGATACCCAAGAGGAATGAAATGCCTTGTATTAATACCCATCGAAGTGACTCTTTGTGAAGAGTCGGCCTCCTTCAAAGTGATACGACTTTTCCAAGGGTGGTGGACTTTAATTCTAAGTCGGCTTTCATAGAATATAAAATATGATTTTAAATGAGACAACTTTCTTCAAGCGTCGGCCTCATTCACACAATATTTAATTATTTGAATTTGATGAGAGAAAGAATCTCCCGTCGATACAATATATCATCAACACTCCCTCTTAGCTAGGGAGATATCTTTCCAGATATTCATGTCATGGAGTCTCTCAACATGACACCCACAATGGCTACACCCATTTGTGGAAAAGGGTTCATCATGGAGTCACTCAACGTGATATTGTCATGGAGTCACTCAACATGACGTCCACCATGGCTACTCCCATGTGTGGAAAGGAACATGTGCACAAGTGCCCATCACGGAGTCACTCAATGTGATGTCGTCATGGAGTCTCTCAACATGACGTCCACCATGGCTACTCCCATGTGTGGATAAACACAAGTGCAAAGGATTCATCACGGACTCTGTAATGTCCCCTTCTCAAATGTGATCCTTCCAGTTGACCGTTGGCCTATTCCGGAGACCCGTAGGCTACTCAGATGGTGAAATTAGGGTTTCCTGCTTTGAGGAGGTTGTTGCTTGAAGTTTGGAATTTGGATTGCGGATTCTTTCTGGGTTTTCAGAGAGCTTCGCAGTGGTATGGTCAGTTTGGTGTTTCGAGCAACTTCATGAATTTACTATTTTTAGTAAATTCTATTTTTGGCAGTGGACAGGTTGGGTTCAGTTCAGTTGGTCCTCTTCTTCAGATGGTTCAGTTGGTATTGTTGTTTTTGGCCTTTGGGTGCATTTTTATGGAGAGATAAGTTATTTTCATATTATAATGTTTTATTTTAATATTATGACCCCTTGGCCTAGCTATACAACTTCATGTTGTTTTAAAAGGGGGAACTTTATGGGTAAATGCATCATCAGGTGAAAGATTAAATATTTTAAAGGTTCAAAAATGCTCAAGATGAAATGGGACGCCAACTTTGGAAAAGCATGGCATTTTATATTATTTCTCACCTCTCTTAAGTGGGACGCCATTTTGAAGAAGGCTGGTCAAAAAGTCAAATTTATGCCAAGTGTTGTGGGGCGCACCTTCTAGAAGCTGCATGAGTTTCTCTCCAAAATCTATATAAGGAGACTTCCCCTCTTTATTCTGGCTATCTTCTGTCTACCATATTGTTATGCTGCTGAAATGACTTCAGGCATTCGCTTCGAGGAAAGCATACCTCTTAGCATGGGCTCATCTTCTTGCTTGAAAGATAGCAACTAGTTGAGAGATAGTTTGTAATAGGTTTGTTTTTGCATCTTTAGTTTAGTATTTGCATTTTGGAGTTCTAGTTTGCATTTTCTGTTCATTTCTGGAGTTGCTGAACATCATAGAAGAATGTAAGATTTGCTCATAGTTCTTGAAATAAAATTAATATTGTTTTGGGCATTGAAGTAATCCATTTCCCTATGCTAGGCGACCTATTTAGCAAAGTTTTAGATTTTATAATGCTCATTTGGATTTTTAAAAGCAAATCGCCCTTTTAAGAGGGCCGTACCATTCTGGGTATTGCTTTGGGGTTTGTGCAAAATAAATGGAGTTCATTTGGTGAGGTTTAAGCATTCATTTTGGGGCGCCATCATCCCTAGAGCAATCTGCACTTGGTTTCATGTCACTAGGGTGAGTTTTGAGCAAGATACAAGCATTTGAGTGAGTACTAGGTTGCAGATTTCTTCATTTCTTGTTGCAGGTCTGATATATCAGAATTAATAAAGTTGTCCTTTGGGCTGGGATTAAGCATTGGAAGTTACATTTGGTATTGGGAAGACGTACTATACAGTTGCAGCAATGAAGAACTTGAAACTCTGGCTTTAGCTAAACATTCTGACATATTGTAAGCTGATTAGTAGTACTATCAGCCATTCTTCTCTCTATCTCTCATTTACTCTATTGTATTTCCCACTAAATAAGTGGAAGAGGCTGGCTTGCCGCCTAATTACTTTCAGTTAGTAGTTGTAGGGACCCTCTGACTATATGCTCGCCATCACTCGGCGCCATTCTTGGTTAGAGTTACTTCAGCTCATCTTGCATTGGATCCTTTGACCACATGCTCCTCTATCCTAGACGCATTCTTGGTTAGAGTTACCTTTCCAGTTTGCATCTGCATTTGATCCTCTGACCAATGCTCACACCTTGCCCACATCGGGATCCTGGTGTACATTCTGGTTAGAGTTACTTTCCACATCGTTTTGGTTTAGAGCTAACCTTAACAGGTGCGTGTTGATTGTAATTGTAATTTGGAAAAAAAAATTGGTTTGGTTCTTTACAGAGTCTCTCAACGTGATGTTGTCATGGAGTCTCTCAACATGACATGCACCATGGCTACTCCCAGAGGGTGGAAAGAACCACATTTTCGTCTCAAAGATGGACAAGGGCTTTCACCTCATATTTCTCCGTCTCAAAGAAATATGCATTATAGCAGATAACAAAGATCACTGATGCTGAGCCTCCCTCTCAGCAAGGGCTTCATTCTCCACAACTCCAAGCTTGTCTCAAAAATGCACAAACTTCACTCTAGAGAGAGGCTTGGTGGGAATATCAGCCGTCTGATCATCAGTGCAAATATACCTCAGTTGAATAGCTTTCCTCAATACCATATCTCTGATGTAATGGTATTTGATCTCTACATGTTTTGTTCTGTCATGGAACACTGGATTGATAGATAGCTTCACACAACTTTGATTGTCAAAATGAATAACAGTCGGCTCCAATGATTGTCCAAACAATCCTGCAAGGAGCTTCCGAAGCCACACTGCTTCTCGAGCTGCTACACATGCTGCAATATAGTCGGCCTCTGCAGTGCTTAGTGCCACTGAAGACTACTTCCTGCTACACCAAGAAATCATAGCAGACCCAAGCTAAAGCAACATCCAGAGGTGCTCTTCTTGTCAGCTACACTCCGGACCCAATTAGAATCAGAATAGCCTTGTAACTTTAGATCTACACTGGAAGTATACCTCAAGCCATATCCAATTGTGCCACGCAAGTATCTCAAGATATGCTTTGCTACAACTAGATGAATTTGCCTTGGTTCACACATGAACTGACTGAGGGCACTCACTGCATAGCAAATGTTTGGTCTAGCATTGACTAGATACATCAACGATCCAATCAACTGCCTGTACATGGTGGGATCAACCAGATCTGAACTAGTTGTAGAATCACTCAACTTCTTCAAATTTGTTTCCATCGGTGTAGACATAGATTTGCAATTCAACATCCCAAATCTCTTCAAGATATCTATGGTATATTTCCCTTGACTTAGAATAATCTCATTGGGTCTTTGCCACACTTCCAATCCTAGAAAGTAATGCATAAGACCTAAATCCTTCATCTCAAACTTAGAAGCTAACTCCTTGCATTTGACAATGAGATATTCTGCTCCAGTAAGAAATAAATCATCAACATAAAGAACCAAGATCAAAGCCTCACCATCAACTACCTTGAAGTAAAGATTTGAATCTGCATCATTCTTGGAGAATCCCAAGCTCATCAAGTATTGATCAATCCTCTCATACCAAGCACGAGGTGCCTATTTAAGGCCATACAATGCCTTATTCAATCTGCATACATGAGATTCCTTTCCATGAATCACAAACCCATCTGGTTGTTCAATGTACACTTCCTCTTCAATCACACCATTAAGAAATGCTGTCTTTACGTCCATTTGGTGTAGCTTCCATCCCTTAGCTGATGCAATAGCAATAATAGTCCTGATGGATGTATAACGAGCTATAGGAGCAAATGTCTCCTCATAATCTATTCCCTCTTTCTGAGAGAATCCTCTAGCCACAAATCTTGCTTTGTACTTCTCAATGCTCCCATCAGCTGCATGTTTGATCTTGAAAAGCCATTTGGAAGATACAACCGATTTTCCTTCAGGTCTTGGTACAACATCCCAAACATCATTCTTGATAATAGACTGATATCTTCTGCCATAACATCTCTACATACTTGCTGACTTGATGCTTCCTCAACACTGGAAGGCTTAGACTCAATGATATGACTCATCGATGCTACATAGCCTGGAAACTTTTGTGGTCTTTTGCTTTCTTTGAATGTGCCTCTAGGAGTTGCATACTTCTCTACCTCTTGCATAGTTTGTCTAGCCCATAGAGGTCTCTTTCAACCTTTGTTACCGGGTCCTTCAGTTTAGCCCCCCGAACCCGCCAAAATACGTGTGGGTTCGGGTTCGGGTTCGGTTCGCTCTGGGTTCGCCTGGGTTCTCACCCGGGTCTGTGGGTTCTGTGAGAGAACCTCCGTATCAACTTAAAAACAAAAAACAAAACCCTAAAAAGTGCCCAGATTGCCTTATATTGACTTGGCCGACCAAATGAGGCTCATTTTGCAAACTCAAAAGAGCAAAAACACCATTTTTTTGCCTCCAAGCTAAAATAGTTGATTTTTGCAGGTTTTCTCTTTTTTTTCGAAGGTGAGATTGTAAGAGCTACGAAGGAGTTCAACTGATAGAAACAAGAGAGGAATAGGTGCACTAAGAAGATCAAGCAATCAAAGGTGAGTGAATCTATCCTCGGTCAAGCGCAATCGTTTGGGTGTAAAAAAAGCAGAGGATTTGGTCTATGTACACTCCAACCTTCGTCTCTTATCACATAAGAAACCTGAATACAATGAGGGTGTGTCAAAGAATTGGGATCTCACCCCTGAGTGTGCTGATTTAGATGCTACAATTGCACAACTTACCTTGGCTTCTATGGATGACAATGAGGCAACTAATGCACCTAGTGGGAGTGGCAATCCAATTGATAGTGTTTCAAATGAAATTGAAGTTATTGAACCAATTGAGGATGATGAGGATGATGAATTTGAAGAATAGTAATACTGAATTAAATATTGTCTTGATTGTAATTTGAATTTTCAATGTGTAATGACATTTTAAGACTTGAGTATTTACTATTTACTTTTTTGCAAATTATGAATATGATTACATATTATATGAGGTATTACCGTATGGCGTATTTCATTGTTTCAATAGTCTATGGCATTATGATCATATGGTTATAATTTTGAGCATGCTTATGAGTCTGTGGCATTATCATTATGTTTATAAATTTATAATATATATATATATATATAGTACGGCCGTACCCGAACCCGTACCCTAGGAAAAAAAAAATTTGCCGAACCGGCGAACTCGAACCCGTATTTGAACCCGTACCCGAACCGGCAACTTAGCTTTCAACCTATAGCAATGTCTCTCAGACCGTCAGTAGGTTCAATGGGATCAACTAGATCACTAACCTCTTCTGGTTCAGTAGACTCCCTCTGAATCTCAGGAGTGTGATCAGGAGAAATGTCCATATCCTGAGGAGTCTCTTGTTCTTCATTATCTATCTCCATGTAGGACCCCTTAGATCTTTTGAATCCAACATCTTCTTCAAAAGAGACATCCCTGCTGATCTCAATCTGTTTCTGTCCTGGAATGTAAATCCTGTAGGCTTTTGAAGATTCATTGTAACCCACAAATATTCCTTTCTTGCCAGATGGTTCTAACTTAGATCTCTTATATTTAGGCACATGAATATAAATAGGACAACCAAAGATTCTTAAATGACTAACCTCAGGTTTCACACCTGTGAAAGCTTCTTCAGGAGTCATATTTTCCAATATTTGATGAGGGCTCCGATTCTGAACATACATTGCAGTTCTGAAAGCTTCTGCCCAAAGGAAGGTTTGTAAGTCTTGATCATGAATCATAGCTTTGGCTGCCTCAACTATGGATCTATTCTTCCTTTCTGCAACTCCGCTTTGCTGAGGATTGTACGGAACATAAAACTCCCTCTTAATCCCTGCCTCAATGCAAAAATTACGGAAACCTCTAGAAGTGTATTCTCCTCCATTATCAGATCTCAGAACCTTGATCCTCTTCTCGGACAAATTTTCAACTTGAGCCTTAAATTCTTTGAATCTATCAAGTACTTCTTCAGACTCTTTAGACTTCAAAAAATAAATCCAAGTCTTTCTAGAATAGTCATCAATGAAAATGACATAATACCAAAAACCACTCAAGGATGCCACAGATATTGGACCACACAAATCAGAATGAACAAGATCTAGAATACCTTTTGATCTCCTCTCGCTACTATGAAAAGGACCCTTAGAATTCTTACCCATTGCACAACCTCTGCAAACGCCATCATGCTCTTGATTGAGCTTCGGTAGTCCTGTAACCATCTTCTCCATGGATGGAAGAGCTTTGAAATGTAGGTGAGCAAGTCTTCTATGCCATAGCTCACTTGAACTAGAAGAATCATGCAACAATGCTTGAACTGGGTGAATAGAAAGTCTATATAGACTCTCTTGACGAACAACCTCCATTCTCTACATTGATGGCCTTTCTCCCATTTTTGATCACAGTTAAAACAAAGTCCCTTGCTCATTTGTCAACCATCTCCTTGCCAGATAGCCTATGGACAGTAGTGAGCTTATTCCCTTGATCCCTTGAATCTTTCTATTGTTAGATTGACTAAGAAGAGACTCTCCAAACTTTTTTATGAGTCACAAGCTTGTCTTCTGCTAAGTGGGCTACAACAATAACATCTGCCATATGTTGTGGGTTGTTCATTTTTACCTTTGCTTGAATTTTTGGTTTCAAACCCAAAATGAAACAACTTTCAAGAATGGTATATGATAGCCCTTGCATCAACTTTGACACCTCAAATATTGATGATTTAGGCAATGATAATTTTTATTTGGACAAGTTTGAAGAGCTTGCCTTTTGGGTCATCATACAAACCTGGTCCAAATCGAGCTAGAAGAGATTTTTTAATTCGGGCCACCTAGACATTCCTATACATAACCTTGTTGACTAAAGATACCATTGGACTATCACTCCTTTTAAAGAGAAGTCAACCAAAGTGACATGTTCAACTTTTGGATCTTGACAAACATTGAGGTAGCATTCCATCATTCCTAAAAATGTGCCAGCACCATTGCCACAAAATTTGGGCATATCAATCTTTGGGGGCTTTGGCTCTCACTAGAATTACCCTTTGAATTTTATTGATTGTAGTAATTGTAGTGGGTTTGGAAATTAAGTTGTCTTGAACCTCCATTGGCCAATTGATAGAGTGTAGCATTCAATTGGTGTTGTATATTTGAAATAACAACTTGGATGTTGGTTATTTCAACTTCAACCTTGGGATTTTCTTTGGGATGCATGGTGTTGCTTCTAGGTGACAATTTGTTGGATAACTAGAAATATAGACCAATGGGATAAGCTCAACAAGACAATTCCTAGAGGCTAACTTACCCACAGGGTCCAAAAATTTGCCCTAAAATCTTTTATTTTTATTTTTAAAATTTTTTATAGATAGAACTACTAAATTCTTACTGGTTTGGGAGATTTTTGTCTTCAAAGTTTTGGATTGTCAGTATAGGAGTTGTGCAAGAATTGTTGTGTTACCACTTGTGGAAATTCCTCTTTGCAATTGTAAATACAAATTGCTACTAGCAAAATTTTGTTATGAAGAGCCAATCTCCAAAATGCTGTGGCTTCCTTTGGGTTTAAGGGGAAACCTCATGGGCCACATAGATTATTTGATTGAGTACTGCTGCCGTGTTGGTCACTGTTAATATTCCAGCCACAGATTTACCTCCTAATGACAGCTCATTGTATACACTCAGGGTAAGAAAAACTACTAAAGATATAGGGTGCAAGGTCATTGACCCTTTTTGCTAGTAAATTCCCTTAGATTCCAGCTGGGGGTTCCTAAAGTACTCATCACATTGAGTTTCTTGGCTGATTTCAAGCCCAAATATTTCCCCTAGTTAATCAGTTAGGATTTGCACCCAATTCTGCAAGAGGCTATTAACCTGCCACATGTGCTTCTATGCATTGTGTTGCAAAAAATAAGATTGTGAAATGGCAAGGATGAGTTTAAAAATAACTTTGATACCACTTGCAAGAACCTGCAAATATAAATAAGGCCCTACATAATATAATATGCAATAACATATCATGAACAAAAATGTATAGATATAGAAGAAATTAAAATATATTAATGACATGTTCGTGGTATCATTTTGAGGGCACAATCCTTCAATGGCTCAACAAGTCTAAATATAAGATATTCGAGATGCTTTACACTTGCTACGTCATTGCAATATGAAGATATAGATTCTACCTAAAGACAACCACTACTACTACCTTGTACATGTGAGATAAATAAAATATATAGAGTATAACTAAAGATAACTACTATTTGGCACCCCTAATAGGGTCCTAATGGGGATTCCTGTTCGTATTCTACTTGGCAGCCCTACAAAACCTTGCCTACTGTCACAAATATAGTCAGTAATCATGTCATTCTTTTCATATTTTCAACACCAGCTAAGTTTTCCATCCTATTTAATCTCAAAGGTGATCAGGTGTGGGTATATGTTGTGAACTAATGAGTCTTGTAGGTTGCCCAAGATTGGGTTATTCTAAGAGGAAGATGAAAATGTTTCCTGATTGATGTGGGCAGATGGATCTGTTTCAGCATTCTCTTCAAGTATTGTTATCAACATAATACAACAAATGATGGATAAAGGAACAAAACAAGGGCAATGCCATTTGATTTCATTCTTATAGAAAGTGGCAAAATGATAAGGAAAACAAACTTAACAGAGAAGAGGCTGAATATCAAAGATATGGCCACTTGTTCAGGTGACACCCACCAGCAAGAAGTCTGCTTTAAGGGTGGCAAGAATAAATCAAAACTCCACTAAGAATTGAAGGCTAAGTAAGATGTCAATGAGACACACTTTTGTAGTGGCCCAACCATGAAGAATCTGTGACAAGAATGGCAGTAAGACAAGAAAAAATGTGCCAAGGAAATAAAGATACGAAGATGTAGCCTGGGCACTAACTTAGGGTGGTGAGGCCAAGGTAAAAACAGGACGAGGATGGCATCAGGCAAAGTAAAATGTAAAAGAAGGAATGCCAAAGCTAAGCACGAAAATCAAATGGCTCAGCTAGGTGAAAGTTTTGACCAAAGTGGTAGATTTGATCCAAAATTGCTACCAACATTCAGGTTAAAGGGAATGAGTAGATTTTGCACTTTTACAATGGAAATAACGAACATGGCACTAATGGGGGTTCTTGTTAGTATTGTACTTGGCACCCCTACAAAATTTTGCCTATGGTCAAAATTATAGTCAGCAATCATGTCATTCGTGTCATATTTTCAATGTCAGCTAAGTTGTCCTTCCTATCCAATCTCAAAGGTCATTAGGTAAGGGTCTATGTTGTCAACTAACAAGTATTATAGGTTGTTCAAGATTGTGTTATTCCAAGGGGAAGATGAAAATGTTTCTTCGATTGATGTGCAAATGGAGCTATTTCAGCATCCTCTTCAAGTGTTGTTATCAACACAAAGCAAAAAATGACAAGGATAAAAGAACAAAACAAGGGCAATGTCATCTGATTTCATGCTTATAGAAAGTGACAAATTGACAAGGAAAATAGGCTTAATGGGAAAGAGGCTGAATATCAAACATACGGCACTCCTTTATGATACATAATACACCAAGGAAGTTTCCATAATCAACGACTCAAGAATGTAAACATCAGGAAAACCAAAAATAGCAAGAAACGTAAATGACTAAATTACCTAAGACTAAGATGACCATTAAAGAAACTACATTATTCTAATACCCTCCCTTAATGGTCATCGTTCTAACTACCCAGAAAAAAAAAACAGAGAAGGCTGCCCTCTTCTTCTCAGACTGCTTCTACAATACAAGACAATAGCCTGCCATTGACTCTGCCACTTGAGTGAGTCTGCCACCAACCCTCCCAAAAACTGCAGAACTTCTGGAAATAATCAAAAAACATCACAAAACGTCCAACCTGATGTTGGGTAACAAAGCTGTGCCTCCCCGTAGCCAGAGACGCCGAAAAACAATTGTCATGATTTTGAGGAAAAATCGGCAAACCCTCCAAACTTTTGCAGATGAGCACGACACCCCAGAACAGACTGCAAGAAACCACGATTTTTGAGGACAAAATCACAAAAAACTTGAAGTTTACAAAGCATCGTTTTTTTAGGAAAAATGGTAAAAACCCACAAATAAATCCCACCCAACTTTGCGAATTACAGAAACCTAGAAACACGAATCAGCATACATAACATCGATTTTAAGGAAAAAACAGTAAAACCTTTCTAGAAACCAGAGACCCCTCCCAAGCTGCGAATACCTTGACAGGAGCAATCCCTTAATTTTTTTTAGGAAAAAATTATAAACCCTCCCATGATTTTTGAGGAAAAAATTAGAAACCAAACAATATTTTTTTTTAAAGGTCAAAATTATGATAACCCACCAGAATTTTTTTCAGAAAAATATTAAAACCCTCACTAATTTTTAAGGCAAAAATTAGAAAACCCAATTAAGCAGATTTTTTTTTAGGGACAAAAAAAATATTAAAACCCACCATAGATTTTGATTTCTTTTCGAAAAAAAAAAAAAACCCATCACCATTGCTTGAGAAATAACAAAAACCACCCAGAAAGAGGATGCTTAGGAAATCCTCGACACAAAAAAAGAGAGGGAAAAATGCGAAAGGAAGAATTGCGATTTGCAGTCGGCATGAAGATGGCTAGAAATGTTAGAAAAGACCCATAGGGAAATGGCACGAATTAGAAAAGAAACCCTCGAAATAGAAATATCTCCACACACGCAGACTAGTCGCGCACCAAAACGCCTTAGGAAATCTTATGTAAACCATAGCCACATCAGAAAAAATGCGTCTAACAAAGACCACGGGTTGCGCCCAAAAAATACTGGAAATTGTGCTTAGGAAATCTGGGAGGTTGTGCGCCCCGAAGCAACCAAAAAAGATAGAGGAACACACCAGAAAATCATGGGAAAAACGTCAAAACCCGACACAAAGCCAGATGCATGTAGGGAGAGAGTCGCACAACCTCAGAATGGCGTGAGAAAGGAAAATGACGCCAAGAAACACGAAGACGTGCTTTAGAATGACCTGCAAAAACCAAAAAGAATCCCTCAATTTTTTCTAAAGACCTTCGAAAAAAGACTAAAATGAAGTCCGCATTTTTTTTTTTCAAAATCCTTGAGCCCTCCCGTGAGGGAGTCAAACCCAGAGCGGCTCTTGCTCTGATACCATGATACGGTGCAAAATCAGAGAGAGATTTCAAATATGTTCGTTGTATTAACAGGGAGCAATAGCTTCATTTATAGAATACACCAAGGAAGTTTCCATAATCAACGACTCAAGAATGGAAACATTGGGAAAACCAAAAATAGCAAGAAACATAAATGACTGAATTACCTAAGACTAAGATGACCATTAATGAAACTACATTATTCTAATACTTTAGGTGTCACCTACCAGCAAGCAGTCCGTTTTAAAGGTGGCAAGAATAAATCAAAAGTCCACTAAGAATTGAAGGCTAAGTAAGACATCAATGAGGCACACCTTTTTACCGTGAAGAATTTGTGACAAGAATGGCAGAAAGATGGGTAAAGTGCGCCAAGGAAATAAAGATACAAAGACTTCATCTAAGCACTAAATTAGGGTGGTGAGGCCAAGATAAAAATGCGAACAGGATGGCATTAGGCAAAGTAAATCTCGAAAGAAGGAATGTTAAAGCTAAGTGCCAAAATCAAATGGCTCAGCAAGGTGAAAGTTTTGACCCGATTGGTAGATTTGATCCAAAATCATGACCAGAATGTAGGTGAAAGATAACTAGTGGATTTTACACTTTTGCAGTGGAAATAACTAATACAGTACTAATAGGAGTACTTGTTAGTACCCTATTTGGCACCCCTATGAAACTTTGCCTATGGTCAAAATTACAGTCAGTAATAATGTCATTCTTGTCATATTTTCAATGTCAGCTAAGTCATTCTTCCTATCCACTCTCCAAGGTCATTAGGTATAGGTCTATGTTGTCAACCAACAAGTCTTGCAAGTTTTCCAAGTGGAAGATAAAAGTATTTCCTGATTGATGTGCATAGATGGCACTATTTCAGCATCCTCTTCAAGTGTCTCAAGTGTCGTTATCAATACAAGTCAGCAAATGACAATGATAATGGAACAAAACAAGGGCAATGTTTTCTGATTTGATCCTTATAGAAAGTGGCAAATTGACAAGGAAAACGGGCTAAATGGAGAAGAGGTCGAATATCAAAGATATGGCACTCGTTCAGGTGACACATACTAGCAAGAAGCCCGTTTTAAAGGTGGCAAGAATAAATCAAAACTCCACTAAGGTTGGAGGTTACTAAGATGTCAACGAGGCACAGTTTTTCAATGGCCATATTTCAGTCCAATATTCATTCCAATTACTGACTGCAGCTATTAAAAAGGGAACTTCAATGTAATCTGCAGACTTGAGGTTAGACTATCAGCATCTATAGCTTTATATTGTAACAGCTTTACCAATAAATTATCTGTTGACATTGAATATTAAAGCTGAGTCAACTATTGTGAATATCCAGTAGTAGTTAATTAGTATGCTGCCTTTAATATTTTATGTAATGAATATTATGTCAAACAATTGATGAAACATTACACAAGGGGGCAAAAACAGAATATAATGAAATATCACACCACCAGATAATTGACATTTTGTCAAACATTTGACAAAATATAAGGAAAAGTTAGACAGGCATCTTACATAAAAGCTCTGAAAATACTGAAAAAAATTGTCTCTTTTTTAAACTGTCCACCTTGGCCCAATCATCTTTCAGAGGGTTTTTTTAAGACATCCCCAAAGCATCAAAGGGAGAACTCTTGGTAGTGTATATGGAAGAGGGAGACTCACTTGAAAGAGCAGAAGCCGAAGATAAAGCAGAAGAGTCATCCTTGGGACTGTTGTTATTCTCAACTGTCAATGTCTGATCAGAAGAGAGTTGATTGAATTACAGAACACTTTTTTCTGTTGTATGAACACTTGGGCCCTCAGAGGAGGATGTAGTCTGCCCATCAAATGTTAGGGGCACCTTTTTTGCAGGGCTCGGATCAATCCAATAATTATGTGGCTTTGCCTCTTGCCACCAAGTAGCCTGCTTCTTGTTTTGCTGTTCTGAAACCTTTTTTAAGTAGTGTACAACAAAATGGCCATATTCAAAACACCTATGATATCTAAAGGGGATGTTGGCATAATCAAGCTTCTGAGGCTAGTACCAACCATTTTTGTTAACATGATCGACTCTAGGAGGCCTTTGTCCAGATCCATTTTGTCATAGATTTCAGCAGAAGTGGTATGAAATTGGTCTTTAGTATTTTCAGAAGTGTGCAGAAAATTTTCCAAGGGAATTCCCAATAGCTTGCAACCCCAAATAACACCAGAATCATAGTAGAAGGTAGGGAAGGTACACCCAAACTGGGATTGTGGCAGAAGAGTCGTGATTAGGATTGAAGGAGGGGTACCAACATTAAAGAAGAAAAGACATATTATCCCAAAACCTTGTCCCAAAATCTAAAATGGCATTTTTGTCTTCTTCAGTCATACAACAGATAATGAAGAAGCTTATAGTGCAAGAAAAAGATCTATTTGAGCTTTGCTCAAATGTCTCCATTCCTTTGTTACTCAAGTGTGCAACCCTTTCAAACTATGCCAAAATCCATGACATTTGTTGATGATTGCGCATCAAAGAGATTTTTGAGATTCCAACACCTGGATTCGCATTGAAATTAACTTTAGGGATGTGGCTAGACCTTTCAGCAAAATAACTGATAAACAAACTGTGATTTGATCCTCCATTCGGCATTGTGACCTTCAAATCCTTTGTGCACTTGATTCTGTTATCTTGTGGTGAATGAGCCAAATCTTTTTTGAAAGAATTGGGCACAATTGGCATAAAAATGTCTAGGTTATTCAAAGAAGATGAACTATTACCCATGCCCGTAGTGTAATGGCTAGCTGCAAATATGTGGGGCTCTTCACTAGTCTTCATGCTTTATTGAGAGCTGTTGATTCCCAATGTTTAGTTCGCTGCTCTTTGGAATCATGCAAGCCTTCATTAGGTGGCTCCCTAGTGCCCATGGCATAGTTCTCCAAACACAATCCTGAAAAGTCCTCATGAAAAAAAAAATACTAGAGAAACCCTACTCGTTGATGCCCTAGTCCTAGAAGTGTTTTTTGGGAGCATCATAATATTATCCTCAATTTCTAGGGGTTCATTAACATTTCATTATTATTAAAGATATTTAGTGTTCTTCTTTGTGTAAAATGGATTATATAAATATTGCCTATCTTCATGTGCTGAAAACAAAAATCAATTGGAAGATGGCACCCTTAATTGAAAGATGGCACCCTTATTTGAGTTGAATTATATGGAGAAGAAAACGAATTTCAAGCAAATGAAGATCAATTTAAGCTATTTTGAGTGGTTTATTTCCTCTTTGTAATAAGGACAGGGTTTGCTTTAAACCTATTATTTATTATTATTATTTTTCCATTTAAAGCTATCGCTATGAGCTTATAAATAAGGGCTTAGAACATATAGATTGGGATGAGATTTGAATGCATGCTCATGTGGCAAAAATCGTATTTGAAAGTGGAAATCAAGTCATTGTGTTTTTTCGAGTGAAGGATAGCTGACATGTGTCCATTTTTTTGAGTGATTGTTAAATCTTTGTTGTAATTTCTTGCAATAAATCGAAAGTAGATTATTTTTAGTCAAACTCTGTATTAGCAAACTGTCTATTTAAATTGTAGCTTTGAATGCAATTTAACTATTTCCTTCATGAAATCATGTAGTGCTTTTTTGGTTTAATCATTTCTTGTTGATGTAGAATGTTGGTCTTTGATTTAGCCAATAGTCAACATCCATTGGTGTTTTCCATTTAAATCTTTGTTTACAGCCAAATACTGGTCTTGACTTTAACCAATAGGAGGTAATGCTTGTTATCCTCCTTAATCTGAATATCTTGGCTATAGGACTTGATTGATGATAGTCTGGTGTTGCATCTAGGGCAAAAACTTAGTCAATTAGATATTCACATTTAATGCAAAGCCCACATTAAAATCGTGTATTGTGTGCGTACTTGTAATTTTTTTTAAATTTAGGTTTAGTTAGGTCTCAAGGAGCTTCCCCATATTATTTGAAGAACGGTTTTTCCGTACACAGTATTCAGTTTTATCTTGAGAGAGACAAATTAAAACACTAATAGTTCCTAGCACTCTGAACATTTTTAAATGCAACATCATTAATCATGAACGCTTACATTTTTATGCCCTTAACTATGCCATCACAGTGCAATATCTGGATTCTCATGAAGTGTGGCACTTGTATCATCAATCATGAGTTTGGAATCAACATCCAGAATAAGGTGAAGAATGAAGAGGTTGCAGGCTTTCTGCTTCCCTTGTTTGATTGTAAGTGCCTCTACCATGTTACTTGAGGCAATTCCTATATGCTTGAAAAACCATTCCTTCACTTTTGTTCCAAGTTTTGCGAAATTTCTCTGAGTCTGGCTTGGTAAAGATTATTCCTAGATGTACCAGCAGTAATTAGCTTAATAAAAGGGATCTTAAGAGGAACCCATCACTGTTCCTTCCTTGGTGTATTGGAGATCAAACCCAACCTTAGATATTTTATCTGCCAAGCAATTTGCTGACCTTGAATATGTGGCAAAGTTATATTTTCTAAGCACTTACTAGATTTATTACTTATTGCTTCAAGTCTTCAATGATAGCACTTTCTAATGAAGATACATTAGATCTGATATTTAGTGAGAGCTTATGATATATGAATTGGCTCCTATTTGTAATGATGTCATACCATTGTGTAAAACCTAGAATAAAGCCAGTGCCTCGCTCTCAAATTAGCCACGTAGACAACAATGGAAGATGATGCCATATGCTGATTACTTATAAAATGGTTTTACCAGTCTTGCTTATACTTGATCTTCCCAATACTTCTGTCTTATTTTATAAGGGTGCTGCACAATTGATCTTAAAGAGCTAGCACAAGTAAATTGTAAATATAATAATATTTATATTCTAGCTTCAGATCTTGTTTTTTGCTTGTACTGCAGATTCTATTCCACTGCACAACACGAACTGAAAATGGGGTTGTTGTTGATTCCACAAGGTCAGAGTATGGGGGTGAGTTCTTTAGTCATCGACTTGTCTGTTTTAGGTTTATCCGTATGTTATAATTTTCTTTCCTCAGCCTAATAATGATAGAATGCTTATGCTAAAGTCAGATTTTTGTGTGAATGAATTATGATATTTGTTTTGAAGCCAACTTATAATCATAATAAATGACTACAACAAATGGTTATCATGCGGAAACATACATCATGAACAAGCTAAACAACCCTTTATGCTCTGCCAGTGTTTGAGATTATATTGGTAAGTACCACATGGTCTACAATGGTTTCAGTGACCTCAGAAATCTTGAGGTATATAGGATGTACTTTGCTATACAGACAAAGATGTCTTGTGATTGTTATTATATTGAAACTCTTAAAGCTTAGGTTGCTTTGTTGTAGTGGGCAATGTCGAGGCTCTAATTTTCAAAAATATGTTGAATTCCTTGGACTTGTGTGAATCTTACATCAAAAGTGTGTAGTATATGTATATAAGATCAAAAGAACTAGTCTTGGGTTGAATGGGGTCTCTTGGCCTCTAGGTTAGATTCCAATGCATTTAATTATTACAATAGAACAAGTTTATACAATGTAGCCAGATTTGAAACTTGTGAAAATGCATGTGGTCTAAATTAAAGGAGACTCCAATATGTGTGACTAAAAGGCTTGTAGGAAAACTATGGAAATTAATTTTAAATGCGTAGATTATTAAAATGTCAGGCTCTGCATCAAAAATAAATTTTTCCATTTGCTATGCAATGTCTCTCATCTGCATTTCCAAATTATTATGTATTCACCACATAATTTGTTATCTCCATATCCACTGTAATAAAACTATTTCACATAACTTTAATTACTAATAAATGCTACCGACATGATCTTGGTTTCCATTACAGATAAGATGTAGCTTTAGAAATCCACTCATATGATACACCTAGGAAATCTATGAATATGTAAAAAAATGTGCCAAAAATGCTATAGGAAAAACAGAACACAAAAAATTCATATTTTCCAATTTATAATTTCAAGTGCTGGGAGAATGGCTCAGGTTCAAGTCTTGGTTGCCTCTATATAAATATGACAAACATTTAGAAAACCATGAATATGATACAACTAGGAAATTTATGATTATATATAAAATTATGTGGAAAAAGTACTACTATAGAAAGTAGGAAATTTAAAAATGCACTTGTTATTTTGCAAGTTCAAGTGCTTGTTGGGCAAACAAATTAGGTTCAAATCTTGGTAGGCAGTCTATATATCTGTCATGCCTCTAGATCATCTTGTCATTGTATGTCATATATGGTTACGGAGTAGAGAACATGTGCACACATAACCTTTCACCAGTCACTTGTAGTTTATAGAATTGTTATTTTCTATGTAGTTGGCCCCTACCTAATGTTAGCTATAAATAGGGGCTCTGAAAAATCTTGTTATGACTTGGTTAAAGTGCTCTCCCATTCTTTCCAATTTTGATTTGGAAAATTCCTTCAATCTTATTTGCCACCAATCTTCAATTCAAGTTAATTCTGATATCTGCAATAATATCAATGATTTATCCTTGGGCATTAGTTGTTAAACGAGGGTCTTAGCAATGAAACTGAACTTTGGCATAAAACAATGGTAAACATATGACACTAAATAAACAAGGGCCGCGCTGCAGCATAGTTCCTGCCAAATGCTGGCAGGCTGGTTTTGACAAACAGGGTATGGACATCCATAAAAGCATATTGTAACAGGATCCTGATTCAGTAAGGTATTACAAAACAAAACTGGTTGTAAAACTGCATGCAGAAGGTGTACAAAGCAGAAACACATAATTTGTTTTTTGTTTTAAGGAACTTTTATGAATTACATGATATATGATGCGATTTGTGTGAAACTCTAGTCAATAAACAGTGCATAATGTTGAAGATATAATTGATGCAAAACATTATGAATTTTCGCTAGATGTACTAGAAGCAATTCAAAATGAACTTGTAATCTCCCCATTTTTACGACGTCCTCTTTCAGTTGGGATGATTCAGGCACACTTACTATTTTTAGTAAGTGCTATTTTTGGCAGGGGGTCTGGTGCGGTGTTTCGGTCTTTGGAGAGCCTTTCAAGTGTTTCAGCTTCTCTTCGGTTCAAGCTCTAGGGCACAATTTACTATTTTTAGTACTTTCTAAAAATATTAAGTCAATTTGGGTCAACGGGTCCCAGTTAGGCGGGTCACTACAACACAAAATTCAGTTGATATAAAGTTACTAAGGCTAAATCAATTTAATATTTGATTTATGCTTTGAAAAAGGTCTATTATAAAGTAACTTTATATTTTATCAATGAGGGTCCTGAGGGGACATAAAAAGTACCTTGGCGCCTAATACAATCAACTTAAGTTGTTTTTAAAGCCTTTAAAGTATTTAATATTGCATAAAGAGGATGGACGCCTATGTTGAGAAAATAAATAATTTTTAAATAAAAATAAAGGCTAAAGTTGAAGTAAAGATTTTAAGTTAAATCTTTTAAATTGAGCAAATACTTTGGGCGCCCAAGGTGAAGTTAAAATATTAAAAAAATGAATTGAAATCAAAAGCAAGAGTTTGGTGTGCTTTTGAAGTCATTTTGGGCTTATGGATGTTTTGGATATTGCTGTGCTTGGCCTTGGAGCTTGGCTCTAGGGTTTGGATTGACTTGTTGAGACGAAAACCTCTGCAAGGACACCTTTCTTTGTGTGTGAAAGACCACATCAGGAGAGGATATTGGGAGGCTTCACACAGGAGCTTCACTTGGGCTTTCAAGTTGCAGGATTACAGAGTTTGATGATGAAGAATTTGGTTCATTTTTGAATAGGAGTGATGGTTTCTAATTTGTGAGGGCTTGGAATCGATCTTGGTGAAGCTTGGTTGCATTTTGGTGGTGATTCTAATCATTTCTGGGTACTCCATTTTCTGGGCCTGATCATAAACATTTGCTAATATCTCAAAAATGAGTGAGATTATCAAAATAGGTATTAGTCCCATGGGAAGCTTTCTTCATGGCGCCACCAAGAAATATAACTTTGCATTTTTTAAAGAAGCAAGGAATTTCTAAGACCAGATTGCCCCTTGCAGCTGAGTGCCACATTCTGGGAGACTTCATGTTTGCTGGTCGTCTGTCAGAGGGTTGCAAGACACTATTTCTGTAGCTTTGAAGTGGAGATTAGGGCTTTTTTTGGCTTGGAGATTGACAGCACTCATCATGGTTGAAGGCGTGCTTGAGGGTTTTCAATAGCTGCTGCTGGAGGCTTTAAAAAAAGTCATTACAGTCATTTTTTTCAGTTCCAATCTGCTCGCCCAGTTTGCTCTTCTTGGTAACGATTTGGAGACCCCTTGACGAGAGTCTTGGACGTGGTCAAGAAGATTTCTTTTATCAACTGTGGGAGCTTGCAGCTTGGTTAACTGGCCAAAAATTGCTTTGATTGAGAGGTTGCAGTTGCAATGAAGAAATAATGGGTAATCCATAGCTGTCATTGATTTTCTGCTTTTTAGTCTTCAAAAGAAAGGTTCAGATGGAGTTCCTACAATAATAGTGAAGCCATATAAAAAGTGTGAGAAGCTTACCGGCAGCCAAATCAAAATGTAATTGATTCATGTCTCCTACCATACATCAAATGAGCATTGAAAAGGTTCTTAGTATCTTACCAGTAGTTTGAAGAGTTGAAACAGTGTGGTTTCTGCCAGTCTTGCTAACTATTCCCTTTCCAACACAACTGTTCCACCAATTTCTCCACAACTGTTCCTCTCTGCCCATATCTATACAAAAATAAAGCTTGAGGATCACTTTTGCTAGACAATTTAGAAAATGGTCAATGTTTCCATTGCATGGTTCTACAGAAGTGTACCGCATATGTAACAATAGTTTTAGAGAGTCAAAAAGACAGTCACGTATGTTGTATACAAATGGTCTTATTCTGAACATGTTATTGTTTATTGTTCTTCAATACTATGTCAATTATTTGATCTATATGTCAATTCACTGATTCATAGTTCTCTGCATCTATGATACTGTGTAATAATTTTGTTGATTCAATTTTTCTTTTCATTTTGTGCATAATATAATGAGAAGCTAGCAATTCAACAACACAAGTTGAGTAATATTTTACTTGTTAGGTTTTATTGAAGTCTATCATCTGAATGCTCTTTGTCTTTTGGAATGCACACTACCTGTAAATGAGACACATTAAACACAGTAAGCAACAAGCAAAACCATATCAATCCCATGATAACACAAAATCAAGCAGATTTCAAGAAAACTTGGAAACAATGTCATAATTTAATTTAAATTTACCCTACTTCTAATCTTGGTCTCTGGGTAGTCCAAACCTGTCATCTCCTTCACATTCTCCACAAGACCCATGTACAGCACAAAAATAAGTGCTAACGCCTGATTTGAAATTAGCCCCCTAAAAGACATTTCCTAGTTTTAACAAAAGGTTCTATTAGTTCTTGTTCTAGTTGCTACTCAGCTGGCTTTTGTCAGTTAAACCTGACGCTCTTTTCTCTCATTACAATTTCAATTTCAGTGTTCTAAAAATAGCCTTGATTTAGGGTTTTCTAGGTTTGTTGTCAAATGGATGCTAGCAAAACTTTCTAAAAATAGAATCTTTGTTTCTAGGGCTCTAACTGATTTTGATTGGTCGAAAATACTTTCCAAGCAGGCTGGTCTAGTCAGAATTGTGAAAAGGTCAGTATTTCTCTGGTAGGTCAATTTTGCTTTTTCAGTAGAAAAAGCAGGAGCTTCGAAGTCATAAATGGAGGAAGGTCAACTGCTAGGTGTTAGATACAAGGTCTCAGATGCTGCACAGACAATGATCAACGACAAACAAGGCACGTAAAACGATGAACGAAGAAAGGAAGAGAAAAAAGTTGAAATTTGTCAAAATTTTTCTAACATTGGATGTCTAGGTGCCCATGTCTAGGAAGGGTGCTTGGCATTTCATGCCTTAGAATATTTTTTAGCTTTTGTTCATGATGCACGTAAAATGATGAACGTAGTTGGAGAAAGCAAAGGCAGAAATTAAAAAACGAAGAGAAAGATGAAAATCATGAAAAATAGTGTAACTCTGGTGAATCTAGGCGCCCCTATCCAGGAAGGGCACTTGGGATCTCATGCCTTAGAGATTTTTGCTTGCTTTCCGAAAAACGTGCAATCTTGCCTGTCAGCCTTGTTCCGGTTCGCCGAGAAGCAGTCAAGCAGTTTTTCAGGGTGGGAAAAGTTGGAGATCATCTCAGATATGTTCATGCTCTTCAATGAATCCATCATCTAGTGCCAAGGATCAGTTAAATAGTGAAAAGCACAGATTGAACGGAGGCAGTTTGCAAAAAATGAAGAAAATTATAGATAAGTTGAAAATCATTGAAAAATGACAAAGTCTGGAAGACTTGGGCACCCCTGTCAAGGAGGGGCGCCTAGCTTTTAGTGCCTTAGAATATTTTTTGCGTTTTTTGGAAAATGTTCAAACTCCTTTGTTAGCCTGGTTCCGGCTCTTGAGAAAAATTAGTCAAATGCAGTAACGGAGGTTGGCAAAGGGTATAATTCATTTAAGATATGATCAAGCTTGCCAGATTGACTGACTTTTAGACTCTGTTATTCACTGGCTACTCGAAAGTGAAGATCAAACAGGGGTGACTGACTCTCGGCGGAGACAAGCAAAGCAAAATTTGAAAATTATGAAAGTTTTTCTAAGGTTGGAGAAGTTGGGCGCCCTTGGCCAAGACAGGCACCCAAGTCTTCATGCCTTAGAAAATTTTTGATTGCATCATGCCTCGTTCCAATTCAGTCTCCGCCTACAGTTTCAAGCACGTGCAAACTTGATCAGATGAGGTCAGATGCTGGTATGAAGCTGGAGATCACTTCAGAAGTGGTCAAACATGAGATTGCCATGGTCAAATAGGTTTTATCAATTGGCATTGTCAGATTCCCGACCCATTAAAGATAGAGGTAGGCCTCACTGGAAGCAAAAGCAAGTAAAAGTTGAAAAACGTAGGAAAATGACTAAGTTTGGTGTAGCTAGGCGCCCCTGTCCAGCCAGCACTCCCAGCATCTCATGCCTTAGCCATTTTTTTTTTCGCTATCTTTTGTTGATGAAAAACATGTCTTCATACGTGCATGTGCTTTTTGCAGCTATAAACGAGGAATTCACCATTTGATGCAAATGAAGTCATATTTTTGCATGCATAGTTTCTATCTTTGTGGATAGACTCCAAAATAATAGGGTTTTGCATGAAAGCGCTTTTTCATCTCCAAACTCTATTTAAGAAAGCTTTTAGCATTCATTCTTCATAATTTGCAGGTTGGCTTTCTATAATAATCTACCCCCAAATTTTTTATTTATTTTTCCCCTTTTTGCTGCTTGTTGTATGATGGTATGAAATGATGTTGTAATGATTTTGAAAGGGTTTACATATGCATTGATAATACATGAAAGAACACAAACAACAATACAAGAAGCGCCCAAGAAACTTGAATAGAAATATTTTTTAAATGCTACTATAAATCTGATTTTTAAACAGTGTTACTACAGTCATATGAGAACTACTACAAACTCAGATTTAAGTCATTTTCAGACCTGGTTTACAGCGCCAGCAGCAGATAAGACTCCTTTGAAAGGGCACTATCTTCACCAACACATGAAAGATTGTCCTAGTGACCCAGCAGAGGAAAGATGTCCTCTCCAACTTTGTAAGTTGCTTCACAGCAGCAAGGAAGGCTTCATTAAAGCAACACCCAACACCCTAAATCAAGCCTTGTTTACTCCTTAATCAGGTAAGGGTCCCAATGCAGCATTAAGAGTGAATATTTCAATCACCAATGCCAAGAAAGGTCTGGTAATATGTTGAAGCCACAACACCCTAGGCCGTACCTCCTGGGAGGGTCGACCTTCATTTAAAAATTGAATGCTTCACTAAAAAATTTGATCAAGTACTTGAAAGGATCGCCCTAGCATGAGAATTCAATTGGTCAAGCGCCCATTTTGATGTCCATCTCTGTTTTAGACTTATGAGTGAAAATATGCATTTCCAGGCTGAAATGAAAGCTCCAAAATCTGTCAATAGAACACCCAAAGTGATATAAATTTGCTCCTCAATCTATAGTTTTTAGCTACACTCAAAGCTGCATAAGAAATACTCTCAACTTCTCGAAACTTCACCAAAATTTATCAAGCTGAAGCTCAAATGAAGCCTCTGAATGAGACTTCCAATAACCCTCCTAATGTTGTCTTTCAAACATGGGGAGAGTTTGATCTACAGAGGTTTTCGTCCTTGCAAGCCCTTGTTTCCTCCAAAGCCAAGCTTCTAGAGAAGAATCTGTCCAAGTTTCATAATCCCAGCCTCTTAAATGAGCCTCAAAAAGACCTTTTATCTTATTTTCTCCAGCAACCCTAAAAACCCACTTTACAAAGCCTTTTGATTTAATTTAATTTTTAATTACCTCCCTCAACTTGGGTGCCCAAGGCATAAAGCTTTTAAATCATTTATTTTAACATTAGCCTTTTTTTAAATAAAATTGACTTCTTTTACTACCTTAGGCGTCCATCCCCCTTAATGCAAAATAAAATACTTTAAAGGCTTTTAAAAACAACTTAAGTTGATTGCACTAGGTGCCATGGTGCTTTTTTTGTCCCCTTCATGACCCTCAACGAATAAATATAAAGTCACTTTATAAATTCCAATTTCGAAGGGAATAATAAATATTAAAATGAATCAACCTTTGAAACTGACGCCTCCACAGAGAAATGCTGCTAAGAGACAACCCTGACCGGGACCAACCTACCTTGGATGACTTACTATTTTTAGAAAGTCCTAAAAATAGTAAGTAGCGCTTTGAAACTCGAATTGGAGGGAAAGCAGAGGAGCTCGAAAGGACTCTCTGAGTACAAAAACATGACACCAGACCCACTACTAAAAATAGCACTTACTAAAAATAGTAAGTGTGCTTGAATCAACCCAACTGAAAGTGGATGTCGTAAAAAGGGGACATTATAGTTCGCCCTTCCCAAAGATTGCTTGTCCTCAAGCAATACCAGTAAAGCCCTGCAATCCACCAACAAAAACATATTGAAACAAGAGATGATCCCAGGGTCCCAAATAATTTTGGGAGGTCTATAGCTCCAACTGCTCAAGTCCCTGCCCTGGAAGGCACCAATACATAGGGCCTCCTGAAAATCACCTATAATAAGAGTGATAAAATATCGCCAAAACTCAACCCACTCAGAAATATGTCCCTCCGGAGAATCAAAATGAGGTGCCACAAGAGTAAACTCAGGAAAATCCACATTGGCTCCCTCATCCCAAACGGTCGTTGCACTAGAACTCAATGTGATCCCTGGGTTCCAAGTGAGTCTTAGAAAAATAACTCTATGCTGAAGTTGCGCCACATTGATCATAACGAATCGACCACCGTCACTAAACTGCACTTTTCTATCTTGGACCACTAGAGGAATAAGATCATCAAAGCCCGCATTGAAAACACTGAAGGGACTGAAATCAATGTCATAGAATATATCCTGCCACAACAACTTTGAAAAGGATGCGTCCATAAACTCACTGCCAAACACATCCCTGGTCTCCATGAAAATCACCCTGCTCAACCATAAGAGATTACCCAAGGCATGACTCCACATGATAACTAAAATGCGGAACAAGTGATCCACTGCCACAACTCTGAAATCAACTGACCAATTGAAGCCAATGCTGAAGCTAGCCGAAATCATGACATTAACACTCAACCTCTGAGTGTCAAAAGTAAGGTCCAAAGCACACCAACTCACCCAAACCACTGCAATATTTAAGACATCATCAGATAAAAAGCAAAACATCTCCATGAAGTAATTGCAGTGAGAATCAATCACCAGAGTGGAAAAAATGAATGGGTAAACAGTGTGTGGATGAAAGCTCATAGTCGGCTGTCCCAAGGCCTGCCTGGCCCCTGAATCAATCTGCTTACTAAAAAATGACGTCAAATCCAATGAGAGAAAATAGAGGCAGTGATAAGCAATCTCCTATTCCACTAGAAAAGGTGGAGTGATGTGTATGAAGGTGTCAACCGAGTCATCTCCAGAAATCAAATCATCTCTGTCATCAAGCCTCAACCATAAACTACTCCATGGTTGAATTGTGGGTACCATCCAACTTGTCCATGAGTTTGACATTAGAGTCGTGTGCAAGCTGGTCGGAGAATGGGAAGCAGTATTAATATCAAAAGTAGACCCATTGTGCCAATCTCGTGACAACACCTCATGTCGAAACGTTGCACCTGGATCCCAAGCCTGGTTATCAACACCCCATTCAAATAATGGATTATCAATGACCCGAAGGTTATCCTCAACTCCCAATCCAAAACAGTGTTCTTGCTGATCCAAATTCATATATTCAGATTTTCTTGGGCAATGAGCAAGGTCATACTCCTCCTGGATGTGATCAAGCTCCATCATTACCTGTTTGATTTCGTTTGTCCTTTCTCTACCTTCTTGCTCATTCAACTGTTGGGTCTCATAAAGCTGATCATTTGCTGCAAGAAGTGCCTCCTAGACACTTTCCAAAGCAATCTTCGTGGAGTTTAGCTCAATGGTGAGCTCACTAACCTCTCCCCTTAACTGCTTAGTCAAAGATAGGGTGTCATCTGCAAACTTAGTAGCTATATCTTTATGCATCATGTGTAAGCTGTTTTGAACTCTTCCATAGAGCTCTTCAATGCATGTAAATCAAACAATGAAATATTAAGCTCACTTTGTGCCTTAGATGCATTGTAAATTAAATTTTCCACTTGCATGTGTTTGCTGTCCATGCTAGATAAAATGCGCACCTCATCTCTAGATGAAACCAAGAGTTGTCTTTTCCAATCAAGATCAAGCAAAACTGTTGAACTGCTGTTTTGAGGCATGACAAAATCAGAATTTTCATACTTAATATCAATGTCTCTATTGCTGTCCCAAATTACTTGAGCCTCTCCCTGTTCTTTCTCAATAGCAGATTGTGAATCCCAAACAACAAGGCTGCTAGTTCCCTGATTAAATTCAACTTCTTGCAATGTGAAATCTGCTTTGTTATCTTGTTCGTGAAAAACTTCATCAATGCCTGCATAGTTTTTCTCCGTGCATAAATGTGGAGCTGAAGTAAGGACAGCACTAAAGTCAAAAGGAGATTCATCCCATTCCGTTCCTTGGTCATACTTGCAAGCTAATTCACCCGTCTCCCAATGCATTTGGGTCTCTTCCCCTTCATTCCCAGTATCAAACTGTGAATCCACATCAACCAAGCTGTGAGGTCTAGGCTCAAAATCAACAACTTGCCAAGTGAAATCAGATTCCTTTTCAAGGTTAAAATCATCTCTTTCTAAGCCACCCTCTATGCAAGACTCCCGGGATGAAGTAAGGACTTCATTACCAACCAAATTAGTTTCATCCCAAGGTGAATCCTTGTAATGTTCTACCCCCAATTTTTTTTTTGTTGATTCCCTTCAAAAGCTGATTACTGTTTTGAGTTTGAGATTGTGTTTCTTGCAATTTTGAAGTGTTAACAGTGCTCAAAGATGTCAACAAAGAGTGCATGAACAAAGATTGAAAATATATGCAAATATTCAAGTTTGAGAACGCTTTCTACAACAAAGACAATTTTGATTTTATTCTAGAATAGTTTCAGACTTACATATTCATTAAAAGCAGCTAAAAGCCTAAAAGAAATTGTTTTAGAGACAATTTCGATTTTATTCTAGAATAGTTTCAGACTTACATATTCATTAAAAGCAGCTAAAAGAAATTGTTTTAGACCTAGTAATCACTCCAGAACAACAAGTTATGGTGTCTTCTTGAAACCCACGTCCAACCCAAGTCTCCAAACTCCAAACCCAGCTGTATGGCGTTCCTATTCAAGGCAATGGGTCACCAAAAAAATGATTTTCAGACCTCTTTCTTCTCAGCAAACCTGGGCACACAAACCAAGGAGGCCGTACCTCCCTAGAGGGGCGATTTAGCTCCCAAAAATTAAATCCTTCACCAAAAATTTCGATTTAAAGCTTGAAGGGGGCGCCTAGACCAGGAAAATGATTAGAACCAATACCCATATTCAAATCTCCAATCTTTTCAAAGTTATGAGCATTTATCAGATTCTCCAGGCAAACTGAAACTCCAGAAAAACTCACCAAAAACACACCAAAAACACACCAAAACTGAAATATAAAGCTCACCACACCACACTAGCAATCACATACCAAAAACCCTACTTCAAACCACCTAGAAGTACTGAAATATCTTCATTCTTGAAAGCCCAAATGTGTTCTCTGTCTAAAAACACCCTACACCAGCCTGAGCAAGGTCTTTCACTGCCGGGGCTGATCTTAGAACTGAGGGGTATTGCCTTGAATTCCGTCCTGCAAGTCTTTGGCTTCAAACCAGCAACATATCACCATAAACAATCTCCAGCATAAGAGAAAAATGAGCCTCCAGAAAACTTTTATGTTTCTCCATTGTGATGGGCGCCCTAAACCCTAAACCCACGCCTTAGCAAAGCTTTGTTTAATTTTTTAATTTGTTTGAAAAGCTTCTCCAAGAGGGATGCCTAAAGTGGGGCCATTTAATTTTTAACTTTTAAAAACATTTTAAAGTGATAATGCTAGGCGCCATGGTCACTTTAAGTCCCTTTATGACCCCCTTAACTGAACTTTATAACATAAAGTCACTTTTTTTAATAAACCTTTTAAAAATATTAGCCAAATATTAAAATAATTCCACCAAGTGGCTTAAGTCATCGCAATATACTCATACTGGCAAGCCAGACCAGGTCCATGCTCCGAACAGGACTTACTAATTTTAGTAATATACTAAAAATAGCAAATCATCATCCAAAGGCTCATACTGGAGGCAACTGAAAAGCACTGGAGCTCAACACCGGCAACCCACAACCCACTGACCCCTGCTAAAAATAGTAAAGACCTGACAAAAACACCAACTCAACTAGAATTGAGTCCCCTAACTGAACCTCCTAGCCAACAGGAACCCAAAAATTGGCTAGAGGTAATGTCCACTGATACCTGACTAGAAGGGGACATTACAATCCTCATCATACTTAGGTGCCAACACACTTGAATCCCATGTGAAGAAAGGCTGATCACTCTGTTTAGTAGATAAGTAATGTTTTTGCTCCCCATATGTAGATGCCTTTCCGAATAAGTCATTCTCCATCTCATCATCACTGGAGTCAACATAATCATCTGTAATGTCCCCTTTTCTAGCTCACATGGTATGATGTTGTTGTTAGCCTATTTCTCCTTGGTTCCGTAGGCTAACCAAGGCTCTTAAGGAATCTTGAGGATTTTTGGCCTAGGCAATTTTCGTTGCAGGTCAATCCGGGGCGTTTGGAGGCAGCTTTGGTATACTTACTATTTTTAGTAAGTCATTAATGCTATTAATAGTAATTCATCAGGTGGGCCGTGATCTCCAGTGACAGTGCCTTTTCAATGGAAGATTGGTTATTATTGTAAGATGATTTCAATTCCATTGGTTTAATTCATTTCTGCATTAATAAAGTTTAAATTATAAAATTAAAGCCAATCATTTAACTTTATTAATGTGAGCCTAAAGTTAAGTGGGAAAATGAATAGTAAAAGGGGCCCTTTATTTTAAAATACATGAGACATCAAAAAAGAAAAAAAGGAAGTTTATGTTTTATCCCACATTGGTTAAAAGTGTGAATGAGCTCTTATGAGAAGTTTATAAAAGGGTTGCAAGGGGCTTACTTTTAGCCATGCTTGGTTTATGCTTGATTATTATATTCTCTTGGAGAATTCTGGGAAGCTTTGGCTTTCAGTAGGTTTGAGGACGAAAACCCTCGAGCTTGGAGGCAGTGGACGAAAACCAATTGTTAGTTGGAGATATTATTCAGGTGTCTCACTTTGTGCTTCTAAGATTGGATATTTCTGTTGTTGTTCTACTGAAGATTTTAAGGCAATATTCATATTTAATTTCAGATCTCTTTTTCAGCCTGATATTTTATGGTTTACATGTATAATCTTTTGGTTAAATAGAAATCAGTTGCATGCAAATTGTTGTTAAATTTTCTGTGGAACATTTGGAAAAAAAATTGGGGCAAATATCCTTAGGGGATGGTTCAGTGGTATCAGAGCTGAAAATCCTGCCTAGCTTGTGAGGTTTTTATGAGTGACAGAGATAGATTGCAGATTTTTGAAGTCATTATCAGTTGTGAAGGAAATCAATTTTATCAGACTAAAGTTCAATAATCATCCATCAGGGAGTTTGATTCTATTTGCTGGAAATCGTGGGTAGAAGAGTTCGATTATACAAAAACAGAGCATTCTCTGTAGAATACGATTTGGAAACAATTGAATAGATTAATCAGAAAAAAACAAAGATTGGAGCTTAGGAATATTCAGAAGAGACAATTTGGGAGTAAAAGACGAAATCAAAGTTAGCCACCAAGATGCCTTGAAAGAGTTGAAATTGCTAAAGTGTTTGCGTTCTTTGAAGAGAATAAGCTGCCACCAACACTACATTTCATATAGGACAAGCTCAGTAGAAGACAAAAGTCAGACAAGATAAAAGAGGAATCGCCTTTTTTCTTAGATCATTGGGAGTTGCTGGGAGTAGGACAAGCAACACAAGAAGTAAATATAAAACCAATTTCCATTATAGAAAATCGGGGCTGCTGATGGGAATAAAGAATAGACAAAATTAAATTGAGGAGTTCGTATGGAGCTGATAAAGACAAAATAGAAGCCGTCAGACATTATATAGAGGATAAAGACAAAAAAATTGTAAGAGATGACTTGGAGACAATAGATTTATCGGGTCCTACTTGCTAAGCCAATGCGTAGCTGGAAGTAACGCTTTCATCAATAGAGACAAAATAAAGGATAAGTCTGAAGTGGAGTCAATGCAAGGAGCAGTCGGGAGCAGCTTGGGCATATCGATTCTCCTTGGCGAATCATATTTCTTCATGAATCTTAGGCGCATCATTATTTGACAACAAGAGGCTTCAATTGGCATCTTTGGATTTCATTTTTATAGCATAGGAAGATCGTGGTATTAAGATTTTGAAGAATTGTGGATTCGATTTTGATGTTGCTGGGTTCAATTATATTAAAGCAAGTTTTAATATTCTGACCGTGTCCTGCTGAATAAAGACAAAAGAATCCTTGCACAAAAAAATAAAATAAAAAAATGTCAGAATATTAATCGATTTTTATACACAAGGAAGCCGTCTTCAGTTTAAAGCATTGAAGGAGAAGTCAAAATCGTCAGAAATAAGAATAAGACAAGAGTGGGACGCATCAGCAGAAAGAGACAAAGCTTGCAAGGAAAAGACGTGATTTATAATTCTGGGCGCTTGCATATAAAGACAAATTCTGAAAGATATCGGGTTTAGCTTGGCCATCGTATATTGCTGAAAGAAGCTAAGTTGAAATATCAAATGAGATAAAGAAGTCGTGGGTCCCAGTTCATAAAGAATTCGAGCCATCTGAAGACAAGACAGATACGACCAAAAAAGAAAAGCAACTTGGTTCAACTTTGGAGGTTTGGAATCATTGAAGGATTATATTCAAGTGCGATCTGTGCTGGAAGGAATTCGCCCAGTATAAAGGTTGCCATCTAGTCTCAAGTTGAGAGCGACTGGAGGAAATTCAGCTTGGCATCTAAATCAGGTTCTCATTCCTAGTAGAAAAAAATCTGTATTTAATTGCATGTGTATTGCTACTGTCACAGCTTGTATTGGCATTTTATCTTCATTATATAGCTGTCATTGTTAATGGAATGGAAAGGACTGCGTTGGTATATTTTGTAGCTCACTGCTCTGACAACAGTCCTAATAGAAATTGCACCATTGTACCAAATACTCTTGATCTTCTTGTATCGCTGCCTTAGCAGTATTGTTTGCATTGGCATAGAATTATATATATTGTTGGGCATCATATATTCAGATTGGATATCATATATATGCAACACCATGGAGTTTGGGCTTGCATACAAAATGTTTGACAAAATGCCAGTAGCTGAAGTTGCAGACTGGCATAAATAGTTCAGTCATTTATCATTGGGAGATTGTAATACCACATATCTTTGTAAATCATGGACGAATGTTGTATTCAGTCATGAGTTGCATTATAAAGAGGAGTTTGAGTTTGCTTACTAAGTGTTTGTAGAAATGTCAGTATGCTGTAGTGACATATCTGCATGAAATTGCAATCATCATATTGCATTGGAAGTCCAAATAATGCTTGCTTTGTCTTTCAAGTTCAATTCAGTTATTAGATATAAGCATTTGAAACCAATTCATAACTTCAAAAACGAAAGAGCAATCAGTTCCAGCTGAACGGAGGACGCTTGACAACTATTTGACAAAATTTCTCAAGCAACAAACAGAAAATCAGATACCAGCAAATACACAGTGACAACTTAAGTGTTTGACGATATTCCTTGAAGTTTAAATCAGCAAAACAGGGTCATATTTATCAAGGGAATACTACAGGCTGAAATATATGCAGCGAAAAAGGTCATCATGGCAAAGTTGTTTAACAATAAATAGGCATGGAAAGAAATTGAACAAACGCAATACAAGGTAATACGTAGTTTGCAGCGTTTAGATGATTCACTTTCAAAGTTTGAACTTTCCAAAGGACCATCTTCACGTTCTTCTAGCAAAGGTCCAACACCACAAGACACAAAAGCGGTGGTGATTAACATGTTTGAGGAGTATAGCATTCTTCCTCAATATGTTAAGAAGAATCTTCTTTTCAAGGACTACATGGACATACACTTGAAACTTTGCCACAAGACTGAGCATGCAAGGAAGGAATATCACACTATAGCTCATGAATTGTTCGTACATGGAATGGATAGAGTATCTTCACATATGGTTGATACAACCATTCATGAGAATGATTTCGTGTCTTCAAGTTCAGATAGGGTATGCAAAAATTTATATGATGAATTTGATAGACATGCTGATTTGACTAAAGGAGACATTAGGACAGCCTTGGGAAATGATTTGTCTACATCATCCTTGCAAGAGGTTTCTCAAGAGGCTTCTACTTTAAAGGCTAGCATAGATCGTATTAGCGATTTCGATAGCAATGGTGTGGATTCTTTGGGTGATCATAAGGCAGATACTCAAGGTTTGAGTATTAATGATGCATTGTGTGAGAAGGATTTATGCCACCACGAGTCTGATTTTTCAAATCAGACTATAGCAAACCAATCAACAAATTTATTTAATGGCAATGAATCCTAGGATCGTGATTTAGATGGACATGCAGTTGCTTTGGTAGCGAAAGTGTGTGAAGATATGGTCAAAACAACAACTTCGACCCTGCCAGTGGAGACATCCTTTGAGATACATAGCAGCAGTACCATTGATGATATTGTGAGTGAAGCTGATAGCACCCATGATGCTGCTTATCGGATGGTGAGCAATGATGATTCAACCTCATCTCATAGTGCAGACTCTAAATCAGAAAACTTGTATGGGGGTGATAAGTTTCAAGGTCCTCGTCATTTGGTAGGGCAACTAAAGGCAAACAACAGTATGATTGCCACAACCATAGAGCATTTTGATGTTGGCCCTTCATGGTTGTAGTACTTCCGTGACAGATGAGCACGGAGAGAGTGGTCCTTCCCTTGTAGAGTTTCATGCACTTCAAGAAGCAATTGGAATAATGAAGCAAAATTACCTACAGCTACTTGCGGACAAAGATTATCTTCTCGAGTGGGATTGCATCTGTCATAAGGCATTGAAGGGAAAGGAAAAGGAGGTTGATGAGTTCACTCATGAGCTTGAGGTGACTATGGACTCGTTGAAGAGTGCCCGGTTGGCCCTTCAGGAGTCATAGTCACGGATAGAGGAGCTTACCGTGTAGTTGACTTTGGCATAGTCTCCACCATCTTTAGATACAATTCAGTTTTCCATTGCAGCAGTTGGTGAGGAGCATGTATCCATGGATTTTGGTTGTGAGCAGGTTGAGGATGTGGTTACATCCATCACGGTTACAGGTGAAGTCGATATAGATGGGATGAGTGCATTGGTTGAGAGTTGCAGGGAACCACATGTTGCACCAGGTTCCCCTGAGGTTAGTCCCATGATAGGTGATGCAGGGAAGATTAGTGATAGCTTTTGTGACATCGTTGTCGATTCACCAAAGAGTTGTGTGACAACTCACGACACTACTCCATCTTCTGCAGAAGAGATATGCAGAGTATCATCTTGTTGGGAGATTGATTCTTATGTTGATTTGTTTCCCTCCCCTGGAAGAAAATCAGTCATTTCATCCCATGCAGTGGATTATGATGAACAGTTTGTTGAGCCAATTCAGGAGTACAATTCGATTTATTGTTCCAGGGATTCAGAAGTGGATGATTTGGATCAACATGGAGTGATTGTGCAGTTTGTGAATAATCTATTATTTGAGTTTGATGGTGGATTGATCTATGATAATCTACTCTTTGAGTTGGAAGCTGACCACACTCCTGATACTAGTTCAGGGTTAAGCGATAATCATAGTTTTTGGGATCGTTCCAGTGCATCGGGATTCCAAACAGAGCTCACAGAGGAGTTTTACAGTGTATACACTGTGAGGAGTACTTATAGTTTTGCCTTTGATCCACCTGTACATGATTTGTATTGAATGCAAAATTCTTGTACGCATGATGATTCTCTTTGCGCGATTGAGGGAAGCCAATCATTTTTTTGCTCAGAGTTACCATCTTCAAAAGATGAGACTAGAGGTTGCAATTATTCAACTCATTTGTTTGTAGGGGATTACTTGCAAGATCAGAGGATGGACTACCATCATGCTGGTGAGTACCTTACAGAGCTTGCCACTTCTGGGTTTCAATGGGAGACAGGGCTTCCAGGTTGTTGTAGTGGCAGCGGGCATGATGGCTTGGTTAGTTATCATATCTGTGAGAGTTTAGTAGGAGTTGTAGAGAGATATTGTGTTACAGATGCTTTCAGTTGTTCTTATCTCCACATGAAGGATGGATGTGAGGTTCGGTATTTTTGGGATCTAGGCGATGACAGGTTTGGTACTGTGTATTGGACGGGTCCCATTGGGTTGCTTCACTATTTGCAGCATGGTGAAGTGGAGATCAAATTTGAGCAATGGAAGTCTGAGGGTGTTTTTCATAGCAGAATTCTATTTTCGATTTGGGATCCAAGTATTTTATGTTGGACACTCTCTAGTATGTTGAGGGATCCTTTGTGTGCATCAGGGTTCCGGTCTGGGTTCACTGGGGAGTATTGCTACATGTGCATGATGTTTCTTCATAGTTTGTGGTGTATGGTGTTTTTATCAGGGTGGAGCAATGGGTTGATTGATGTTTGCTTGAGGGCAAGCAATCTCGGGAAGGGAGGACTATAATGTCCCCTTTTCTAGCTTGCATGGCATGATGTTGTCATTAGCCTATTTCTCCTTGGTTCCGTAGGCTAACCAGGGCTTTTAAGGAATCTTGAGGATTTTTGGCCTAGGCAATTTTCGTTGCAAGTCAATCCAGGGTGTTTGGAGGTAGTTTTGGTATACTTACTATTTTTAGTAAGTCATTAATGCTATTAATAGTAATTCATCAGGTGGGCCGTGATCTCCAGTGACAGTGCCTTATCAATGGAAGATTGGTTATTATTGTAAGATGATTTCAATTCCATTGGTTTAATTCGTCTCCACATTAATAAAGACTAAATTATAAAATTAAAGCCAATCATTTAACTTTATTAATGTGAGCCTAAAGTTAAGTGGGAAAATGAATAGTAAAAGGGGCCACTTATTTTGAAATACATGAGACATCAAAAAAGGAAAAAAAGAAGTTTATGTTTTATCCCACATTGGTTAAAAGTGTGAATGAGCTCTTATGAGAAGTTTATAAAAGGGTTGCAAGGGGCTTACTTTTAGCCATGCTTGGTTTATGCTTGATTATTATATTCTCTTGGAAAAATCTGGGAAGCTTTGGCTTTCAGCAGGTTTGAGGACGGAAACCCTCGAGCTTGGAGGCAGTGGACGAAAACCCATTGTCAGTTGGAGATATTATTCAGGTGTCTCACTTTGTGCTTCTAAGATTGGATATTTCTGTTGTTGTTCTACTGAAGATTTTAAGGCAATATTCATATTTAATTTCAGATCTCTTTTTCAGCCTGATATTATATGGTTTTCATGTATAATCTGTTGGTTAAATAGAAATTAGTTGCATGCAAATTGTTGTTAAATTTTCTGTGGAACATTTGGAAAAAAAATTGGGGCAAATATCCTTAGGGGATGTTTCATCATCTCTCCCCCTAGTCTTAGGTTTGAGATCAAACCCAAACTCATCTGAGTTGTCATCAATGAAAAAGAAAGGATGATCATCAAAGGTTAATTTGGAAACATCATCATTTATCATGTCTCTTTGCCCATCATCCAAAGGTACCTTAGTGAACATGTCATCAAAATCTGCCCCATTGTAGACATCAAGGTCGTCATTAGTCTTAGAGTCATCACTGGATAAGTCTGAACTAGTATCCAAGATTTTCGTCTTGTCTTTCCCTTCATGCGAAACCGTATCTATAGTGCTCACATGCATGACCAAAGAATCGACCATAGGCCCAGTCTCACTTTCCTCAGGCTCCAAATCAAACACTACATTTGATTTTTCTGCTGTAAACTCCTCTTCAATCACCTGCACTTGATTGATCGCATGGGGACTCAACTCCGCCACCTCCTTGGAAATTAGTTCTGGTTCCTTCTTATCAAACATCTCTATGAGTCTCTTAGTGAACTTAGTATACGATGTAATTTGAGTATTTTCCAAAATGATCATATCATGGTACCACCACCTATGTGCAGCTCCATCAAGGTGCATAGTAGCATATATTAGGGACTCTTCTTCAGGTATGGGGTTTTGATTCATGTATGTGTCCATCCTCTGAACCCATGCTCTCGCTGAAATCTCATTGGACCCGTCAAAGAAAGGAATGCCAAGTTCTCCAACTTTCCATCGAAAATCATTAAGGTGTAGAGGCCCCTGTTGGGCATATGACTCATCTTGAGATCTACATAATCCTGCAGTGACATGTCATGTTGGAAACCGGCATCTGCAACCAACCAATCTTTCTTAAACTGTTCCTGTCGCTGAACTAAAGTGAGTTCTATTGAAGCTTCTGTTCTCGGTGGAGAGTTAGGCATACAGGGTCTTTTCATGACTCCATTGAGTCCATTCTGCTGATTATTCACTCTGTTTTGCTCAACTCTGTTACCCTGTCCCATTTTGTCCATTCTTTGTATAAGTTGTGCCATGCGTTGATTAGCTTGCTGTGCTAACTAAGTGGATTTATTCTATTCCCTGACCAATGCTTCCAGGAGTTGCAACATACGATCACACATGTTTTTCTTATACTTTCTTTCACAGTCCCTAATGCTCAAATTTTTTTAATCACCCACTGGCAGACAGGATGATTTAGCTCTGATACCATTGTAATAAACTACCTCCAATTTTTTTTTTGATTTTTTCCCTTGTTTGCTGCTTGTTGTATGATGGTATGAAATGATGTTGTAATGATTTTGAAAGGGCTTACATATGCATTGATAATTCATGAAAGAACACAAACAGCAGTACAAGAAGTGTCCAAGAAACTTGAATAGAAATATTTTTTAAATGCTACTATAAATCTGATTTTTAAACAGTGTTATTACAGTCATATGAGAACTACTACAAACTCAGATTTAAGTCATTTTCAGACCTGGTTTACAGCGCCAGCAGCAGATAAGACTCCTTTGAAAGGGCACTATCTTCACCAACACATGAAAGATTGTCCTAGTGACCCAGCTGAGGAAAGATGTCCTCTCCAACTCTGTAAGTCGCCTCACAGCAGCAAGGAAGGCTTCATTAAAACAACACCCAACACCCTAAATCAAGCCTTTTTTACTCCTTAATAAGGGTCCCAATGCAGCAGTAAGAGCGAATATTTCAATCACCAATGCCAAGAAAGGTCTGGTAATAAGCTGAAGCCACAACACCCTAGGCCGTACCTCCTAGGAGGGTCGACCCTCATTTAAAAATTGAATGCTTCACTAAAAAATTCGATCAAGTACATGAAAGGATCGCCCTAGCGTGAGGACTCAATTGGTCAAGCACCCATTTTGATGTCCATCTCTGTTTCATACTTATGAGTGAAAATATGCATTTCTAGGCTGAAATGAAAGCTCCGAAATCTGTCAATAGAACACCCAAAGTGATATAAATCTGCTCCTCAATCTATAATTTTCAGCTACACTCAAAGCTGCATAAGAAATACTCTCAACTTTTCAAAACTTTACCAAAATTTATCAAGCTAAAGTTCAAATGAAGCCTCTAAATGAGACCTCCAATAACCCTCTTGATTTTGTCTTTCAAATACGGGGAGAGTGTGATCTACAGAGGTTTTTTGTCCTTGCAAACCTCCCTCAACTTGGGCACCCAAAGCATAAAGCTTTTAAATCTTTTATTTTAACATTAGCCTTTTTTTAAATAGAATTGACTTCTTTTACTACCTTAGGCTTCTATCCCCCTTAATGCAAAATAAAAAACTTTAAAGGCTTTTAAAAACAACTTAAGTTGATTGCACTAGGCGCCATGGTGCTTTTTTTTGTCCCCTTCATGACCCTCAACAAATAAATATAAAGTCACTTTATAAATTCCAATTTGGAAGGGAATAATAAATATTAAAATGACTCAAGCTTTGAAATTGACGCCTCCATAGAGAAATGCTGCTGAGAGACAACCCTGACCGAGAATAACCTGCCCTGGATGACTTACTTTTTCTAGAAAGTCCTAAAAATAGTAAGTAGCGCTTTGAAACTCGAATCGAAGGGAAAGCAGAGGAGCTCGAAAGGGCTCTATGAGTACAAAAACATGACACCAGACCCCCTGCTAAAAATAGCATGTACTAAAAATAGTAAGTGTGCTTGAATCAACCCAATTGAAAGTGGATGTCGTAAAAAGGGGACATTACACTTTCAGAGGAAGAAAGATAAAATTTTCTTCTCATCAAGATTTGGAGGCTCAAACAAAGTGCTTTTTCAATGTTCTTCGTGGATTCGAGGTTGGGAAGCACAAAAGCACACTTTTTCATGGTCTAATTTTCTAGGGCATCACATTTCAGAAATAGGTGGTCAGCTGTTTCGATTTTATCGATCTGGGTCCACTTGCTTTTTGCTCCTGTTTAAGATTGGGAAATTTTAAATTTGCTTTTTTGATCCCTATTTTTTTGGAGATCGTGCATGTTTGGGAAATCCTCAGCTTTTTCAAAATTTGACGATCTGGGTTCCTTCAGAACGAGATTGTCTACAAAACCTAGACCTAAGCTTTTTTTAGGAAATGTGTTTTTTTTTGAGAAAAATCAGCAACCTATTTTTAGCAGTTTGTGCAAAACTTTTCCGAACATAGGTGTGTTTCTAGTCAAAATTCAAGTTTTTAAACGTGCAGTACTCTCCAACAAAAATCAAAACCAAATAAGTGTTGCTTGACGATTACCTGAGAACATACAAAACCAACTTGCATCATGTGTTTCCAGTGCTTGATTTGCGTGCTTTGGAAGACGCATGAAACATTGTAGTCAAGAATCTTGGTCATTTCGGGTTGCTTGTAGCAGCTTCAATATCCATCTCAGTATAGAGTCTTGAATTCGTAATTGCTTGTGTTAAGCATTACAATCCAACAACACGAGAAATCCAATTAGTAGATGGATGTACTATTTGCAACCTTAGGCTGAACGATGTTGAGAGATGTTTCTCAATACCACCATGGACAAAAATTTCATCATTTCAATTGAAGAATGCAAAAAGGTGTGGTATGAGTAAAAGGATAAATACTGGAAAAGAGTTGTGCAAAAGTGGCTGAAAGAGAAGCATAATACTTTGCCAAGGAATGTTGGGCCTGGTGAGTTCAAGAAAGAAATTGCAGCCATGACTACTTTGCTCAATTGAGTCACAGGTCAAGTAGGGGCAAATAAATTCAGCCTTAGATGTTTTACATCATTTCCCAAATTATTGACAAAACAAAACACTATGACTGGCCAGCTTTGATCAGTGATATTCTCCACCGTCAGACAACAGAGTTCTTCAATGCGCATGAGTTCCACATGGTCTCTTACCTCGTATATCTAATGGCTTTTCAAGGCAAGTTTAGAGGTTTGAATGTCATTGAAATTTTGGGTGTTAAACATGTGTATGATCATTACCCGTAGTTAGAGTTTTCAAAATTTTGAGCGACATTATAGGCGGGTGAATGATGTATTCTTGATGCATACTGTGCGAGATTTAGATAATGAGTTGCATATATGAATTTCAACAGATGCCGGATTGGCAATGGCAAAGTGGCTTGATTGGTTTATCCAATTTCCCACGTTCTCCTACATTAGGGTATATGGCTTCTCAGGTGATCCAGTCATGCTACCGAGATATCCAACCGATGAAGTAGTGTTCAAGAAATTTTTAAGGCAAGTATACAAAGTTCACACCTTTTTGCGTAATAGGCGCACGACTGCATTCAGTTTCCTGGTTGGAATGAGCATTTACAGATGTAGATCATTAGCTAATGCCAAATTGATGTGTGATGAAATGTCGAAGTTTGGTCTCAAGTTTCTCAACGAGATACTTTCATATGATCATCATGGTGTCTTTGCATCGCATGTTGGTCAGAATCATGCACATGTGCCTGCAATTGAAGATTTTTGGGCTAATTGTATAAATGAGTTTGAAGTGCGCAAGCATAGTTACAACAGATTTACTCTACAACAGATGTCTGATTTCTTATCAAAAGAGGTGGAAGGTCTTTCAGATGATGATGGGGAAGTCCTACTTCCCATGTATGCTTGAGATCAAATCAATCAGTGGCGACTTCCATAAATTAATTGGTCTGACAAAGAGGACACTGCAACTGAGGAAGAAATGAGCTGAGTTATCAAGAACAATAGGTTATTCTTGAACAGTAAAAGGATGTGGAGGGTAGCTATTCCAATTGCAGAGCCGTCAATAGTTCAGTCATTTCTACCTTCTTCTAGACCAAAAACCATAGTGAAAGCTATGAGCATTCCTCCAGAAAGTACAAAGATCAGTAGAATGTCAAGGAGTTTAAAAGAAAAGATGAAGTCTCCCGTTGGAATTCAGCAAGAACAACAAGCAGATGCATCCAAAGATCTAGTTGAATCAACACCACAAGTTGAAGCGGTGCCTTCATCTCCTGTTTCTCCGAGGCTTTCTCCCATTCATATAGATTCAGAAGTTGATTCACTTGTTCGGAACATATCAACACTAATTCATTTATCAGGAGTTGATGGAACTAGAACCGATCCTCCCAAAGAAGTTAGTAAAGACTCCTCGTCTTGGCTTGAGAACATCTTGGGCGGGAAGAGGAGGAAGCCTTCTTATCAGTTGAACTTTGCAGAACTTGATAGCGTCTACCAAGACACACCAGTAAAGAAACTTAAGAAGCAAGTTCATATGAAGAAGAATTTTGATGATGAGATTATCATTGAGATTGTTGCACCTCTGGAGGACAAGAACGTTGATGAGGTTGAGATTGATGACTTCAAGGTTATCAAGGCTAATCTCGGTAGAAGCACCCGACATACTAATGTGAATTTCTTTGGGGTTGCAAGAGATAATCTAAAGGAACGAGTGCTCAAGGATAGAGAAGATAAGGCAGCCCTGAAGGCTGAGATTTGGCAACTGCGGCAATATATTTCCAATCTCCTTCATGGCACTTCATAGGCTACTTTGTTGCTTCCACAGATTCTGGAGTCACCGGCAGATCAACATTAGTTGAGTCAGTCATATATGGGAAGCATATGCGAGACTGGATAGAGGAATTCATCACCAAGGGCAGATTTGTACTTACAGAGATATACCAATTGAGTTATAATGCGCATGATCTTCGCCAAGGGATGTAGGGGTTTGAGCAGTTTATGGCATAAGTGAAACCAAAGCATGAAATCATCATTTTTGACTTGAGGATGGGTTATGATTCAGTTGTTACAAAAGAACATAAGAAGAAGATTTTTTGCTTGGAGAGAACAACACCTCTTCAAAGTAAAAACTTATGAGAGAATCTTTGTAGAGTTGGCTGAATATAAACAGAAGGTTGCTAACACTCTCAAGTTCATAAGCACATTTTTTTCAAAGATCCCTTGTCAATATCTTCATGATGATGGCACTTACTTTGATCTTGGTGAAATGCAAACAGAGTTTTAGAATCTCGTCCGCGACAGTTTTGGTAGTGATCCTATTGCCTGCAAGATGAATCATATTGTCATGATGTCAGCAAAATTTGATAAAACAGCGGAAGAGATGACAAACTTTTTGAGTTTGATTGCAGATGGTGAGGAGATGTTGGAAAGACAAAATATTGTTTTGAATAGTATCAGTGCTCCTCATAAAGAGGGAGTTACCAGTTTTTTGGTAGATATAGTTTCTCAAGTTATCATTGAGCGAGTCACCATTTTGGGGCAGCAAAGGTTTCGAGGAATAGAACTCAAGAAAAACAACAGTTAACTTGATGTCTTTTCCAAGTTAAACTTGCTGTTCTCATTCATGCATATCTATTTTTTGGAAATATCAAATGTGAAGTTGGAGCTTTTCTTGCTTTTAAATCAATTAACTGATTTTAGCTGGTGGTTAGATGTTATTTATCTTTTGTTTAGTCTTAGAAATAAAGCTTGCATGTTGGCAAGTTTAGTTGTAAAAAACAAGGAGATTTTAGGGTTCCCTACTCCTTGTTTGTGTATAAATAAGGGCAGCCTTGCCCATTTCTTTTCAACCATTATTGTGATAACTAATTGTTGAACCTACTTTTGCCTGCAACTTTGTTATTCAGTGTTTGTTCACTTTGTGTAGGAGCAAGTTTGCAAGCCTGTCTTTGTTGCAGATTATTGTTCAGTTTATGTTCAATCTTTTTCTAGTATAATTGCTATTGGAAACTTGAGGAAGAAACTCTCATGCCTACTTTGCTTTGATTTATTGTCTCAATCTCTTTTAGTATTTTGTCTTACGTATTTGCTTGCATAATCTTTATTTCAGCTTACATCTCATAAGTACAATGAGTCTTCAGATGTTATCTGGGAGAAAGTTTAAGTTTTTGTGTTAATCAAATCATTCCTTGTTTACTTCTGATTCTCAAGCTCTCAGTTTACTTGAGTTGTCAGAAGCATCTTTAGAGTAAGCCTAGTTGTAGTTTAAAGTTTTAGAAAGGAGAAAACCTCAACTACGACACAAAAAGTTTTATAGCCTTGTGCTTTTAGTTGAGAATAAAAAGATTGGCGAGTAGTTTAGTATCCTTTTTAAGCATCATCAGCGAAGAGGGAGCTTCCCCTCCTAATTTGAAGAGCAGTTCAACTGTGCATAGCTGTCCATTTCTAAATCCGCATTCCAAAGGTGTGAATTAAAACACCAATAGAAACAAAAGGTATAATGTTACTGATAGTTAGGAATTACTTGGCTACCTTTATAGTCCTTATCAGTAGGAATTGACTTCTCAGATGAACATTGTGGTATACTTATTCTTTGTAAATGAAAAGAGGGGTGTCAGATTTTTCAAGTTTGGTTGCTGAGGAATTTCTTGTCTACAGTATGGCCGAAGAACTAATTTATCAATTTTAGAATACTAGTCTCAAGAATAAAATGCCATGTAGATTCAAATTAAGACTAACAATATGCTAACTAGAAAAATTGACAATACTTAATAATAGTCAACAAAATGGAAACTTTCCCGGTCATAAGCAAAACCAAATCTCTATGATAAGCCCATTGCAAACAACTGTCTAATAGAGCAATAAGAACATACACAAAAATTTCTGTCATTTTATAATTTTAAAAAATAGGTGCAAAAGTATACAACTATAAACTATATCTTTCAACAACTGATGCCAGCAAGAACAGTTGGACCATAGATAGCTGGATTTTAAGGGCAGTTGAAAACACGAATCTGAATTCCTTTGTCAAGCAAGCTATGAGAGTGAATGTTACATAGAAACTCATGGTGGGGCTTTCGGTTATCTGAAATGCTAGGTAGTTTGAAATATTCAACTCATATGAGAGAGGTATAGGAAGACTTGCGTTAAGATTCCAAAAGCCTAATAGAGTTTGTCTGAAACCTTCTTTGCTAATCAAAACAATTATGCATAACCATTCATTCACTGATAAGTAGGAGGTATTTTCCACAGCATGTCAAATTATGATATTGCTATCAGGATTCAACTATGCAGTTTGCGAGTCAAACTCATTGACCCATATTTCATGAGTAGTGGTCCACAAGAACCCATCTCTCATGATATGAATGGTCCACTTAGCACTCATCGCATCTAGGTGATGCTCACAGAGGTGAAGCATTGGGCCTTCCCGAGAGGTCACCCATCCCAGTACTACTCCAGCTCAAGCGTGCTTAACCACAGAGTTTTCCCCAAGGTTAAGCCCACTTAGCTTGCAACCCCATTCGCAAAACCTTCAGCAAGTATTGTGCCTTATGAACCATTCATTATAGAGCCCCTTTAGCTTATCAATTGATAAGTAGGAGGTATTTTCCACAGTGTGTCAAATTATGATATTGCTATTAGGATTCAACCGTGTAGTTTTCAAGTCAAACTCATTGACCCATGTTTCATGAGTAGTGGTTCTCAAGAATCCATCTCTCATGATATGAATGGTCCACTTAGCATTCATCGCATCTAGGTGATGCTCATAGAGGTGAAGCATTGGGCCTTCTCGGGAGGTCACCCATCCCAGTGCCACTCCAGCTCAAGACTTTGATTCCTGGGTTGGTATGCAATCATTTGGAGGAAACAGAGTAGAAGACTTGCAAGTTTTTCGTTTTGTCTTATGAAGGTGTAGGCTCGCCATACCAGAGTGGACTATATAATATCCGATCCAACCCACATTTGTATGTCATCAAATCATCCATGTGCAGGTTGAAATCTATACCATGAAGTATCTCTTGCCAAAACATCTCAAAGAAATCCACATCGGCAATCCCACTGCCTAACACTATCCTAGGCAGTAAGAAGGAAAGTCTGCTCGACCCAAAACCATAATCCTCAGCATCTCTTCTCACGGTGTCATGCAGAGCCATAACTACAAATGTGACTTCTTCCAATCTTCTTGCTAAAAGGAGAACAATCCTTTGCAAGAGTCCCACAAACTCATCATCATAGCACCACAGGAATCTGACATGCCTCCTCTGAGCTATGCCGATACAATCTTGTAGATCTCTGAAAACACTTTCCGTTTCAACCTTAGGAGACTCTGAATGATGAACCCTAGCATGTGGAAGTTTAGTGTCCCGCACTAACACCGTGAGTAAACTATCAAAGTTTACATCACAAACCTTCATAAGATGAACTCTCAGAGTTTGGAAGGTTTGAAGGAGAAAATAATCACTGCTATTCAAAACTAGAATCAACAAAGTACAATCTGATTTGAGTGCTATACATAAGGAGTAACAGCAACAGACAAAGGATTCCCACGTATATGCATGTGAGATAAGAAGTGTTTTGCGTAAGATTAACTTGAAAGTGGTTGGGAAACACTTCCAAGCAATTTCCAATTGCAATCCTTTACTTCCTTGGCATGGAATAATGTGCCAACTCTCTTGAATGAGAGCAAACCAAAATGTGTGGTGGCTGACTTGCAACCAAATAGCAAGCTCACAACTAAAAATCTGATCCACTCCTTGCCAAGGAATACTCCCAAGAGTATCCATTCGTTCATTGCTCCAATCTTTGCTTAGAATCTCTCGCCAATGCATTTGTAGGCGAGCAATTGGAATCAGATATTGATTGGTAAGGAGAGGAACAACACTATTAGTTCTGAAATCTTGATCCTTATACCTCCTAGGATTATTCCTACCAATCCTGATGAGCTTCGTCAATTCATGCTGAGGATCCCAAGCATGGGTACCCAACCATAAATACTCTCCAACATAACTTTCCTGTAAATCAGACCTGTATGTTTCATGAATTGAAAATCTCTGATCATAGATTGAATTAACATTTTCAGAATGATCAAAAAACTCATCAACAATTGCTGATTCAAAAATTTCCGGGTGCTCAAAACCCTCATTAATTTCAAGTGAGGCCTCTTTCTCATGCACATGTCTTTCAACAAGATCATCTTGTAACTCTACTTCATAAAGTGGGTTATCATAAGATATCTTTGCTTTCATCTCAAAGAGTGGATTATCAAAAACTTGAAAGTTACTTTCAACATTTGGTTTAGGCCAATCATCCCCATGATCTAACTCTCCTTCACAAGGAGGCTTTATGTTATCTTCTTCTAGAGGACTCAAGTACTCTTCCTCTACGGTTGCTTTTGAAATTTTAGCTTTATCATCATTTGTTTTTGGTTCTAGCATCCTCTTTTCTAACTCTTCCTTTGTACCAGTTTTTTCATGTATTGCAGTTTCAGGATCCACTTGAGTTCTTTGATGTGGAGTCTTTCGTTCATCTTCTTTCACACTTGGTTCCATAAATTTGGGTTTTGCAACTATCTTTAGATACCCCCTTTTAATGTCTAGGTCCTTCATCAGATTAAACAATTCTTGCATCAACTCACATATAGACTTATCAATTGTTGACATCTTTTTAACTTTGTTCTAGCAACTGTCAAAAAGTGGTACTGAAATGAAGCCACTGAAACTCAATCATGCAATTGAAGAATTGCAACAAAAGTTAGAACTCCAATAGGCTGGCAGGAAATACTGAGCTCTGAGACCAATATAATATCCACCCCCCCCCGCTGTTTTGAAGTTTTCTTTTGTTTTAAATGCTTTTTGAATTTGTTGTGTTTTTGGTAGGTAATGCGGAAAATACAAGTAATTGCAAAATGCTAAAAAGACTAAGGAAATGCATAAACAAAAATGTACCCAGATAATAATTTAGCATTGAGAACACATTGAAAGCATACCCATTTTGCTGATGCAAAAAGTTACAGGTCTAAATATGCGCAACCAGCAAACTGGAGGCTTACAATTTTGATCTCCACTCTTCAAACTTTTGCTTCTGTGCCTCAGAATTAGTGTACTGCTGTTCCCCTACCCTTGATGCCACAAATAGGAGAGTTGGTTGCTCAAGAAGCTCGGCAGCCAACCTTGGAAACCCTCACGCCTAGCTGCAGCTGTACGTCCTGGCTGTAGCTATACGACCAGCTTTTGGATGCTCACAATTGCTCAGTTTCCCCTCTAAAACCCTTGCTAATGTCTTCTCATGCATGGATAATATCTCTAGCTGAAAAACATCTGATTTATCTCTCCAAACGGCTGCAAATCAAATCAATGAGGCTTAAATATAATCTCTTAATGAGATTATCAAATTAAGTGCCCTTGGGTGATATTTCACACCTGCAAACACTGTCCTTTTCAAGGGATTTTGTCCTCAGAAAAGCTGAAACTCTCAACCGGCAAACCCTTGCTTAGTCTTTTCCAAATTTGCACAAATATCAATGTATAATGAAAAAACAATCACTTTTGCTTTTTATACTTCCCCAAATTCCAATGCCCCCACTTGGCCAAATAAACTTTTAATATAATATTTGCTTTTGTTGGCATTTAATACATTAGCTTTTTAAAATGATATTTCATAACGTAATATTAAAATATAATACTTTATTAGATGCCAAATATCACCCCTTAACTCCTTCTAACACCATAACATAAAGTTATCATTAATAAATGATATTATTAAAGTTAAATTAACTTTAATAATATAATTAACCATTAACTCCCCAAATTATACCAGCACCAACTAATTGGAGCGATCCATTCACATTTTTCAAATCTAGGCATGATGACAATTGATCTAGATATGAATAACTATAAATAATAAATATGAGCAATATGACCAAGTGACTTACTATAATTAGTAAGTGTGGGAGAAAATGACCAAAACGGCCTCTAGAAGGCACACCATCAATACACTGAGTCATTGAGCTGTAGAACATTGAAATGAATATCAAAAGGTCTGCTGAATAGCCTCAGATTACCCTCAAAGGGGTCCCCTAAACAACATGTTAGCCTATGGGGACCAGATGGTAGACTAACCATTGCAAAAGATACTGACCTAGGAAAATGGGACATTACAACATTGAAACTCTTTGTTGCAAATTGGCTTCCTAAACTTCGATATTGGAAAAATGAAAGCTAGACTTGACTTTCTCAAGCCTCCCAAACATAACGTTGTTAGTTTTAGATCAGATATGCACAATAAGTAGAAATAAAACACAGAACAGTGAACACAGAGAATTTATCCTGGGAAGACCCTTCTACTCAAGGGAGAAAAAACCCAACAATACTGTACTAAAATTATTAGGTACAATAGTGCAGAAAATCACACTTAGAATCATGCCAAGAAAGGTAGAATACAATAATATAATCCAGCACTGTAAGAATTCGAATCTCTGAGCAGAAATAGGTCTCCTTCTTGAGCAGAGAATCTTCTTCTTATTCACCAAGGAACAAATGAATGGAATGATTATTGAATGAGGAGGATCTTCCTTCTATTTATACAAGTCTAGGCATAAGCTTCCACTTGAGCCGACCTAGCATGTATGATTTCAATTTATAATTAATTTTGATTTGTCTCTTGGCTGACTTGGGCAATACCTCTTGAAGCTACAAACATCAACACTCCCTCTTAGCTAGGGAGGTATTGCAAAGTCTTCCATGAGTCCCACTCAAGGGTATCATGTCTTGAAATGGATTCTCTCAACATGACGTGCACAATGGCTACACCCAATTGTGGGAAGCGCAACTCAGTCTTAGAGATGTGATTTGTACAAGGGCTTTCACCTCATATTTCTTCGTCTTAAAGAAATATACGCTACAAGGGCTTTCACCTCATTTCTCCGTCTCAGAGAAATATACACTACAAGGGTTTTCATCTTATATTTCTTGTAATGTCCCCGTTTTCCGGCCCTCTTAAGGAATAATCATTATTTTAATTGTTTAATGTTATTAGGCAAAAAGTGCAAAATCAAAAGGGCAATATTAAATAATTACATTAAAAGGTTAAGAAGTGACATACTTTAATGATAAATTAATAAAGTCACTTTATTAATATATCTTCAAAAAGTGACTAAGTATTAGAGAGTCACATCAAGGGGTCACATCAAGATATCACATCAAGGAGTCACATCAAGGGGTCACATCAAAGGGACACATCAAGGGGTCACATCAAGAGTCACATCAAGGAATATTAAATATATTTTTCTAAAAGCTTGTTGCACACTCTTCTTGGGTCTTTCTAGAAGATCAAGGAGTTCTTTATAAAAGGGAGTTGAGAGCTCATTTGAGGAGGGGAGACTTGGTGTAGAGAAAATTGTTAATGGATTCTTAGTCTCATTGAGAGATTGGCTTTTCAAGGGGCTTTGAGGACGAAATCCCTCTTGGCTTACAATCTCTTCGCTGTTGCAATATACAGTCAGGAGATTTAATGGTGTTTTCAGTTAGGAAACACATTGGTGCTTAATGGAGATAATTCTGAAGGCTGAAGTAGCAAATCTGCTTGTTTGAGAAGCTGAGTAATTTATGCAATAGTTGATGTATTATTGCATGTTTCTAAATTATTGCAATAGCTGATTTATTATTGCAAGGGTTTGAATAATTGCAATAGCTGATGTATTATTGCAATTCTGAATAAGGGTTTCTACATTATTGCAGTAGCTGATTTATTATTGCAGTAAGGGTTTCTGAATAACGCAATAGCTGATTTATTATTGCATTTTATTGCGAGGGCTTTTAAAGGATGAATTTGAGATCATTGTTCAGATTTAGGAAGAGGGTTTGAATTGAAATTTAACCTGCTGCTATAGTGACGCTATAGTATTGAAAATAGTGACATGAGCAGTGTCATGACCAGCAATTCCCAGTCTTGGCAAGCTATTTCAGGTCTAAAAGATATCATTCTATCTCTTAATCCTCTGTTGACTATTAGTCCATGTATTTTTGTGCATTTCTGAGTCATTTGTAAGTGGAAATCTGATTGTATAAATGCATGAACAACTCAAAAAGCGTTGTGTTAAGTCTGAAACTTCATGTTGTTGTTATTATATTTTTGAGTGCTCAAGCTTGTATCTCTAGCTGTTATACATGCGCAAAATTTCTGTAAGGGACTGCTGTTAATTTACTGAGTGTGCATGTTGAAATAGAGGTCTGTAATATCATCTTAGAAGTAAATGTAAAATTTTGAAATAAGTCTTGAAGTTTTTTACTGTTTGAAGAGTTCATGACAGTCCTGTATATGAGCATTGAGACACCCATAACGTTTTTAAGATGGTCTGTTGTTCAATCATTGCTAGCTAGGTTCATGTTCTTGCTTTCTGAGACATTTTCTGAACTTCCAACATTCTGATATAAATTTCTGAATATTGGTGTGCCAACCAAACAGTCATATTTATGTCCAGAATTATCATAGGATTTTCTTATCAATGTCATGCTTTCATGTACTTGAATGTAATCATTTATAAGTCATTGTTGCTATGAAAGTTTAGTAAATACCATATCTCTCAATTGGGTCCATCAATCAAAAAAAATTCTACTCCTCCCGGAAAGGAACATTACAACATGCAAAGCGTTTGCAAAATGTCAAACAACACAAATTGAAAATTTCCATTCAAATTGGCAAGGGACACTACATTTCTCCGTCTCAGAGAAATATACACTACAAGGGCTTTTACCTCATATTTCTCTATTTCAGAGAAATATACACTATGACAGATCAGACCGTCGTTCTGTCCATTCTCCTGACATAAGGAGAATATCTTGATGATGCTGTGACTCCCTCTGGACCTCCAAGTACCCGCATCAACCTCTTGACCTCCTCATCCAAGGTTGCCTGCAATGCTTGCCTTAGAGGAATGGTTTCCAACACACTTCCGACACTACTCCTAGCATCACCTTAACTGTCTTGCGAGAGTCCAGGACTTAGTCCTCCTCGACCTCATCCCAGATAACCCTGTTCTGAATAGGTTTGCGGTGCTACCAATGTCAAAACAAGGTTGACTTCTTCTCATCAAGTCACTCTAGTTCCTCATGTCATAGGACTTCATTTTGCTGAACACATAACTCCCTCTTGATCCCTGCCTCAATACAGAGATTACAAAAATCCTCTAGAAGTGAACTCCCCTCCATTGACTGATCTCAAAACCTTAATCCTCTTCTCGGACATGTTTTGAACTTGTGCCTGCTAGGGTTGCTCTGGGTAAACAATGACGTCTTGCCAGCTCCACTTAAATTTGTTGTGTCTACCTGATTTGGCACACTTGTCAGAGACCTGCAAGCAGTCACTTAAATCTGCTGTTACAGTCTAATTTGGTGCGCTGGTCACAGACTTTCTTCAGCTCATGTTCATGTGTAAGGGCTGCCAATAGTTGACTATGCAAGAACCATAGACTGCTGTTCCAAATCAGGAGGTGAGGATTTCTGTCGTACCGTTGTTTAGTGTCTTCATCCTTCTCAATCTTCTTTGCTGATGCAAACTCTCCATCCAAAGCTGACCCAACCTGATTTTCTTCATGGATAGTGCATGCCTCAAAGCTGATCCTCTTGGCTGTCATGTCATGAAGAAGTGAAGACAAAGGATTGCTGTTGTAGCTCAGAAAATCAGATTGCACCTTGTGCCCTTGAGAGACGTCTTCATAGATCTGTACCTCCTCTTTTTTTATTTTTTATTTTTTATATTTTTCTTGATTTGGTGACCATCAACTAGGGTAGAATCAAAGCATGTCTCCAATGAAGAATCATTTCTCCAGCCGGCATGTCTTTCTCACAGGATGCCTCGAGCTCTTCCTCCCTTCTCAAAGCACGCACATATACCTCACACATTTTGAAGAGATGGTCATTATCCATAAGGGGCTGCAAGTAGACATCCTCCATCATAGGCACGGTCCTTTGAAACTCTTGAAATTGTGTGAGGTAGAGGACTTTTCAAGTGCTCATCCTATCCTTCGATCTTCATTTTCTCCTCCAAGTGATGTGGCCCACACATAGCTTGTTCATGCCTCCATGAATCAACTTCTTCATTATGCCCAGGGGTGAAGACAATATTCAACATCTCCTTCATACAAAACCAATGATAACATGACTCAAATATGAAGAATATAATCTGCTGTAGTAAATCAGGTCTGCTACAAATATATGACTAGAAATATGAAGATAACAATGTCACATGAATGGATAAATAGCCCAGAAATCTAATACCCTCCAATGGCAATAACTATATGTCATAAGGAAGATGAAATAAAACATATACTAGCCTCTTCAATAGGCAGATCTGCTGTAGCACAATGCTGACCTAGAAACCCTAGGCGCAGCAGCAGAAGCAAATGTAACTCTGCCCTAAGGCAGTTCACCACTCATCCAAGGGAGTCGCTCTAGGGCTACAAGGATATCTCGCCAAGTTCGCCTAACAATGATGCTCAAAATTACCTCAAGAGAGGTTCGCCTTAGCTTTATGATGTTCGCCCACGATGAATGCTCCTAGCTGATATGAATGATGCTCTAAACCCTCTATGTGAATTGCTCTTTATTATTCTGCTCTAGGTCTGCTCTTAATTGGACTGATTTCTCATTGTGTTTCTTGCTAATCCTTTACATATATTTTTGCATTAAATCTGATCAGATTTCTTGAACCTAATGATGCTCTAAACCCTCTATGTGAATTGCTCTTCATTATTCTGCTCTAGGTCTGCTTTTAATTGGATTGATTTCTCATTGTGTTTCTTGCTAATCCTTTACATATATTTCTGCATTAAATCTGATCAGATTTCTTGAACCTTAGCTCTGATACCATGTTAGTTTTAGATCAGATATGCACAATAAGCAGAAATAAAACACAAAACAGTGAACACAGAGAATTTATCCTGGGAAAACCCTTCTACTCAAAGCAGAAAAAACCTAGCAACACTTTACTAAAATTATCAGGTACAATAGTGCAGAAAATCACACTTAGAATCATGCCAAGAAAGGCAGAATACAATAATATAATCCAGCACTGTAAGAATTCAAATCTCTGAGCAGAAATAGGTCTTCTTCTTGAGCAGCGAATCTTCTTCTTATTCACCAAGGAACAAATGAACGGAATGATTATTGAATGAGGAGGATCTTCCTTCTATTTATACAAGTCCAGGCATAAGCTTCCACTTGAGCCGACCTAGCATGTATGATTTCAGTTTATAATTAATTTTGATTTGTCTCTTGGCCGACTAGGGCAATACCTCCTGAAGCTACAAACATCAACAACTGTAACATCGAAAAACTTTATTAAGATTACTAGAAAGCTGAAAACTCCTAAAGTGCATAAAAACAAGTATAAAACCGTAGAGATGTTAGTTTTTATTTTCTAGATCATCTAAGATGCAAGAGAAGAGCATATTGGGTTTTAAGGAAATCTATATACAAAAAGATTAGTACCTTATGAATCTCAAAAATTGGAAATTGAAAGATCTATGTTAGCACAACAAGCTCTAAACCCATGTTCGATTCATAAATAAATTGAAGCTATCCAAAACTTACTACTAGAAATAGATCAAATAAAACCATTCTAGCAATGATACGAAAAAAAATATTAGAATGGAGTTACTTCTCACAAGAGATATTCAAATACTCAAGAAGCAAAATAGTAATATGAGAGCTCAAAAATACAAAGAGGGGAGGTAAAAGCTAGAGGAGTGTATATGTATGGGAAAGAGGGGAGGTAAAAGCAACCAATGAGAAAAGTAACTCCAACTACCCAAAAATAGGTGGGAGTTACACTCATTAAAAATGCCATTTACCCTCATTAATATCCCATTCACTACAACTATGAAAGCTAAACTAAATGTGTAGGGAAAATACATAAAATCCAACTAAGAAAAATAAGAAACCTGCACTAACATTTTTTGTACTACATTTTTTCCTTTCATTTTTTATTCTACTACTCTTTGGTTTTGTTTGTTAATTATTTACTAACAGATACAAACGACAAGAAAAGGACAAACAATGACAAGAATTGACAAAAACACTTAAACAATCTAAAATATTAACTACAATAGTAAATAAATGCTTGGTCAAGATGAATTATAAATTAAACTAAGAAAATATATAATGCTTAATGATAAGAGTAAGCTATAAATTAGAAACTAATTAAAATCCAATTAGAATAAGTGAATTACTCTAAAATTAAACTAGGAAACTAAAAATTAACAAAGGTGTATAGAAGAAGCAAGGCGTATAAAGACACTTCTGGAGAAGAATAAGATAGCAGCACTACAGAAAATCAATGCAGATAAGTCTAAAATTTATTTTCTCGTGGCTTGAAAGGATTAAAGAAAGATCTTTGAAGAATGTTACGATTTCGAACGAAAGTACCACCTAGTTTATACTTAAGAATTCCTTTTATTGAAGAAAGATCCTGTGTTGCAATTTAGAAGCCAGTTGTTGACAAAATTTAGAATAAATTATCAGCTTGGAAAGGTAAATGGTTAAGCATCGCACAAAAGATCCAACTAATTGAGTCTTCTCTACAAATGAATCCGACATATATGTCTTTTTTTTAAAATGCCAGGCACAATTGCTACAAATATCTCAGCTATACAACATTGATTCTTATGGAGTAAAACACAGAGCAAAAATACTATAAGCTTTGGTTAGTTGGGAATGGATGTGCCTCCCCAATTCCTTTTTAGGGTTAGAATACAAATAATATAAAGCTATCAACTAAGACTTGGGAATGTTAGCATTTCAATCTGTCTCTTGCAAGACAACACAAAACAGAACAGTGTGTGAGGTAAAATATCTCCTCAAATTAGGAGGAGAGCTCACTGAGATCTAACTAAACCTAAAACTGACCATTAACTAAAACTATAAACAAGATATACACATATGCACACCTATTCACAAGTTTCATTGTAGAAACCCCTGTTTCCCCGTTTTCTGTGTATCTGACTGTTTTTATGATTTTCTGAAGGTTTTTGGTTTTTTGACTGTTTTTTGTGGTTTTTGCATAAAATAAAGAAATTGCGATTTTGCTTGAAAATGATAATAAATTCAATAAAAATAAATCAACACTGAAAACTACAGTATCAATAGCAAATACTGATGCCAGGCTATTATTTAAACTTCTGCAAAGATTACAATGATGATCCAAATACATGCAAATAAAATGGCAGTGATATTTATGAAAACCTGGTTTGCTGCAGCAATAAATAATCTGCTGAATATGGTACGGCTGCAATGATTACACCTTCATCCCTCCGTCTGATAATCAAGAAATGGTCCAGTAATCTAGGCGCCTGGATGAGTGAAACTGGATAACCAAAAGAGAAGGCGTTTCCTTGTGTGTGAGAAGTACGGCCCTCTGAATGGTACGGCCTGTCAGGTGGTACGGCTGCAGCAGCAGCAATAAATGCAAAATGTACGGCTCCCTTGAAATAAATGTCCAGACTCTGAAATATGGTGCGCCTTGATAGATATATGTTCTCTGGATGAAAACACTGATTAAACTCTGAAGATAAAATAATCTTTGAAGCTCTGTAATTTCCTCTGGATGAAGAAATCTCTCAACTGGCAATAGATCAGGTGATATCTCACACCCTCTGAACTGCTTTCAATGGAGATGGCTCGTTCCCCAATGAATTCGAGACTGAAACCCTAAAGCTTCTTGCTCAGACCAAATTTGATCAATTTTCAATAATCAATAATCACATAATGGCTCGAAATCCAAGGCAAAATGGCTTATACCCTCAAAAGTGCGATTTCCACCAAAATAGGGAATCATTAAAATATTCGCACTTTTTATTTAATTACTTTCAATAGTCTCCAGCCAAATATTTATTATAAATTTAATTGCCAAATTGGCCCCTCTCTGATGATGGCGACCCCCTCAATCAAAATCACTTAAGTTATAATTAAATATTATAACTTTATATTATAATCTCCAATTAATTAATATTTAATTAATTTAATTAAATATTAATATCTCTCTCATTAATCATCCGATGCCTGATCCGTCTGAAGCTGACGAACACTGAAGTGATTCTGAACACTGCCAAAACCATACTGCTAAAAATAGCAGGGGTCCCACACTGACTGCCAAGAACTGCTAAAAATAGCAACTTCTGCAAGAAATGTCCGAATGAGTCCGAACGAAAACCAAATGATCAAACTCTGCCAACAGAAGCTGAGCCAAGCTCCAACGTGACCCTCTATCCAGTCTATCAGCCTACGAGGGTCGTATGATAGGCTAATCCTGTGCTCCGAGAGATGTCACTGAGAAGGGGACATGACATTCATGTTCGTGTTTGAGTTCAACAAGGATAAAATTTGGATTAAATTCAGCAACGGCAAAAAAAATTGTGGATCCTACTTAAGATCATATAGAGACTTTAAACACTTACAAACTAAATAATTGCTACTAGATACCTGAAATCCTTCATTTGCACCATGCAGACCTCGTCATCCAAATAACCATTCAACAAGGCACTCTTCACATCTCTCTAATACACCTTCCAACCAAATTGCGCTGCTATAGGGAGAAGCAACTAAAATATGACCATCTTGGTCATAAGAATAAAAGTCTCTTCGTAATCATCCCCTCCTACTGAGAATTGTCTTTCACAACAAGACAAGCTTTGTACTTGTCCAAAGTACCATCAACTTTACATTTAATTTGCAATGAATGGGACTTTTACCCAAAGGCAACTTTACTAACTCCCATGCATGATTCTTCATAAGGGCATCATATGGAACCTAAATACCTATAGCTTCTACATACTAATATGGTTCAAGTAGCTTAAAAAAATTATAAGAGAGAGTAGAATGAAGATGCTCAATTGACTCAACAAACTTGTTTCTATGTTCATTGGGGTTGAGCATTAGATGCGGGAAGGTCACCCTCCACACATCCTCAATAGTGGAATCGTGGAATTATACCAATTTGGTCTTCGTTGTTGTGTAACCCAAGATTCCCAGGGAAAAACAACCACATCTTGATTTGAAAACAACTTAAGACATTCAACGTTTATATACTAAGTAGGAGGTATTTTCCACAATGTGTCAAATTTGATATTGCTACCAAGATTCAACAGTGAGGTTTTCAGTCAAACTCATTGACCCATGTTTCATGATTAGTGGTTCACATGAACCCATCTCTCATGGGTATGAATGGTCCACTCAACACTCATTGCATCTAGGTGATGCTCACAGAGGTGAATCATTGGGCCTTCCTGGAAGGTCACCCATCCCAGTACTACTCCAACTCAAGCGTGCTTAACCATGGAGTTTCCTCCAAGATTAAGCCCCTTAGCTTGCTACCCCATTTGCAAAACCTTCAACAAGTGTTGTGCCTTATGAACCATTCATCATAAAGCCCCTTTAGCTTATCAATTGATAAGTAGGAGGTATTTTCCACAGCGTGTCAAATTTGATATTGCTATCAAGATTCAACTGTGTGGTTTTCAAGTCAAACTCATTGACCCATGTTTCATGATTAGTGGTTCACATGAACCCATCTCTCATGAGTATGAATGGTCCATGTAGCACTCATTGCATCTAGGTGATGCTCACAAGGGTGAAGCATTGGACCTTCCCGAGAGGTCACCCACCCCAGTACTACTCCATGCGCTTAACCATGGAGTTTCCTCCAAGGTTAAGCCCACTTAGCTTGCTGCCCCATTTGCATAACTTTCAGCAAGTGTCGTTCCTTGTGAACCATTCATCATAGAGCCCCTTTAGCTCATCAATTGATAAGTAGGAGGTATTTTCCACAATGTGTTAAATTTGATATTGCTATCAGGATTCAACTGTGTGGTTTTCGAGTCAAACTCGTTGACCCATGTTTCATGATTAGTGGTTCACATGAACCCATCTCTCATGAGTATGAATGGTACACTCAGCACTCATTGCATCTAGGTGATGCTCACAGAGGTGAAGCATTGGGCCTTCTCGGGAGGTCACCCATCCTAATACTACTCCAACTCAAGCATGCTTAACCATGGAGTTTCCTCCAAGGTTAAGCCCACTTAACTTGCTAGCCCATTTGAAAAACCTTTAGCAAGTGTTGTGCCTTATGAACCATTCATCATAGAGCCCCTTTAGCTCATCAATTGGTAATAGGAGGTATTTTTCATAGCATGTCAAATTTGATATTGCTATCAGGATTCAACTATGTGGTTTTTGAGTCAAACTCATTGACCCATGTTTCATGATTAGTGGTTCACATGAACCCATCTATCATGAGTATGAACTCAGGAAACATGGGTAAATGAGCTTGACTCGAAAACCACACTGTTGAATCCTGATAGCAATATCAAAGTTTATATACTAGTTAAGTGAGAATTATTAGCCACTAGCTAACACATTAGTGACTATGATGGAGTATAAGAAAAGCTACAGCCCTCATCATTCAAACGAAGGTGTCAAAGTATTGATGACAAGAGCAATCATATCATCTTCATCCACCCTTTTGTTGATGAAGGAGAGCTAATCTCTTACATTTTCATCTTAAGAAGATGCTCAAAATTGGACCCACCTTCACTCAATTTTCTATAAAACAATAGATTTTTCACATATAGAACTCTAAATTTTTCAATGATATGATACTTGTTTTCTAGACTCTCCCAAAAATCACAAGTGGAAGAGGCATTATAGACTTTGAGTATCATGTCATCAAAGATGGATAGTTTTAACAAAAAAAGGGCTTCTATTTTACAATTATCAAAGTCAGCAAGATTTCTAGCAAATTTTTTTTAGGATAATTTTATAATAGACACTAGACTGAGCAACAATAAGCATTTCATGACTCCAAACATTAAAATGCAAATGCTGGATCACTGAGTGTATTCTGAAATATTGATGCAAACTGAAAGCTTGCATGGTTTAATCCCAAAAGCACTCCAACTCCAATAGATAAACCATGTCTACATATTTTTTTTGTTGTTAACTTTTGCACTTTAGGCAAAACAAAATTTTGAATATCGCCATTATTAGGGTTTACAACCTAGGTTATTCAAAGAGTTTGCAAAAAAAAATTGGAAAACGCGTTAGATAAAGGAAACGACTCCAGATTATATTTTTTTTCTGCTATTCTTTTTTTAGTGAGGATGTTTGTTTATAACATTTCTCGCTGTTGTAACTTGAACACAGTTTGGATTATAGGAATGCTGAAGTCTTCACTTCAAGAAACTGTTTATAATTATCACACATCAGTTTCCCTAGTGTTAGTGATTTTTGTACATTCAGTGTTTGACTGAACATGATCCATCACTTCAAGATCCCAACACAACTAGAATCACAATGTAGGAGTAAATTTCAAGACTTAGTTCTTGTTATTATAGCTTGATCACAGTTTAGATTATAGGAATGCCAAAGTCTTCACTTCAAGAAACCATTTGTAATTATCACGCATCAGTTTCCTTTGTTTTAGTGGTTTTTTTATGTTCAGTGTATGGACTACTCCATCACATCAAGGTCCAAACACAACTCGAATCACATTTTAGAAGTAAATTTCAAGGCTTCGTTTTGGGTTTGTGTAACACTCCTTATATTGTAGGTAGTTGTTTGAATTTTGAATTCAAGCTAATTGACCCTAGATTCCCTTTCTGTTATTGAATATGAAGTCATCTTCTGCAGAATCATGGTTAATTGGTGCATTTCATCTTAACCTTCATGGTAGGTGAAGGTTTTATATTGTTCAATGTTGGATGTTTTTCAGTCAAAACACTTTGTTTTGTATTATTTTACTTTTCATCCCTCATAAATAGCTGACTTCTAAGATTTTGTCCTTATTATATATAGTTCTATATTCTACATAATTTTTGGAACAGAATTCTTGAAATTAATTTGTTTTTGGATTTTTATTTATAATTCTTTTAAGGACTTGTTTACTTTAATTTCTCTTATTCTTGTAAGATTTATTGGAAAATTTTCTTTTTGAACACAACAGGTCGTGGCTTTCCAAAAAGGCTGGTTTTAGGGAAGAGCAAAATGATTCGTGGCTGGGAAGAGGGCATACCTTCAATGCTGAAGGGTGAGGTTGCCATGGTGAGTTCTATTGTGCATTTTGTGAGTCTAGGGCATAGTTGCCATAAACTACAAAGAAATTAGGGGTAAGCTTTATATTATAAGATCTGTAAGATAAAATTGAGGTGTAATAGGTTTCAAAGAGTTCTTGTTTAAATCATTTGGTCTTAAGCAAACTATATGCATCTTTAAGCTTTATGTTTAATGCCTTATTTCTAGTTTGGAATTAAATGCAGAATATATAAATCACAGCTTATGATTCCCAAAAATTTCAAAAAAATAAGTGTCCAGATATTTTCTCATCTAGCAAATGGTTATATAATTTCAAAAAGTTAGGTGATTTACAGAAATACACAGTGATGCATTTCCAACCCCAAACCCTGCATACATCACTTCCACTGTCCCAGGGACATGGGTACAACAGGGAATGCCTCCCAGCTCTCCCTTGTCCTTTGGGAAATTGAGTATTTGTAATGGAACACTAGTTGATGAGGTTAGTTGTCCTCATCTTGGGGACAATTAGGCGTACCCTTTATAAGAAATATTTTTTTCAAATAAATAAATAAATAGTTATTTCATCTCCTCACATCCAACACGAATTCTCTAGAAGCAATTCGAACACTGAAAATCCAAGATACCAATTGGTGGTCCATAGATTTGGAATGTGTCTTGACTGCAGGTATTTCTTCACGTGGCAACATTTTGACTAGCCTAGAGCCTATGTATTATTTGGGAACAGATGAATTATTGAGATTGAAAGTGATACTAAATTCCAAAGATTACCATATTCCTAAATGGATAGTTGGTTACAAATTGTTTTTTGAGATGTAGAATCCTCGTTTGAAGATTGTCTAGGAAAATATTTAGAAATTGCAAATTGTTGAATGGAACATTCTATCTTTCTATATTCCTCTTTTTTTTAACACTCACAACAAATAACTTGGATGCAATAAAGATTAATTTTGAGCAATTGATTATGACACAATTAAGAGGTTCAACTTTCAATATCAACAATATGGAGGAAATTATGGGAATTTCAATGAGAATTGGGGTGTATAAGCTCAAGGTGCTTGAATATGAGATAATATGTGATGATCATAAGCTTTGTTCAACGACAGTTGGATAAGAGTGAGTTAGCCTAGAAGCCTGTACTTGGTGAAATAAGGGAGTTTATGGATAATGTTCAGCTTGCAAGAGAAAAATATGGAACACCCTCTCTAGAATCAATAGACGCTTTAGATTCATATTCATATTTAGAGTTAGATGTTGTTTCGGAATAGGCATTTATGGCTATTTTTATTTTTGGCCAATGTTTACTTTGGAGTAAAGATGAGAGCCTATTTTAGAATTAGTTTGCTTTAAAGTAATTTTATTTCCTCTTTTTCTATAGACATGGTTAGGATTGTTCTAAAGTGACACTTTTATGGGTATATTTTATTATTGCTTTTCCCCTAAAAGCTACCTCATGAGAGCTTATAAATAAGTGCTTTATGTACATAATTTGTAATGAGAGTTGATTGTAATGTCCCCTTCTCAGTGATGATCTCATTATGGATTGATAGCTTATTTCTGGAAATCCGTAGGCTACTCAGATGTGCAAATTAGGGTTTCCACATTCAGAGGTGTTTTTAAAGGCTTGCATGTGAGTATTTCTGATGCATGTTTGGTGGCTTTTTCTGGGTTTTTAAAGAGCTTCGTAATGAGGTAACATGCATCAGCTTCTGACAGCCTTCCTAGGGACTTACTATTTTTAGTAATTCGTGTTTTCTGCTCAGTTCGGCATTTTGTTGATTTTGTAGTGAACTTACTATTTTTGGCATTGGCTATTTTTAGGAAGTCTATTTTTGGCAGTGGCATCATCAGTAGTTCAGCTTTGGTCATCATGCTATTTTTGGCAATCTATTAATTTCAGTTTTGGCGTTGGTCTTGGCTACCTCCTTGGATTGAGTTCCATAGTCAAATTTTATGTTTTGCAGTTGTATCCCATGCCTAGGCTTAATGAGTTCAAGTCATTTTAAGAAAGGGGTCATAAAGGGGTCAACCACTTTGAACATTTAATGTTTATGATAAATGTTTTATTATTGCATCTTAAAAGTGGATGCCTAAATGGAGATGATTAATGTTTTATTAATTCAAATAAAGTGTTTGATGAGAGGTGGCGTCTCTCGGAGGAATGCAAAGAGTTTCTTGAAGTGGTTACAGATTGCTTGGGTTTCTCTTTGAAGGCTATAAAGGAAGGCTTTGCTTTGTGCTGATTATGCTTGAATATTTTGGTAAAGTTATGCTACTGGACTGAATCCAAAACCTGGCTAAGGGGAAGCTTAGCAAACCAATCCATCCTTCGGGCTTGAAACTATGGCTACCTAGGTGGTTATTTGAGACCGTGTTTCACACAGAGGTGTAGATTGAGCTTTAATTCTGATGTTGTTGGACAGGTTGCTGCTGTAAAATCTGTTATCTAACTGCTGGTTTTACATGGCTAAAGCGAAAATTCACTGATAGCTTCGTCATGGAATTTATTCTCATTTTGGGTATTTGCTCATGTTGTTTGACTGTGGAGGGCGCCTAGACTGGAGAAGTTTCGGAATTTAATTTGAACTGTGGAATTTTTGGGAGAAGGTCGACCCTTCCTAGAGGCCGTACCATCTCTTGGTTGCTTTGGAATTTGTGCCTTCTATTTCTTTCTGTTTCTGGCTCGATTTCCCAATGGAGTTTGGACGCCTAGCCTCTAGCTGTTGATTGACTATGGTTTGGAGACATTCAGAGCTGTTTCAGAGGAGATTCGTCGATTTTTGGTGATATTCTATCTTGCTGGTTTGATTTTCTGTATACACTGTTTCTGATCAGACTTGTTAGATTTTGATATAATGCTAGTTTGAGCTTCATTTCTATATCTCTATTGCATTGTAATTGTTAGAGATTTATTACTCTAACTCATTGTGAATTTGGAAGCATATCTATTCTTATTTGCAGCTGGAAACTTTTCATTGTAAAGTTGGTTTAGTAGTACTAACAACTATTTAATTTATTGCTGCAATTTAGTTATGAATTTTACACTCCCACTGAAGAAGTGGTTGAGTTTAATAATCATTCTTTCATTATTGTTAATTCCCCCCACAAAATGAGTGGTAAAGTGGAAAATATTCCCCTTGCTGAATAAGTGGTAGTGTGGAATTGTATGGTTGGTTACCCGCCTATTTGTATTTACTTTCATTCATGGTCGGCTAGCCACCTACAGTTGTTTTGTAATTCTTTCCAGTTGCTAATGATCCCCATAACCATATGCTATCACCTCGCCCACATTGGGATCTTGGTGAACATTCTTGGTGAGGGTTATTTTACAAGCTGGTTTTATTGTGCTAAAATAAAAAAAAATTAAGGGGGAATATTACATCGATTCTAGACTTATATTGTAGAAGTTTCCATTTGAACTTTGAAGTTGAATCATTTTGTCGTGGATGTGAGAATTTGGTAAGTTAGTAATGCAAATCATTTGTATTTAACTTTGTACGACACTTGTCTTTATTCTTTAAAGTATCTATGTATGCTTCTACGAAATTATTTCTTTTCAATCTTGTACTTTGTTTCTTGTTATTACTAGAGTATTTCCTTTAATTAATCCAGTTGTTGATACAAATCTATTGGTCTTTGCTTTAACAAGTGTAAAGCATACATTTTTAGTTCAACTTCATATTGTTATTTAGCTGTATAAACACAAAAAATTGTGGTAAAATATGGGTCAAGTTTTCTTTCAAATTATTTGTTTTCATATAAATCCCCAAAGGATAAATTGTGTGCATAAGTATTTTAGATTCTAGGAGTAATATAGATTAGGGAGCTTCCTTTGCAAATTTGTAGATAGGATTTCCTCACACATTGTCATTAAAAGGACAAATAAAAACAATAACAGTCCTAAAAGGGTGAATTCAAATGCTAACACTTGTATTGGAAGTTCATAAGAAATTTTAGTGGTATTTTTCTGCCGCTCATTTGTCATGCCCTGCCAAAATGCCTAGATCACTGCATATTAATCCATTGGCGATATCATAAAAACCAATGCAAGGGGGCACCAAAAATATTCATAAGGGAGTGCCAACGAAAGAGTTTAATTAAAATTAAATTATATTTTCCAAGGGTAGCAATGGTGAAAGGTGGGGACTCTTCCACCAATAAGGTATAAAGGAGGGATCATTCCATGAGAAGGGATGATAAAACAATTAAGAAAAAATATTATGTGACTCCTAATGTGAAAGGTTGTGACTCCTTCAAATATGAAAGGTTGTGACTACCTCGATAATAAGATATAAAAGGGAGATCATTTCCTTGTGGGGAAATCATCAATGGGGAAATCATCAATTAATCAATTTGAAAATAAATTATTATTCTCAAAAGGCAGCAATCAAGGGTGGTGACTCCTTCAAGAAATGGATATAAAGGGCAGATCAGTTCATTGACATTCAATCAGCAATCATCACTCATCTATACATCAAGAAATCAAGCAATTAAAATATCAAATAGAATCAATTAAGCATTATTCAAGCATTTACTCATCAATTCATCAAGAAATTTCAATCAAGCAAACAACAATAAATCTATCAATACATCGAGCAATCAGTCTTGAATTTGAGGAACTGTCTTGCAAATAGGGAGGAGAAAAACCCTTCCAAGTTCATGAGATATTAAGGACAAAATGTTAGTGTTGTGTAGCTTAGGGAGATATTTTTCTTTAAATATAGTGTATCTAAGGCAGGTCGGCCTCATGCTATATAAACAATTGTACTTGTTCAAGGTCGGCTCTAGATGAAGGGTTGCCTAGTTTGTATAAATAGGAGAAGGTGTCTCCTCTTTTCATCAATCAATCAAGCAATTCATTCATTCCAATTCACACTTCAGCAGCAGGTCGAGTTTCCTAAGCAGCAGATCAACATCAAGGAGAAGAGTTAATACTTAGTGTATTCATGAAATTGCACCAGATATAAATGCAGATCATTGTATTGTATTCACCCTTTCTAAGGGCTTGTTATTCTTCTAATATATAAAGATAATATTGTTGCTAGGTTTTTCTCCCTTGAGGAGGAGGGTTTTCCCAGGGTAAAAATGCTGTGTTCATTGTCTTATGTGTTGCATTTTCTGCTTATTACATTTCTGATCTTAAAACTAACATGGTATCAGAGCGGGTTTAAGTAAAGATGCGATCAGATTTGGTTAAGTAGATTCTCCAGGAAGTAATACGAAGAGACAAAATGGCAGTGTTGATAGTTCCAGTGGTTTATTTATTATTATAAGATTAGTGCGCTGACATCTATAGATTGGGAATTCATTACTATTGGATTGATGATTAGTGGGAGATGACTGAGCAGTTCAATAATGACAAGTCTATATAGTCAAATTCAGTATTTTGAAATAAGCCGATTTATCAATAAGGGATAAACTTATACAGGTTTGGCCGATGCAGAAAAAGACAAATAGTGATCCTACCTGCCGTGAAATCTACAAGAAGAGACAGATCGAGAATTTCTTATTTGGTCGATGTGGTCTAGTTCCATTACATCAAAGTTTATTTTGGATGGCATTAAAGTGATGACAGGTGGAAATCGCGATTTGGACTATTGGAGAATATTAGCGTTTTTTGCTACCACCACTGGGCATTGAATCTTAATGGTTTCCAGCAAGCGTGGCACTGAGGGAAGCGATTATTAATCCGATCTGGCCGAGGCTAGGCTCTGGCTGCCATTGGCACATTGGCTGCTTCAAACATTTGCAACTCCCAGTTGGACATAGCGAACTCAAGGGCCCGACCATTTAGGATGAGTGAACAAGTATTTCCGAACATCACATAAGACACACAACTTCAGGTTACACTTTCCTGATTTACATACTATCATGGGGGACACTGCGTGCAACATTGAAGACTTGCAAAGAAGTCGGAATTAGTGCCTGAATCGGGGAATCTCCCCTGACCATCGAGACCGCTTCAACATCATACAACATACGGGATCATCTTCTGGCTCTATCATCCTACGGGCGTCAGAGACTCTGCACGGGAACCACTTCAAAAGCTATCTCCAAGAGATCTGGTTGAGGTCCGTCGACTCTCTGCCAAGCCATTCATAGTGGCTAACGAAAATTGAGATTATTGGTCTCTCTGAGAATCACGCGAAGATTGGTGTCTACATTGTAGCGGCACTTCCTGTACAGCCGAATGCTGTAGTTCATCACTCAACAAGGATTGGGCCTTTTATCTTGCCGTCTTGGTTGCACCTATTCAGTGCGGCTAATATTAGCGTTGTTTTTCACTGTTTTGTATCGACATCTCTACGTATATTTCTTGCTACAATTTTAGTGTTGTCGTTTTCTGTTCTGTATCTCCAATGATATCTGTGTTGTGGGCATTGATCGAACTATGGAGGAATCAATATAATTAGCTGTTGTGTTGTATTGGCATCAATCTTAGTTTTGCATAAAGAATTCAAAGGGAGGATGAGCTTGAGGCATCTTGTGAGGAAGTCATGCCGGCTGGAGAAAAGATCCTTCACTGGAGACATCTCTTGGGGGCACAAGGTTGGGTCAGCCTTGAATGGAGAGTTTGCATCAACAAAAGAAGATTGAGAAAAATGAAGACACTAAAACCTATACAGATTGTCATTGCAATCAGCGACTACGAAGAGGAGGAAATGACATTCAGAGGGAGTTAAATTCCGAGAATTCAAGACTCGAGTTGAGAGCATGTTCGGAAAAAAAAAAATAAAATAAAAAAAAATTAAGGTTCCGAGATCAGTCAATGGAGGGGAGTTCACTTCTAGAAGATTTCTTTGCAATCTTTGAGGCAGGGATCAAGAGGGAGTTTTGTGACTCACTGAGAAGAAGTGAAGGTGTCAGCTAAGTGGGTTGCAGTGTTGCAAGGCCAGGTGCTAAAGTCCTTGGAAGACCTCTTCAGCTGTAGAGAATAGAATTGCACAAGACAGTCAATTTGGATTTGACATTGGTAGCTCCGCAAACCTATTCAGAATAGGGTGATCTGGGATGAGGTCGAGAAGGACATTCCTGAACTCTCACAAGTTAGTAGTGCCAGAGGTGTGCATTGGAAACCGTTCCTCTATGGCAAGCATTGCAGGCAATCTTGGACGAGGAGGTCAGAAGGTTGATGCAAGTACTTGGAGCTTCAGAGGGTGTCACGTCATTACGAAGAATTGTTGTAATGTATATTTCTTTGAGACGGAGAAATATGAGATGAAAGCCCTTGTAATGTATATTTCTCTGAGACAGAGAAATATGAGGTGCAAGCCCTTGTTCATCTCTGAGACAGAGATGAGACGTCATGTTGAGAGACTCCATGACGACATCATGTTGAGAGACTCTATGATGAACCCTTGTACATCTCTGAGACTGAGATGTGTTTCTTTCCACACATGGGAGTAGCCATTGTGGACGTCATGTTGAGAGACTCCATGACGCCATCACGTTGAGAGACTCCGTGATGGACTTTTGTACATCTCTGAGACTGAGATGTGTTTCGTCATGTTGAGAGACTCCATGACGACATCACGTTGAGAGACTCCGTGATGAACCTTTGTACATCTCTGAGACTGAGATGTGTTTTGTCATGTTGAGAGACTCCATGACGACATCACGTTGAGAGACTCCGTGATGAACCTTTGTACATCTCTGAGATTGAGATGTGTTTTGTCATGTTGAGAGACTCCATGACAACATCATGTTGAGAGACTCCGTGATGAAATCTTGTACATCTTTGAGACTGAGATGTGGTTTTCCACAAATGATTGTAGCCATTGTGGGCGTCATGTTGAGAGACTCCATGATGAGGATATCTGGAAAAATACCTCCCTAGCTAAGAGGGAGTGTTAGTGTTGTGTAGCTTAGGGAGATATTTTTCTTTAAATATAATGTATCTAAGGAAGGTCGGCCTCACGCTATATAAACAATTATACTTGTTCAAGGTCGGCTCTAGATGAAGGGTTGCCTAGTTTGTATAAATAGGAGAAGGTGTCTCCTCATTTCATCAATCAATCAAGCAATTCATTCATTCCAATTCGCACTTTAGCAGCAGGTCGAGTTTCCTAAGCAGCAGATCAGCATCAAGGAGAAGAGTTAATACTTAGTGTATTCATGAAATTGCACTAGATATAAGTGTAGATCACTGTATTGTATTTTCCCTTTCTAAGGGCCTGTTATTCTTCTAATATATAAAGAGAATATTGTTGCTGGGTTTTTCTCCCTTGACTAGGAGGGTTTTCTCAGGGTAAAAATGCTGTGTTCATTGTCTTATGTGTTGCATTTTCTGCTTATTACATTTCTGATCTTAAAGCTAACACAAAAACCCTTATTTCTCTTGTCAAGGTTGGACGAAAATCCTCCAAGGTGGATTAAAAGTTTTAAGATGAAAACCCTTGAATACTCTTGGCAAGTTAAAGACGAAAACCCTTGATATTGCCACTGCTGAGTTAGAGACAAAAACCCTTGATATTGCCACTGCTGAGTTAGGGACAAAAACCTCTAATTCAACAGATTTGAAAGCATTTCCAAAGAATTCAAGGTATGATTGATTTTCAGAAATATGTCATGAATTACTAACTAATTCTAGCAGACCTGAAAGTAATTTTGAAGGAGAATTATAGTGGAAAACCAAGATAAGTTCAATTTTCCAAATTATTCATAGAATTATAAAGTTGAAGATTATAATAAAATTTAATCATTTTAGATAATATTTATAAATATAATCCAATTATCTTTCTAAGTTGGAATTATTGTTTTAGTGCAAAAATTAGAAATGTTCCAGAAAGGGACATTACATCATTGTATGTAGAAAGGTGGGTTTGATTGGTTTGTTTCCACAACCAAGAGTTTTGAGCTCTTGAAGAAGGTGAGCAAGAAGCCTATGTTGGCACTCTTGGATTTTTCTAGAAGGGAATGATTAATGTATGACCAAGAGTTCTATGTAGTTGTTCAAGCTTTGGGGAAGTGGGAACATTAGTTGTTGCCTAAGGAGTATGTGCCATAGCAGCAAAAATCTTTTGGGGAAAAAATCAGCAAACCATAGGCATAAGACTTGTGAAGATTGCACATGAAATACTGAGAGGGGGGGTGAATCAGTATTTCAGACTTTTAAAAAACTTTAAACCAGATTGATCATGTAAATCAGAAATCAACTTCAACACATTAGAGCAACATAAACACCATGAAAAGATAAACACCAGGATTATGTGGAAAACCCTTTCGGGTAAAAAACCACAGCAAAATATTGCTTTTATTTATCTCCAAAGGGCACCAACTCCGATTACATTTAGTGAGCACCAACCCATCGAGAGCACCAATCCACCGAGAGCACCAACTCTCCTTCGAAGCACCAACTCCGAATACACTGTAATGACCCCTTTCTAGAGGAAGCACTTAAACCCGAATCTTGCATTCAAAGTGTTTCTCAAAGAGACATTAGAAACATTAGAGATCGATAAAATTTCGTAATAACATCTAATAAGATCAAAGATGATATAAATATTTCATTCTTGTCAAAGGATTATTCATTTCCTCCTTATCACTCACTATGAATGATTCTTCTATAATCTATTTCATAAATACATTAGATATTAAACGTCTTTCAAGATCCCATAGATGGAAGTCTATTATACCATTTAACATCATAGTGAATGAATAGAGTCATTATTACTTATAAGGCTCAATAATTGCAGCAAGCATCATTATTGCATAATCACAGATAAAGTGTATATCTATATACATATAGACATACTTAAGTATATAAATATATAAACTATAATCGTTTACTAATTATTTATATATATTTATTCCATATATAGGCTATAGTCATTAATAAATATTATATATATATTTGTTATACATTTATATATTTATTATATATAAATGTATATATTTATTTATTTATAACTTAACAATCAAACCAAACTTACCTTAAAACAGCATACCTCTGACTGTCAGCTTGCTGACAATGACTTCAATATATATTTCTACCTTTATTCCCCTTTCATTCGTTGCCTTCCTTCCAATATCTATTGCTGCCTTTGATCACTCTCTGCAGGAATTAAGAGACATCCCTTGTGAATGGTTCGCTGCTTCTTTATACTGCTGATTCATTAGCTGAGAATATATTTACATATTCCTTATACTAGATATTCCTTTATTTATTCACCCTTCTCTATACTCCTCTCTCTCGGCTTGGTCTTGTCTTTATATATTAATCTCCAAGAGTCATGCTTGTCCTTTGACTAGGGACGTGTTCCTCTATGCAGCCACTGCCCCGCCTTCATAACTAATTTTGATTAGCAGCAGATTGTGATCGATGCCTAAAAAAATCGTTGGCTTCTAAGAACTGATTCATGAATTGTACTTTTCATGATTTAATATTTATTTGTTTATTACATTTATTATTTGTTTATTTGTTTATTTATTATTTGTTTGTTATTATAACATGACAGTAATCAGAAATAATATTTTTAATTATAATATTACAATGATAATTTTTAGATTATATTTATTTTATTATTGTAAATATATATATATATATATATTACGTATTTCATATTATCATAATGATTATACTATTTAGATTTTATTATGAATATTATATATTATCTATTATATTTATAATCGTAATTATAATATTATTTTGTGTTTATATAATATATTTATAAACTGGATTTATTATAAATATATTTATTTATTTATTCTAAATATTTCATTTTTACATTTATATCATTGTTTTTTTGACAATAACATTAATAATGATGTAATTACATTAATAATATTAGTTTGCAATTGCCTATATTTTTATTTTGATATTTATTTTATGTTATTTTCTTATACCAACACTTTTGCAATTATAATTCTATCTTGATAATTAATATACACTTGTACTTCGTTATTTATTTATTTGCATTTATATTCTAATATTTATGGTTTTTAAGTATTTGCATTTCAGTGCTTAGCAATTTCAGTGTCGTGATTTGGGGACATGATAGTCCACCCCGCCTGAAATTGCTTGTCCTCAAGCAATCTCAAACATGAATTACACTAATCTACTAAGAAAGTCTTTTTTTATCATTGTTAAGCACAAGCGATTATAAACACACATGGTGTAGCTATGTTGAAACCATGCAGAGGTTATATGCAAGTCATACACGTCGACACTCATGCTAGAAATGCATCAATTACATCGGACATAGAGAAGATATTCAACGACATACAATAGGTACACGTATAATCACTCATGTTGAATACATACCATACATAGAGAAAATTATTAGACAGGAAACAGTCACAAGGTATGCACATAAGATGTTGTAGGTCACAATCACTATAGTAATGAAGCCAGTAACATATGAAGCATGAGAAACATTGAAAGGCACATAAGTTGCATTGTGAAGCATATTCATGGGCATTAAGAGGGTACTCATGTATGAAGAGTCTTGACAAACATGAATTAATCACATATAAAGCTTTCATGAAATAATCATGTTGAAGGCGCATCAAATATATAGCAAACACATAATCACTTTGCAAGATATGATACATACACTTGGGAAATACAAGGCACGTTAATACATTCAAGGTATGCAAATACACTCAAAGAAGTATACATGTCCAATCAAGAGTATACATTCAAGAAGCATACATAACAGAATTATACTCATGCAGTAAGCATATCATGCATAAAACAAGCATGTAAGACATGAGGCACACTCACAAGATAGGAATCATGTTTGAACACACGTAAGCAATAAGCATGGAGCACACACCAACATGGAACACAAACCCGAATACATAAGGCATGAAGTATTCATGAAGTGTACACTTGTATATATAAAGCATGGGGTATGTTCGTTAGTTGCAAGTAGACATGCTAAAACATGCCAATCATGAAAGACACATCAGGAAGTTATCCACAGAGCAGTCATGTTGAATATATTAGTCATAAATGCATTCAAGATACAAATCATGGAGCAAACATGAATACATGTATAGAGCATAATCACGGATTACGCATGGAGCATACCAATTCATGAAATACACTTATAAATACATGGAGTAAGACACACAATGTAAGACGAATACACATAGAAGCATCGAGCAATAAATTACACAAAAGGTATGTAAATCATGTAATTATACTTAGGAAAAGAAATACACTTGGAGTACATACGTAGAGCACCTAAACCTAGACAAGGTATGCCATGCATAAATACTCATAAGGTAGGAAGCAACATAAATATACCCAAACAGGGAGCATACATAGAGGAATTACACACATGGAGCATAAAGTATTTAGTCATTACTTAAGACATGAATATGTAGAGCATTCAAATACACTCAAATTTACTTTTGTGCATGGAATATAAGCATATCATGCATTCAATTAATGGAAAATATGCAATATGAAGCATTCATTCGGATATACATAAAGAACAAAATGATCCTACATATAGAACATAGGTATAAGAATGCTTGTAGATGCACTCAACAAATACAAACAAACACATATGAGGCATGAATTATGCAAACACAAAGTATACACTTAAGAATGGAAAAAACATGTATTAGTGTACATCAATCATGAACTGAACAAGTAAGATGCTAAGCATGTCCATATGAAACAAAAACATCATAAAATAAGTAAAGCATAAAGTATACGTGTGAGTAATACATGAAGTATATGCATAAGTGCATGAAGTCACAAAGCATATGTATGAATACATGTAAGTCATAAAGTATACGCTTGAATACATCATCATGAAGTACACACTCGAGTTCAAGATCACAAAGTACACAAATATGCCATAGAGTATACAAGTACATCTCAAATTCAAATACAAGTCATAGAGTATTCACTCAAATATAGAGTATACACTCAAGCACAAATACAATTATATAAGACCAACCACATTATGTACATATAAAACATATAAGAATTATTATTTACCATACAACACTTAAAAATGAAAATCTGATTTGTCCATTGCACAAATAAGTCAAATTACACAAAATTTAGGACTCTATCATAGTAAGGGATTGGATGAGACGGATAAGTCCGCCCGAAGCAATCTTTCCTAAGCCTAGGAGCGGATATACCATCCCTCCTGGCTCCTGATGGCATGTACTCAGTCATCCGATCCAAGGAGTGGTGTACTTAGGGGATACGCTTGTATCTGCTTTCCTTATCCATCCTCATCATCTCCCAACTATGTTGGAGAATTCCTAAAGTTAAACATGCGATAGTTTAGAGGAGAGAAATCCATAGGAGGCCCGTAGATACTCTCTCTAAGCCCAAGAGCGGATATCACCCCCTTGGCTCCCGATGGCATGACACTTGGTCATCTGATCCGGGGAGTGGCATACCTAGAGGAGAACTAGTACCTGCTCAACCTATAGGTTCCCTCCCTTAACTTTCTACATGTTTGTTTGATGATACAAAACTTTGATGAAAATATGAAATACACTTCATGTGAGAGACATTATCATAGAATATATCACAATAATATAGTGAGATATTCAAAACATATCAGTAATTCTATAAGATATTAAGAATAAATAGTAGCACGTATAACTTTATTATTCCAAAATGACATCAATAGAAATGAGCGACATCAACTAGAATAAATATCATTATATATAAATTCTTATTCTACCGCATTATCATTTAATTTCAAGATATATTTACCAAAAATTAATATCTAAATTCATGATGTATTTTACCGAACTCATTATTTAAATTTATTAAATATTTTCTTTTATACTTACCTGCAGATTCCTCTTGCCTTCTAGCCCCGATCCTTGGTGATTAGAATATCAAATGATTTTGTCCCATTTTATTCTTCTCCCCTTCCATGGTTGTTTCGTGTGGTTACCTCATAGAATACTTATGATGGAATAGATCATCATGATCTCATTAGTTGTCTAATTCAAAATAACATATATGTATTTATCTATTTATACATATATATCTTGATATTTATTTTACACTTACATACGATAGCTATGATAAGGTTAACGAATGTCAACGTAAAGTAATTACATTCAATGGTTACAGGGCATACCTGATCTGTATACATCAGAATGTGCTTCTATATGTTTATAGAGTATACCTTTGTCTTTGGCAAGTTTGCATACCACTTCGATCTGCAGGAACCTCTTGTTTCCCAGCCAATGATGCCACCTTCTTGACTTTGTTTATCTCTAAACACTTTGATGGTTTCTTCTCTTTCCCATGTAGCATCTTCTTTAGGAAGTCCCTTCCACTTGATTAGAGTTTCGGTAATGATCCTGTTCCTCAATGTCTTTTCTCTGGTGTCTAGGATAAATTCTAGCTCTAAGATAAGTTGTCCTTCATCGTCTAGAGGAGGTAACTCAAGTAGCTCAAGCACACAAGCAAGTAGTTAAAGAAGGCAACGAGCAACTCAAGCACATAGGCAGGTAGCTCAAGTAGCTAGGTAGGCGGCTCAACCAGCTCAACCACACAAGCAACCAGCTCAAGCATGTTGGTAATCAGCTCAAGCAAGTAGGAAAGTAGCTTAAGTAGACAAGAAAGTAGCTCAAGCATACAAGCAACCAGCTCAAGCAAGTAGGCAAATAGCTCAAGCAAGTAAGCAAGTAGCTCAAGCAAGTTGGCAACCAGCTCAAGCAAGTAGGCAACCAGCTCAAGCAAGTAAGCAAGTAGCTCAAACAAGTACACAAGTAGCTCAAGCAAGTACACAAGTAGCTCAAGCACACACAGGATGGCAGGAAAGATGCCCTGATACCACTGTAATGACCCCTTTCTAGAGGAAGCACTTAAACCCGAATCTTGCATTCAAAGTGTTTTTCAAAGAGACATTAGAAACATTAGAGATCGATAAAATTTCGTAATAACATCTAATAAGATCAAAGATGATATAAATATTTCATTCTTGTCAAAGGATTATTCATTTGATACCCTTCCTTTTGAGAACTATAGACAAGCTCACGACTTATACAGTAGACAACTTCGACACACAAGCTCTATCACAACCCGTATATCTTGAATAGAATATGATGATACCTTATTCAATTGATACCCTCCCTTTTGAGAACTGTAGACGCAAGTGGTATACAACGCTTGCGTATCATAAAGGAATGGACAAAAATAGCGTGTATTTCCAGCTCCACACAAACAATCGTCGCTGCCAACACTCAAGAGAAACCGCCACAGTATTGTTAGAAGGTAAATAAATTTCTGAAGACATTGCGCTTCACAAGCTGTCACTAATAAAGGATATGCAACATTTAATAAAATGGCCGCCCACTAAATCTAAAGCCTTTGTAAATTAAGTTCGCACAGATAGACCGAGCACAATAATTTTTGAAGCTGACAAAAGGAAATGATATGTTTCATTTTAAATTCTTGATAGTTGCTGAAGGAGTCGTCAAAAAAAAAAAATTGAAGCAGTCGAATAAAATAAGAGCAGACCAAAATAAACAAAAAATATTCTCCGTGTATACTCGTCTTTCTTCAATCAAATGGTCTTTGAAGACATTTAATGAACACGCCCTTATAGAAGAAAATGCGATGCCATATTAGGGGACGCCACTCAAAATAGTCTTTAAAGATATCAAAACATTTTATCTTAGACACCGTTGCCAAAGACAGTATGCGCTAACCCATAATCATCAAAACATTTTCAATAGAAGAGCCGTCTCAGAACTTCACGGGAGTTACTTGCGTCTCTCACCACATAAAACAATTCATGTCTTTCTATCCATTTCCCGTCAGAGAAATCTTCATAAGTGCTGCCACATATAAAAAATCCTGTTCACCACGCCATATGTCACCTTATTCATATCATGTGAATAAATCCACACAAGAAATGCGATACGTCCTCTAAAAGACACGACTTCAATATCACAACATATGCAAAACTCTCTTGAATGAAGATGTCGTGATTTACTCCTGACCCCTGTAGCCGACATCCAATCACCGAAAAACATCATAAAGGCGATTTCAAATATATTTCCAATTTTTATCATCGGGCACTTATTCTAAAAACCGAAACTCAAACAGCCAATACACAACACTCTCACGACATCCTTTAAAAAAACATTGATATATCAATCAAAATCGTTGCACTAGAAAAGCTGTCTCATAACACTTGTAGCCACATAGGCAGCGACATTCTTTCTTAGCCACGATACACCTTATATTGATTCTTTGTCCTTTTCAATGAAGACAATAAACATTCCCAACTCACATTCAACATAGAACCTGAATAAAATTATATTCACTGATAGCCATAAAGTATATCAACTGCCTCAACAAAGAATTCATTATATGTTGACACTTAAGCTGATTGGAGATTTCACTTGTAGACCAAAAAACAAGTAAGCTGCTGATGTAGACAACCAGGCAGCTGAAGCACACAACCAAGCAGGTGAAATAGACAAGTAAGCACCTTAACCAAGCAACCAAGCAGCTCAAACAGGTAGGCAAGGAGGTCAAGCAACTCAAGCAGTTAAGCACGTAGCTCAAGCAAGCAGGCACGACAAACACCTTGACATCACACCTTGACATCAATGACAAAATATTCCAACAACTTGTATTTTTAAAATTTTAAAGTGTTGTACCCAAAATAATTTTTTTTGGCATTCTGTATAATTTGAGCTAAATCTTGTTAAAATGCCATATAAAGTTTGTTTTAGGTCAAACCAATCATAGAATCTTGGTGGGTTTCTATCAAGGAACACATGTGCAAAATTCTGAAAATTTGAAAATTAGGGTTTTACGCCCCTATTTTCAGGGAAACCCCCGAAAATAGGACCTTCCAGTAGTGAAAATGATTTTGATAGGATTAAAAGGCTTCACGATCACATTGGTCAAGTCAGAATCATCAAAAGACATGTTTTACTCTGGTGGGTCTATTTCTATTTTTAGGAATAAAGTTAGAAGCTCCGCAGCCATTAATGGTAGATTGGCCAGTACCAGGAGCTGAAAGCTAAGCTTCAAAAGCTTCAACGACACAATCATGGCAGAAAAGGTCTAAAAAGATGTTTGATGAAGGAGATTCCTAAAAATGAAAAAGGTCAAAATTTGACTAACTTTGGAAATGTTACGAAGGAGAGATAGTTCACATGCTGAAAAGAGCCTTTTTCAAGCAGGGACGCCCATGATCTTTTAAGGTCAAATGCATTCACCAAGATCTTTCAAGACATTCATTCTTGATGTTTGCTTGCTGGCGTGACAACGAAACAAACAGATAAACCATCTGAGGAGTAGATCATAAACAGTCGCTGACAAAGCGAAAAGAGGCAGTTGAAGAAATATCAGGAAATGACTGTAAAAGGTGGAAATTAAAGAAAAAAGAGCCTTTTCAAAAGAAAGGCGCCCTTCCTTTTAGACCTTCAGATGCTGATAAACGACAAAAGGCTTCCTAGGATAACTTTCTCAGCCTAGGTAGATCTCAACAACACAACTGAAAGCACAGACATCTGACAGGGCAGTCAACAGAGAATCAGGATCAAAGTAGGCAACTTTTCAGATGAAGATGATCAGGCCAAAAGACAAAAGCGCCCTTTTCAAGGAGGGGCGCCCTTGAATAAAGGAACCCTAAAATGAAATCCAAGTTTTCTGAAGACAGTCATCTTTGGCAGAACAGAGCTGGCTACCTGATGAGATATCAAGCGAAATCATCTGACTCTCCGATCAATGAGAAATCCAGATCAAAGCACGAGAGGTCATTTCAAAAGGCTGAAGAACGAAGTTTGAAAATTCACCAAGGCATTAGCAAAAGAGCCCTTTCTTGGAAAAGGCGTCCTTTCTTTTGAAGCCCTAAACTTAGCTTTTCATCATCATGTTTCCCAGACACTTCTTTTCAGTATGGATCCAACTCCGCAGTGAATGTGTTAGCGACATCTTAGGATCAACAGATAAGGCTAGATTCAAGATCAAACAGAGGTCTTTCAGGAGAGAAAATATTTTAAAACTTGCAAAAAACCAAAAGGGACGCCTAAAAGAAGTCAAGGGTCAATTTGTTGACTAAAGTCAAGAGCTTTTGAGTTAAAATTGGCTAAAACACTCCACGATCAATGGAAATCACCTTTTTGAACTTTAGATCAAGCCAAAATCACTTTTGATCATGAGTTAGACCCCCAAACTTGTGGATCTAAGGTTTGAGTCTATATATTCAAGGTGAAGGCATCCTACTTCATTATTTCATTGTAGGTTAAGAATCAAGAACAGCCACAAGCTCTCAAGGACGCCATTGACAGATCTGAACAAGGTTTTCACCCGTCCTTCAATTTTTCTTGCAGATCTGAAGCAGAAGAGGATTGCTAATTTGAGGACTGATTCGAGCAAGATTTTTCGGAAATAGGATAAAAGCTTCAATCCATCTTTGTCTACGCTACTCTATACGGTCTTAGGTTTCTGCATTTCTGGAAAAAGCAACGGGCTTCCATCGGATCCCAGGATCAAACGTTGAATTTAAAGCGCGAAATTTTCAGGAGAATATACAATTTTTCGACCAATAAACTTCTTTACTTTTAGGTTTCAGAAAAAGTTTCAAATCAAAGCCCGAGGAAGCTGGGTTTTGTTTTAGCATTGAAAACCACGAACAAAACCCATGTGCCAGATTTTCGAGGAAATACTTCTGGTATTTCCGGGGTTTCAGAAAATCAACCGAACGAGGTCAAACTTCTGGTCAAATCTTTAAAGTTTTTAAAGATCACGATTACTCGGGGTACAATCTGAGACCAAGAGCGGATCGCCTCATGGTGCCAAAAAGCAGGTTGACACAAATTTACATCAAGTAAATCCAGTGGTTAATTTGGAGCAGCTAGAAGGCATGAATCAAATCACATTGCAGAATATTGAAGAATCCGGGTTGCTGCAAGCCGCATCAATTCCCATCACACTACAAAGCATAGAGCTTGTAATCGCTTGTGTCAAGCATTACAATCCTACCACCAGAGAAATCAGAGCAGCGGATGGAAGAATTGTTTGTAGTCTAAAGCCTTAGGATATCAAAAGGTGTTTTGATATTCCATCATGTCCTAACAACAAAGTCATATCAGTGACGGAATGTGAGAAGGCATTTGAGACAGCTAAGGACAAATATCAAAGGATAATAGCTGAAAAATGGCTAAAAGTGACAAAGGCAAACTTGCCTAAGTTGGTGGGACGAGGAGAATGTAAAGATGAGTACGCAGTGTTAATCACTTTACTCAATAGAATCACTGGAGAAGAGTATGGTCATCAATTCCAGCCATGGATGTACTATGTCATTGCTAAAATCATTGGCAAAAGGGAATATTATGATTGGGCCACTCTGATTAGTGACACACTCCACCGACAAATCACTGGGTATCTGGAAGCTCACAGGTTTCACATGTGTTCTTACCTAGTATACTTGATTTCCTTCCAAGGTGATTTCAAGATATTGAACAATGTGGGAACCTTAGGTGTGCAGAAGGTTCACGAACATTTCACACGTCTTGAGTTTACTTCAACGGAGCGACACTTCAAAAGAACGAGTGATCTCTTCATTATGCACACCGTACGTGAGCTAGACCATGAGATGCACGTACGTATTTCACAGACAGCCAGAGAGGCAATGGCGGATTGGGCAGATTGGTTCATCCAATTTCCTACATTCTCCTACATACGCGTGTATGGCTACATTGGTCACCCCGCCATGCTACCAAGATACCCTTCAGATAGGGTAGTATTCATGGAATTCCTGAGACAGTTGTCCGAGGTTCATGTCTACTTGTGCTTGAAGAGGAAGACAGTTGTTAACTTTCCTGTTGGAATGGGACTATATAGATGTGGATACGTGGCAGACGCCAAGATGATGAGTCAGAAAACGGTGAGGTTTAATCTCAAGTATCTCATTGATAGAAGATCCTATGATCCTAGAGGGCTCTATGCAGCACATCTCGAGCAGCACTCGTCACATAAGTCTTCTATGGAAGATTATTGGGTAAATTGTCAAGACGAGTATGAAGTGCGAAGAAGGAACTATAGTAGGTTCAGACTCTCACAAATTGCTGATTTTATGTCAGCAGACATCGAGGGCCTGTCCGATGATGAAGGGGAAGTCATTCTCCTCATTGGTCCGGTTGTGAAGAGCATTCCAGGAGGTGGATTGGTATGCCAAGGAAAGCACATCTATAGAGGAAAGAACAAGTAGAGTGGTTAGAAATAGCCAACTCTATCTCGACAGCAAGAAAGCAAGGAAGGTGATACCTCCCGCGAGCAAGGGAGCCGCCATGGGTTCGGTCTCCACCCTACACTTCAAAAACCTAGGCAAAGCAATGGTACGAAATCCTCCTTGAGGGATGAGGATGTCAAACCCTACGAAGCCTAGAACACATAGGACACCTGTGGAGAAAGCCACACATAGTCTTGAAATAATCACGGGTATTGCTGCCCCATATGAGTAGAGGCGCACCCACGATCCAATATGAGGAAGTTATCGCGGAGAAGTGACAGCGGTAGTTGTTGAAGAACCCGATTAAGCGAGCCAATGGTAGAAACAAGTAGAAAGCAGCAAAAAACGGTGCCTGTTATGGAAGCAGAGCCACCAATATCACCAGTATCACAGTGGTCACAAGTCCTCATCGACTTGGATTCGCCACCGAGAGACATTGCTCCAACACAGTCTCACACATCTAGCATTCAAGGGCCTCACATCCCTCCTAGTGAAGTTCGCCGAGATTCTATTTGGCTTGCAGGCTTCCTAGGAAGAAAGAGGGAAAAACCCTCCTATGAGCTTGACTTTACCAAATTCAACTACGTCCCACAAGACATGCCGGCGAAGAGGTTAAAGAAACAAGTTCACATAGAAAGGAATGCAGAGTGTGAGATCATCATAGAGATTTCTGCCCCACCAGTAGAGAAAAGCATACACGAGGTTCAAGTAGAAGACTACACTTTGTCTCAACTTAACCTTGGGAAGACTACACGACAGGTGGAGGCAGACCTTCTTGGAATAGCTTCGGTGAGCGCACAAGAAAGAATGGCTAAGGATGGTAAAGAAAAGGCAGCCTTACAGGCTGAAAATAAAAAACTGAGGTCATACATAACCAGCTTGATACATGGCACACCAAACGTCTCAGCCCTACCATCAAGATTACTAGATCTCCCCGCCGAACAAAATCATCGGCAATTGATAACATTCGGTAAACACTTGAGAGATCAAGTGGAAGAATTTGTTCTCAAGGGTAGATGTATACTGGCAAACCTATACCAGTTACGGGATAGAGCACATGGACTTCGTGCAGAGATCCAGCAATCAGAACAAAGGATTGCAGAAAGGAGGCTAGAAGACGAAAGCACAATTGCAGATTTGCAATTGGCATATCAATCAGTATACTCTGAGGAAAACAAGCGACATCTCTTTACTTGGAAGGAACAATTGGCGTACAAAGTGAAAGCCTATGACGCTCATTCAGTAGAGTTGATTGATTACAGACGGGTGGTTGCCACTATTATCAACTTCGCAAGAATGTTGGTAATATCTTTCCCTTGCATGGAATATCGGCGTGAGGGAGGAGAATACATCGAGATGGTCACTGTACAAAACCAGTTCAGGGATGTTATCTGCAGTACCTTTCTTAATAATCCAGATGGTTGCAAGCTGGCTAAGGTAGCAGCTTTATCAACCAAGTTTGAAGAGGCAACATCTCAGTGTATTGACTTCGGAAATCAACTCACAACGGGTGAGATCATGCTGCGACGCCACGTCATCATTCTACAGAGCATTAACTCCTCAGAAGCTGATGAAGTCAATCAATGGATAGAGACACTGCTGATTAATGGTGAGGTATAAATGCACCAAAGAAGGACGTCCTACCTTCCAATTGGCATTTATGAGACTTGAGTTTGATTTGATGCTTCTTTCCAAGTCAACTCAAGATGATATTAAATGTAATTGGGGTTAACTTGATGCTTCTTTCCAAGTTTAACTCCATATTCCTTAAATCATGCATTGTCAGATCCCACCCATTAAGGATGTCTAATTGACTTCCATGATTTGTGGATCTTAGATCTCCACTAAATGTGGATGTCTATTTTGGAGGGATACTTTCATTAAGTTCACCTTTAGTTTACTTTCAATCAACTGAAGTAGTTTCCAGTTGACTCTTTGTTTGCTTTCAGTTAACTGAAGTAGTTTTCCAGTTAACTGCTTGTTCCCCCTTTTTAGGAATAAATCTTGCTAATTGATTGGTAAGAACTCATTGTTAACTCAAGGAGATTTTGGGGTTGCCCACTCCTTTGAGTTCTATAAATAAGAGCCTTGGGCTCATTGTTTGTTTAACTTTTACTTGCTCTACAAAATTGTTGCACCATTGTTGCCAACAGCTTTGAAAGCGGATATTTGTTCACTCTTGGATGAGAGTTCGTTGGTCGATCGTAATTGTGCATGATTTCGTGCCTTTGCTTTCCCAACCTTTGTAATTCGTTGATAAAGCTTTGAAGGAGAATATCAGAAGGCGCTTGCATTTTGATCAATCTATTTGAGTTATGTCTACGTCTTGTATCTAATAGCTCGTCGTTTCATTTCCCTCCTCGGATAGGAGTCCCTCCTCCTTGGATATTTGTTATTAACAGTTATCGTTCGTTGTTGTTTAATGTATTGACTTTCAAGCTATACTTCGGATAGGAGTCCCTCCTCCTTAGCAAGCTCGTTGGCCAAGGCATCGTAAATTGTTGTTTCTCGTAAACTATTTCCTAGCCCATACCTCGGATAGGAGTTCCTCCTCCTTGGCAGGTCTCAGATCTAGTTTACTGTAAAGAGTGTTTGCTTGTACCAACCCTATCCTGGTGTATACCCGAGAGTTCAGAGCCTCGGTCATATTCTCAGGAGACGGCGAATTCAGGTGATCCAACCAACCCATTCCCGCTCCTTTACCCTCATGCTCTGTTTACCTTGAAGGTATTGGATAGATAAAAGCTAGAATAGTCATAGTTGAGATCTGCAGAAAAGAGAAAAAGCTTAGCTACGGCGCATTGTGTTTGTGCACCCTTGTGTCCTACCGCTGAAGCATAAAAAGATAGGAACTTTAGTTTACATTTCCCTTCCTTACGCATTGCTCCCAGCAGAGAGGGACTTCTCTTTAAATAACGAAGAAGTGTTGCAAAACATTTGAAATAGCTGAACGTTTACAATCAGCACTCCAGAGGTGCTAATTTAAATGCCAACATAAAGGTATTTCAATAGTATAGAGATGTAGAGGGAAAATAAAATTGAGAGTTTAGCCCATCAATTGTGGAATGGCGATTTTTGTTGTTTGTATCACTGATCACATTGCATTGCATGATGGATAGTTTACTAGCACCCCTAATGGGGGTTTGGGGGCATAATGATTTTTATTTAAAAAAATATTATTTTATAATCAAAACACCAACTTTAAATTTATGTTCAAATATTAAATAACTTTAAATTTATAGTTAAAATTAAAAAATAATAAAAATAAAATAATTAAATTTAAGACATTTAAAAATCTATTGATTTAAAATTTGAAAATTAAAATTTTTATTTTAAAGTTTTAATAAGTAGCAAATATGATAATATTTAATTATTAAGTAATAATACATTAAATATTAAATATTAAATGATTAATAATAATTTTAATTCAATTATCAAGGCATAGGAAAATTGCTCTGAGGATTGGGGGTTTGCAATGTGCATGACTTGAAGTGGTTTGTTTTGTGGCACTTGCATTGTTGTAGTTTGAAGATCTTCTTGTTCATCTAGTACATAGGATCCAATTTCCAATTTCATAATTTCATCAGTGAGAATAATTGATTTGGTGCTTGGTCCCATACCACAATCTATTGGGAGTGTTAGACTATCGCTCCCAGAAGCCCCGAAACATTGAAACCTTTCCTTTTGCATTTTTGGACAAAAAACCCCAAAAAACACATGGCGTTATAGTTTTTTCATGATTCTATTACGATTTAAACACAAATAAGGGAAAAAGAATGGTTAAAGCCGTTGACCATGATTTCAAAAGAAATTGGCAATTTTAAGAGGGAAAAAAATGTGATTGGTAGCGATTCATGATTTCTGTGATCAATCGTGATTTTTTTTGCAATTTTTTGCTTCTATGGCATGTACTATAGTCAGATCATTGAGGATTGTAGTACAACTACCAAACAGAGCTAAAGTAGAGACACATGCAATGGGTAGAGTACTTGTATAGTTATTCCTTTGTGTTGAAACATAGGTTTGACAAGTCAAATAAGGTTGTGGATGTTTGGAGTAAGAGGCATGTTATATTGTAAATGCTGAATGTAGAATTAGTGGGCATAGAGGAATGAAGGATTCATATGTGACAAATTCAGATTTTGCAAATGCATGGAAATAATGCTTGGATTCATGGGTTGGACATAGAGCCTTGTTTGCAGATTACTTTGTATAGGTTTGTAGATTACTTCATATAGGAGGGTTACTTGTTTTTTCGGACAACTATTGTGTATTCTGCAAAGTTCAATGAGGGCCTAATTAAAGAGTTGTAGAGTAGTGGATTAGAAGGTCACTTCAAAGTTGATGAAACACAAGTCATGCAATAGAAGAAGTATTACTAGTCCAATTATTGTGAAGATGTGCATAAGTTTGTGGAGAGATACTAAATGTGCTAGATTGCCAGGGTACTAGTGTAGAATAAAAGGGCTGCAGACCTTGATGATGAAGCTCCTGGATCAGAGCCTCTTCTCAGTCATTGAACCACATCAATATCAATGTTGACCTGCCTTAGGATATCAAAATCATTAGGATTGAGAAAGACATCATCATTTGCAATCCACTCAGAATTTGGATCTGAATGAAAAATAAAAGTTGTAAATGAAGGCAAAACATAGGACAGTTCACTCATACTTTGGGACATGAACTTGAATCAAACCCAGATATAAGATTTCCACTTTGAAATGGCTGTTGGAAGTTGTGACTGTGAGTGTAAAAAAACACAAATGTGCTGCCGTAGTTGAAGTTGCAGCCCGAGGGAAAAATCGCAGAATGTAGTTAAAATGTTAGGGCCAGTTCCAAATGTGAAATATGCCTTCCAAATGCGAAGTGAATGAAGTAAAATCCCACCAAACAAATGACTAAGACATATGTAAAATCCTAAGCTCCCAAAACATTCTCGGGTCAAATTAAAACTGGCAAAAAAATGTCGAAGGTTAGAAACATTTACCCAACTGTTCAAACACGATTTAGATGATTTAAATGTGATTTAATTGCAATTTAAGCATGAAAAAACTGGTGAAACATTCTTGACCCTGATTTCTTAAAAAGATGCAATTTTTCAGTGAAAAAAATGGGCACTGCAGCAATTTGTGATTAATTGCAATTTTTTCTGGATTATTGCTTCTATGGTTTAGGGTATGCTGAAAGAATATGGGATGTACTTTATTGTTTCAAAGTCATGTCTTCCTTATGCTCAAGGCACTTGATTACCAGGATGGGATACTACAGAGATATTTCTTGCATTTCTGTGACTTTGTTCTTTTTGGAATATAAATTAAAAATTTCAGCTATGAAAAATATTTTTTTGTTCTTGACACAGAATTAAAATATGTTAAAGTTTTACACAGTATCAAATATTCAATAGAGTTAGTTTTGCACAATAATTTTTCTTGAACAGATCTATATTGATTTTTGTCTCTGTTGGCAGTTAAGAATAAAGTCAGAGCTCCACTATGGGGATGAGAACTGTCCAGTTGAAGTTCCTGAAAACTTTCCAGTGAGTGAAGAGCTTCTTTTTGAGATTGAACTACTAGACTTCTTTAAGGTTAAGGTATGTATCTAAAATTTTCTGCTGCATTGTGTTTGCATAATTTTGTATGCATGGATGGTGTGATGGCCTCATTATTGCTGACCTTCTATGAAGAGAGGAACATACTAGTATGAATACCTCTATTGAAAATTCAGATAATAGTTTTTTGAAAATATATGTGAATAGCTCTCTGTTCCCTAGACTTGAAAATTACATGTAGACTTGAAAATTACATGTAGAGAGCAACTGCATATCTGTATTTGAACACTGCACTTTTGAGAAACACACTTTATAGAAAGAAAGAAAAAGAAATCATGTTATTGTCCATGAGTGACTGAACTAGGTCAGCGGGACTCAAAATTACAATCAATGATAATTGCATATGGCACTCAGAAAGAGTTCCAACACTAAAAGAGATAGAAGGGAAAAAGTTGCAATATAAGAGCACAAAAAAGGATTCAAATAAATTAGGATAATGGCTGCAATACAATCCTAAGAAGATGCAACGGTGGTTGAACAAGTAGTTAACTTAGAATGATTGCTGAACCATTTCGATAGAGAGACTTTTGAAAATTAAAAGTTATTGACATTCTGGATGAGCTTAACTCCTAAAGTTGGTGCCAAGTGTGTTCCTTGTAGTTGGTTTTAAAGCTGAGAATGGTTCACATGTGACTTTACTCCTACTATAAGCCTATGGCCTGTGTTATACGGGGACACATCCCAACCTGTAAACACTATGTCCCCGTCCCCCAAGGCATTTCGGGGATGGGGGGACGTTAGGAGCCGTCCCCTCTGATTTTGCATTTTTAGGAAATGCCAGGAAACGTGTCCCCGATTTAGGAAATGTTTGCAAAACTAAAGGAGATGCCTAGCCGTTCCCAAAACGGCCAGGGGATGACTATGCATCCCCTAACCATACCAGAAACATCCAGGCGTCCCCCACGGCGTCACTTAAAACAAAAGCTAAAATTAAAAATTCATTGTTTTTTTTAAATTTTATTGGTTTGTCTTTGGCGTGGGGGTCCCACAAACCGTCCCACGTCCCTCATATACCTAAAAAAAAAAAAAAAAACATAAAACATAAACTCATATCCTGTTTGCTAGGAGCCGTTTCTAACTTATTGCTGTTTATACTTTATAGTTTATACTACTGTTATACTACTGTTATACTGATGTTATACTACTGCTGTCATTATTTATGCACATATTGATATTGTTGCTATGATGCTATTAGTTATCGATGTAATTAGTTTCTCTTGGTTGTAAGTTATATTTAAGATTGCTCTCTTTTTCTCTCTCTATATAATATATTTTTAAAAATTCATATATATATATATATATCGCTGTCCCCTGCCGTCCCCAAAAATCAGCTCTCGGACTGCTGTCCCTGAAACGCGTCCCCTGCCGTCCCCCCATCCCCATCCCCGAAATGCTGTGGAACATAGTCTATGGCACATGCAAATTAACCTTTATGCTTCCAAGTCACTTTACTTGTATGAAAGAAAAATAAATATGTTCCTAGGGCATAATGGGTGTTAAAGCCTGGAACAAACTTTTGATTAATCATGAAATTGTCCCCCATAGAGACCAGATGAATCATGAAACACTCAACTTCCCAGACAGAACACAATTGCATGAACTTGACGTCATCCAATCATTTCTAATCATTTATGACGTAGTTAGTTGCACTTTTTTTAACCATATTTGGTAGGATGGTACCAAAATTCAAGTCAAGTCAAATCAGGTTAAAACTACAATTCTCTTTAGACTGAACTCTAAGAAAATATCTTAGTTTTTTTGCATCTTACCATGACTCGGTCAAAGGACATGACATTAGCTTTTTCTTAATTGCATTAATTACTATTTATGGGTCAATTAATGATCTAGTTTCACCAATACATTGAAATTCCAAGTTCCCATAACAAAAATTGAGGAGAAGACGACAGAAATACCATTTCACCAGAAAAATTACTTAAAGTGCTGTGTTGATCATATTTGACCTTGGCTTTACACTGTATCTGGATCAGTCTTAGTGTTTGAATGCATATTAATCTTTTTGGCTATATTCTTTGATGGTGTTGATCATCTGGTAGGAAGAATTTTGCTGCATCAAACATACTGCAGAAGAGTTTAACTAGAAATTTCAGCTTTAACTGGCATTGACTGTTTGTACTATCTACTGACTGAAGTGTTGTTGATTTTTCACTATGACTGGGGTATTTGTGACTGTCAAGTTGTTCCTTGAAGAGTTATGATAAATCTTGTGCACTTAGTTTGACTCTGTATTTATTCTTAACGCAAAATATGCTGAATCTTGTACTTGTTGAATTGACTTGACTTATTAAATTCTTATTTTTCAAAGAGGGACAATCCTGGGTAAAATTCCTGGATATCTGTGATAAATGGATGATTAATAAAACCTGTGAATACTTGACAGGTGAATGAATGGATACGCCCCATGATTTCTTGTGATTGCTCAGTGACTAGAATGAAATCCATGAATGTCCAGGATAGATTGGTGGTTGGGTACAACCTAAACATACCTACATGTTTTGGATGATTAGGGTAAAACCAATGAAGGCCTATGGTAGCTAGTTGATTTGGTACAAGCCATGAGTTCCTAATTAATTCTGTGCAAACCATGAGTGCTCATTATAGTTAGGCAATTGGAGTAAATAACATGAAGGCCAAAATAGCAATGGAATAAAAAAGCTTAAGAATTGTATGAGAGAATCAACAAAATCAAATAAAATTACAATGAAATGGAATGATTGGGTGGTAAAATAGTATAATATATATTATACAAACCTTATGTACTATTTTAGTTTCTATCTTGATTAGGCAGATTGCGATGGAACAAAGTACCCACAGAGATGAAACATATTAAAAATGTATAAAGATGAAAATGCATGCACAGATGTTATATGGAAAGGAATGGAATATATTTAGAACTTAGTTCTCATGTAGAAAAAGATCACAACTGATCCACTTGCTTCAAATGCCTTTTGAAAGAGCAAGTCCACTTGGGAAGGAGAGTGAGGGTGCAATCCTGAAGGGTGAAGTGTGAATCTCTCATGAGGGGTGTGAACCCGCTTGACCTATAAACACGGCTAGGGAGCTTGAGAGATCCTTGTGAAGCATTTGTGAAAGCACAACGGAAATCACTAGGACTAGTAAGGAGTTGTGCTCATTGTGCCAGTCCTCGGAAACCCTGACAATGGAAGCCTCAGAGCCAACATTTGTCTTAAGCTTGGAGGAGTTTTTAGGGAAGGTCAGTTCCTTTTCTATTCTACTCTAGCACAAATCTATTCCTATGCTAACAATGCCTGGGAAAAGAGTTAGACAGAGGTTTAAGGTTTTAGGAAAACGAATAAAAAAGGAGGTGGTGCACCAAAAGAATGGATCATTATGTCAAGTTCGGCCAGGGCTGATTCAACCAATCTTTATAGTTGACTCATAAACACAAATGCATTCAATTGCATATAGATGAAATATTAAAAGCATCATGCATTCACATAAACATATTAACCTACACAACTAGAGGATCATATGCAGGCACTTCATGCATGAGATTTGGCATACATGATTTCTGAGGGTCAAATTAGAGCAAGCTGTAGAGAAAGTGTCAAAAAGACTTTGTGATGACCAGAAATGTTGCTTGGAAAGAAAGGAGATCTGTTTGGAAGTTATTGCAATGTCACCAAGGTTGCAGGAAATTGCTAACTTTGACAGGTGTTGCAAGTCCAGTTTGATAATTTGTTGCGATAAAGTTGTTCCCTGTCTGGAAGGTTTCTGATTGCAATAAAAGTTGCAGTGACAATGTTGATGATACAGAGAATGACAAGACAAGTTTGAGAGTTTGTAAGTTGTGTTTGTGCACGAGGGTTTGCAATGTATAAACTTGCAAGTTGTCATTTGAAATGTTTGCAAATCTGTGCTGCAGTTTTGAAATACAGATTTGAATAAGTGTTTGCTTGTGAAGGTTTTGTAATGTTGAGTGTTGTGACCATATGTATTTTGAATTTTCATATTGTGTCAAGTTTCAAAGCTAAAACCTTGTCTTTCTTTCAATTCACGTTTCAAAATTTTATCTTGTTTGTTTGTGTTGTTGTTTCTGGTTTGTATCTTTGCAGGGACAACCTTATAGTTTTCCATTACATTCTTAAAGACGAAGAATTGATTTCAAATGATGGCTGAAACTCATTAAGACTGTTATATGCCACAAAGGGCAAACACTTCATGATCAGTTCAGATCAGATTTCAAATATTGGGACAGTTCCTGACAACAAGGTTTTCCAATATTTACATCAGCATCCTTATGTTCTCAAACATCTATCAGTCTACTACACCGCCCTTGTCTGCTTTAGTAACAATAAGATCTGGATTTAGCCTCAGTGGCTCAGTGCTTGGGGCTACCCTATGTATGGATTTCTTTTAAGAGGTTTTGCTGCTCTGAGGACTGTAGTTTAGTTATATATAATTCTGCGGTCCCATATGGAAGAAACTGAGCCATTTACTTTGAAAGCTTATCACAAATGCACTCTTGAAACCTACTTTGGGGCAACTGCATACCCCAGATTGTCAGGTAAAAGAAAAGTAGAAGAATATAAGGAGAGCGCAATTGTTAGAGAAATAAGCAAAATTTTTGTCGAAAAACTGTAATATAGGCACATGATCATCAACATAGAAGGATGGGACACATCAAATTGGACAATCTTGTTAAAATTAGCAATACATATGCGGTAAGAGATATGCCAAAAATCTCAAAACCCTCAAATACCATTTGCAATCACTGCCAACTTGGGAAGCAGAAAAAGGTCAGCTTCAGATCAGAGGAGTATTCGGCATCTAAATCATTGGAGCTCATCCATATAGACCTCTGTGGACCAATCTGTTCAAAGAGTATGCAAGGTGAAAGTTACTTTGTGTTATTAATTGATGATTACTCTAGATTTACTAGGGTAACTTTTTTGAAAGAAAAATCTGAAGCCCTAGAAAAGTTTAAGATATTTAACTTTTAAGGCTTTAGTAGAAAATGAAATTGGTTTAAAAATCAAATGTCTAAGATCAGACAGAGGTGGTGAATTTACCTTGAATGAATTTGAGGAATTTTGTGAAAAACATGGGATTAGAAGACACTTTTCAGCTGCAAGAACACCACAACAAAATGGAGTTGTCGAGACGAAAAATAGAATAGTACAAGAAATGGCAAGAACCATGCTTAATGAGTCTAAGTTATCAGACTCATTCTGGAGAGAAGTACTGCATACTAACAGTTTATATTCTAAATCGAGCACAAATCTGAGTCAATCATAATAAGACTCCATATGAGCTTTGGAAAGGTAGACCTGCCACAGTTAAGTACTCTAAAGTATTTGGTAGCAAGTGCAATATAAAGAGAGATGAAGAAAATTTAGGCACGTTTGATACTAGATCCGGTGAAGGGATATTTCTTGGCTACTTTTCAAGGAGCAAAGCTTTCAGGTGCTACAATAAAAGGTTACACAAAATCATTGAAAGTAGAAATGTTCATATAGATGATAACATGCATCAAGGAGAGATAACTCAAGAGTTGATCATGAAGAAGAAGAAAGTTACAAACAAGAAGAAGAAGAAATTGAACATGAGAAATCTACGACACCAGCAAAGGCACCTAAAGCACCATCAATATTTGTTTAGAAAAATCATTCAGAAAACTTAGTTATTGGAGACATGGATACAAAAATCCAAACAAGGAGAAGATTGGCCACCACACTAGGACATATGTCTTTACTTTCTAAAATTGAACCTAAAGATTTTATGGAAGCCAACAAAGACACATTGGGTAAGTGCCATGGAAGAAGAATTAAATCAAATAGAGAAAAATAAAACTTGGGAACTAGTCCCAAGACCCACAGATAAAAATGTAATTGGTACCAAATGGGTGCTCAAAAATAAGTTAAATGAAGATGGTCAAGTGGTAAAGAATAAAGCAAGGTTGGTATGTAAAGGCTATGCTCAAGTAGAAGGGGTTGACTTTGAAGAAACATTTACCCTAGTTGCACGATTAGAGGCCATAAGGATGTTTCTAGCATTTGCTTCCTACAAAGTTTTTAAAGTTTACCAAATGGATGTTAAATTGGCATTTTTGAATGGATATCTAGAAGAAGAGGTGTATATCAAACAACTTGAAGGATTTACCTTATTAGAAAACAAGAACTATGCATGCAGATTCGAGAAAGCCCTTTATGGGTTTAAAAAAGCCCCTAGGGCTTGGTACTCTAGATTGAACGAGTACTTACAAGAACAAGGGTTCAAAAGAGGTGTTGTGGACAGCAATCTATATTTTAAAACTGAAAATGATCATCATTGATTGTTGTAGTATATGTGGACAATATTATCTTTGGAGGAAGTTATAGTAGAATGTGTCAAGACTTTGCTATGAAAATGCAAAAAGAATTTGAAATGTCCACGCTAGGTGAATTGTCTTTCTTCCTAGGTTTACAAGTCTCTTAATTTGATAAAAGAATTCTCATTTCACAGACTTAGTATGCTAAAAAAATGTTGAAAAAGTTTAGAATGGAGGATTGCAATCTTGTGAGTACACCAATGGTCATAGGATGTAAATTGAGCAAGAATGATGAATCACCTGATACAAATCAAACTCTCTACAGATCAATGATCAGAAGTTTGCTTTATATGACAACTTCAAGACTTGACATTATGTAGGCAGTTGGGATGGTAGCAAGGTTTCAAGCTGCTCCTAAAGAAACACGTGTAGGCAGTGAAGAGGATATTCAAATACTTAAAAGGCACATTGGAATTCAGTCTAGGGTACCCAAGAGGTGAAGACTTCACCTTAAAAGCATATACAAATGCTGATTGGGCTGGTAGTTTGAATGATAGAAAGAGTACTTGTGGCAGTGCATTATTTTTGGGGAACAGTCTTGTTTCATGGTTTAGCAAGAAACAAGCTTCAATCTCTCTATCCATTGCTGAAGCAAAATACATAGCAGCAGCATCATGTTGTACCCAAGTTCTTTTGATGAGACAAACTTTGAAGGATATCAAAATGGAATATGATCATACAAGTGCCATTAATATTTCCAAGAATCCAGTGATGCACTCAAGAACTAAACACATTGCCATAAAATATCATTTTTTAAGGGAACAAGTAGCAGATCAATAAGTAAAATTGGAATATGTTGCCCCTAAAGAGCATATTGCAGATATTTTCACCAAGCCAGAAATTAAGGAAGACTTTCGAGTCATTAAGGCAGAAACTGGGGGTGGTATCACCTTTAGGAAGTCAGTAAATAGATCTTCTTAGGGGGAGTTTATTGATGTACTCCTTTGCCATTGATGTCAAAGGGGGAGAAGTACAGAGACAGGGGGAGCAACAGGATAGGGGGAGCAATGAGTTGGAGTAGTGGGTTCCCATCAATGACAAAGGGGGAGATTGTTAGAATATTGTCATTGATGTCAAATGACATACTCTTTTGCAAGAACAGATAGCATGTTTATATTCTTAAATTGTAGGCCGACCTTCATTATTTTTGTGCTACATAGGGAGGAAATTCGAATTAAAATATTGTTTTTAAAATATATTGGCCAACCTCCTTTCAAGTCATTGAAATTTAAAATTACATTAATATTTTTCCATTGGTAAAAAAATTTAATTCATTATTTGTTTTGGGCTGACCATAAAAGATGGCTGACCACACTTTTGTGATTAGTGTATATTAATTGCCTAAAATAGAGTGTGAAAGGGCTAATGAAGATATTCTAAAGAGCAGCTATTAATATCATATGTGAAGAGGAGTGATGTTTAAAAACTAAGAGTATCAACTATGCCAAAGGCAGCAGTAATTAATAAATGATAAGGAGTGCTCAGACTTAATTAAAGAAAAAGCAGCGATCAGTTTTGGATGCAAAGGGATGTGTCATTTCATAAGGACATCATAGTTTGAAGAGGTGTGTCTTCTCATTAAAATATGAAGATACAAATATTAATTGCATTTTGAGATGTGAAGATTGTGGTGAAAAATAAAATATATATGAGATATACACCAGTAAGTTAATGTGAAGAAGTAAAGTATACATGATACAAATATATAAGGAGTTTACTTGCAGATTTTATGAAGAAATTGTGAGGAATATTAGAGCAAAATTAAAGGGGAACATATGCAGATTGTATGAGGAGATTGTAAGAAATTTTATAGCAGATTCATAATAAGTTTTTATGAGGAGATTGTAATCAGTTTTATGGCAGATTTATGATCAGCATTATAGCAGATTGGAGAAGAAAATTATCTATATTGAGGTTGGTGCCTCATATTGGTGAGGTTGGTACCTCATATTATAGCTAAGTTGCCGATTCGGGTATGGGTTCAGATATAGGTATGGATGCGGGTACTTAAGTATGGAATTTGTTTTTTCTTGGGTACGGGTACAGGAGTATATATATGTGTATATATATATGTTCAAAATTATAAATTTATAGGAATAGTGATGCTCATAATTGCCAATAAATAGAATACAACATAATTTGACATAGTAACTTATAATAGTTCAATTAATGATCACTTCACAAGTACAGTAATTGATTCTCCTTAAAAAATATAGTAGACAAAATAAAAACTCAAAGAAGCCTTCATACCTTACTAGTTTCTTGGTCAAATATTGATCATGAGTCAATGAAAAGTAGAATATTGCACTCAATGCAACGTAATCATCAAACAAAATAGTCAATGCAAGTGGTATAGAAGTTAATATTGTCTATGTAGCAGAGATCTTTGGTCAACATAGTTAGTATAGCAGAGCTCTTTGGTCAACATTGTTAGATAACCACATTTAAGAAGAGTCAATCAAACAAGGGTCAATGTAGGTGTAGAGGGTCAATGTTGAAGATCTTGTGTGTTGATTCACAAATGATGTCAAATTTATAGTCTGCCCAAACATTGTCTTTTTCCTCCTCCTACAATATTGCTGGTCAAATGAGAGTAAATGATGGAATGATGCATTCATGAGGATCAATTAATGCTATCTACACATGTTCAATTGGAAACAATAGCCCTAAATTTTTTAAACAATGGTTATAAGTTCTTAGTCTACCAAGACAATATCAAATTTGTACTGCCTGGGTGCCTAGTTCTTTGTGGGTCCTTCACAGAAGAACCCACAGAGAACCCAGTTACCTTAGTTCTTTGTGGGTCCTTCTCAGAAGAACCCACAAAGAATCTAGGTGCTTGGGTTCTTTGTGGGTCCTTCACAAAAGAACCCAGAAAGAACCCAAGTGCCCAAGCCGTACCTGAACCGAACCCGTACCCGAACAGTATCCACATGGGTTCTTGGGGCAAATATGAAGAACCCAGTAACTTAGTATTATAGGGGTTGGTGCCTCTAGTAGGTTAGTGCCTACAAATTGGAGATATTGGAGTTTCTTAGGGGTTGGTGCCTACAAAATTTGTAGAAGATTAATAGAAGCAATATTTTTGCCATGGTTTTCTCTTGCAAGGGTTCCACGTAAATTGTGTTGCTATTATTTGATTTTACATATGTGCTAATTTGGGTTAAATCTTGAAGTGATTAAATCAATTTTAAAAGGTAAAACAATATTGTTATATTGATTCTCCCCCCCACCCTTCTTAGTATAACTGCTTACTCATCAATATGGCCGACGATAAGTTCAACAACTCTATAGGAAAAGGAATGAAGTCGGGGGATGGTCGTGACTCATGAGGTATGCCTGAATGGGGAAGTTTGAAACCCTGACGAAAGTAAAAAAGAAAGTGGACTTGGGAGGAAAGTCATGTTGAGAATGAAAACTCCGCATGATGATTTACACTAACTTAGGAAATTGACCATGCCTCCATACCTAGAAATTTTGGGGATCTTTAGCAGATGTGTGGGGGATGAAGCGGAAAAATTTGTACAAAAGTATGGATTAGGGGGAATTTTGGTGATAGGAAATGGAAATTTTGGACCACAACATAGATTATGGAAACAGGGGACATGACAATTGTACACTAGGAAAAACTGTTTCTACCTTGGTAGAAGTTTCTTTGGAATAGTTTCTCTTTTGAATATAATGTTGTCCAGATTTTATGTTTTACCTTATCATATCATGACTCTAACGAGTTGGAAAATTTCCCCTGAAAGGATTGCTCAAGATGAATGCCCCCCACTTTTGCCTTAATGGCTTGATTAACATTCAGAACTTGAGTTTTCTTGTGAACAAAGTTGAGTCTCAGATTTGTAGGTGTTGTGTAGCTGTTGAGACTACCCAATTTTTTCGACACTTTTTGGTAGGAATATGGTTACACTAAAATTGGCCAAAAGAGTGGGTGCTTGTAGGAGAGTTTTATTGCCATTGAGAGTCAACTTCAAGGTTCTCCTCGTAATGTGAGTTTGCAAAAATGAAGTCTATGGTATTCAAGCATCAGTGAGGTGTGAACAAAAGCATCAAGGTGCTAAGCTAAGGTCTAGATTGACCTAGTTAAGACTAGTTGGTAAATATAATAGCTTCTATTACAATTCTTTGAAATTCAAATATGTTAGTGAGAAGATGTCAACAACTGATGTTGGAGGTGTCGTGATTGTAGTTTGTTGATTTTTTACTCCCTGCTTTGCTATTACTGGGTTGAATATACTAAATATATGTATATATATTAAAAATATATACAAATAATCATAATATCAATATAAATATACTAAAAAGAAATAATTTATATATATAAACTAAATTGATTTATGCTTATAGATATATTTAATATTTCTTAAGATCATATAGTTGGGGGAACCTAGAGGGGCCCAGACTGAGAAAGATAAAAAGCATTACTGATAGAAATATCGAAAAAGCCAAAATATAAGAACAAAATTATAGACCTAGGCCAAAAGAGTCACCACTTGACCAAAAAACCACAATTCTTTGGCCAAGAGCAAAACAAGGAATATGTTCTAGATAGTTGCTGCGCACAAACAACACAGACCTAGGCAAAAAACAGAGAACTAAAAAACCACTAACACATGGGCCAATGCCTTATTCTAGAAGCCACACCACCATCCCAGTCCATTGTTTCTTCCTTTGATAACACATTTGGAGAGCCCCTGAACTAGCTGCTGGGTTCACCAAATTGATGTGAACCCCATGAATTATTTCTCCACTTAGCTCGATGCACAAATTTTGCATAGAAAACCGGTATAGTATGGTCCTTGGCAACTTCTAGTGGTCCGTTTCTATGAGTTACCATCAAGCCAAACATTACTTTACCCATATGTGTAGAGTAGGCCTGTAGAACTTGAACCACTCGTTGTAAGGATTGTAGTTGCTATCACACACCATTTGCATTAATAACACCATGAACACCAGCAAGCTCCTTTGATTTGACCCTTGAGTCGTCCATTTACATCGTAGAAGGGATTAGCAACATACCCTCAAACTGGTCCTTACGCAATAATTGTAGAAGCCAACCTTGTTGAGATGGATCTGAAACACTTTGTGCTAGCTTGGTTATGAAATCTTGATAAATAATAGCTTTTGAATGACGAAGACTTTGCAATTGTAATGTCCCCGTTTTCTGAGTAATGGTAGATATTGATATTTAGCTTATTTTATTCCCATAAGCTAAATAATGGAGTTATAAGGGAATAATAATTAAATTAATTATTTTAAAGTTGTCTATTTTAAATAAATATCAAAAGGATAACTTTATTTTAATTAATTTAATTAAAGTGACAAATAAAAATAAAATAAAATATTACAAGTCACTTTATTTAATAAAGTGTGCTTCTAGAAGCTAGAGCTGGTTACATTTGGATTCTTCTAGAAGACTCAGTTGAGCCTTTAAAAGGAGATGAGAGCAAGACATTTGCACATCCTGGTTTTTCATATCTTTTCTCAAATTGTATTGGAGAGCTTGTATTTGCAGGTTTAGCTTGCCCTAGGACGAAAACCCTTGGGTAAATTGATTGTGTGGACAAAACCCCATTCAGCCTTTTGAGGTGGATTCACTTCAGAATTCACATTTGGACTTATTTGATTAGTTTTGGAGCTTCAAGGAATAAGTTGTTGTGGAGAGTGTTTTGGGAAATTTTGTGGGTCTTCTTCAATGACAAAATTTCAGAATATATTTTCGATATTATCAGGTGATAACTTGGATATTTTTGATGTAGACAGACTAAGTTAATACTTTGTTGTTTTCCATCAATTGCATCAAATACCTGAGGATATTGGAAGCCATTTATATTTATATCTACAGTTTTATTCTTGAATCAGTATTTAAATCTGCAGTTTTATTCTCCAGTCGATTCAATTGTGAGTGCTTTGTTGAGTAAGAATATTTTAATATTGAAGGATTAAAGGATCGTGGATTATTATCAAATCGTGGGTCTCCATTCAACTTCAAAGCCACCACCATTTTCTTTTTCTATCACATCATATGTGGACATCGCAGCCTTAATGGATATTGCATACATCAATTAATATTTGAGGAGGTGCCACTTATCTGGAAGTTGATGGGATATTAAAGTCATGCCAGTTAAAATATATGCCATCCCATTCTAAAAGGTAGCTGCAGATAATATCCAGGGGTTTATTTAAAGTTTTAGGTCCTTAAGCTATTGTAGATAATAATTGAAGACAGTGGATGAAGCCGCCAAATGAAGGAACCACAACCTCTTAAAAGGGTCAAGTTCATTGATATAAGCCATATATTTTATGAATCAAAGCTTCTCTTTGTTTCTTTCCCAGCCACTATATATTTATAGAAAGAGAGGAAGAATACAATTGCAGACATCAATATTTGAGGGGTGTATAAGTAGAGGGCGTGAATATATATATATATATCAGCCTGAGTATATTAGAAGGTTTTCCAATCTATAATTATATCGTGGAAGTCAAGGGAGTCGTGCATCTTTGAATCTTGGTTTAAGTGTTGTTATCCATATCAGATGGTACCAGGTCAGATTATTAGGTCTGCAATTTATTAATATTATTCAGAATATGTAATGATTTCTGAGATGTTAATATTGTAGCTGGAAAGAGTCAATGATATTTAATTTTGTATCTCAGTCCTAGACATGTTTAAAATCTGCAATGCATCTGAATATATATATTTTTGCAATCTATGGCAAAATAGTTTGACACCATAACATTGTCAAACTTGTATAATCGCAAAAATATCGTTCATCAGGGTTTGGGATATTACAGTGGTATCAGAGTTGTGCATCCCGCTAGCTTGAGGGGATATCAGTGAAAGATATCTTTAGATTGCTTTGTTGAGTGGCCAACACTCATCTATCACAGTTTCAACAGATTGTTGGGTTGGGAAAGATGAAGTCTATGCAGGAACTCATGACATAATTTATGCAGATCTGTCAAGAATATCGGAAGAATCTAACAACATTGTTAGAACATCCTGAAATATTATAACCTCTTTGCAAAAGAAAGGAAAGAAAACACTAAGGTAAATAATTTTACTAGTACAGAGGAAAAAGAAAAGGAGGGAGGAAAAAAAGAAGAATTTCTTCCTCGTGATTTGGAGCCTATAGGTGAACCTAGGAAGAGAAAAAAACCAATTGAGGAGAGAACAACGTTGTTTTAGATGCCAAGGTGTTTGGACACCTAGTCATACATGTGGAGTCCCTAAAGAAGAATCACTCCATGCATCTACAAGTGAAGAGCACATGAAGATTGAAAAAGACACCGCCATGGAGATTGTCAAACCAGCCATGTTAGATCAGCTACAAGAAGGCATGAGTTCGTTTGATTTTCCTCTAATTGAGCCTAGCATTGCTTCATCACCCTTACCTCATCTTGGCAAGGAATCAAATTGTGGTTTGGGTGTCTTTGAGATGGAGGTTGTTCATACATATGATGACAATTCAAAAAGTTCAATATGTGATGAACAAAGAGGTTTGGATAAGGCTGACTCGTCATTGCAAGATATGGAGGATCACTTGGTGGTTAAGGAGGTCATAGCTGTAAATACACTTTCTAGATCAGCGATTGAGGAAGATCATGATTACTTTGATGGTGATCCTTCGATAGAGCATGATGATATCCTAGTTTTTACACACGGATGTAATGGAGAAGAGGCCAAGAAGGAAACTGATTTGGAGGTGCATGATTATGAAGACCAATCAGAAATTTTGCATGGAGGTGTTGGGTCTCATAAGTCTCATCCTTTGGAAGGTCAACTAAGGGTAAATAAAGATATGGTTGTGGCAGCTCTAACCCATTTTGATCATGTTCATAAGATGATGGTAGGTTTGTGTTGGAAGGCTCTAGGGAATCATGACGGCTTTGAGGTAGGTCCATCTCTTGCTGACTTGCACAAACTCAAGGAGGCCTTGGTGGTAGTGAAATCAAAATACCTACACTTACTTGCAGATAGAGATCATCTCCTCACACTTGGTGAGATATACTTTGATGCCTTAAGAAAAAAAGAAGATGAGATGGATAAACTTTGTGAGGAGTTGAGCATGGCACACTCTTCATCATACACAATAGAATTTCAGATTTCTATGTTAGCCACATCCGATGAAAAACAATGCAACATGAAGATGGCAAAAAGTGGAGACATGGAGGAAGGACTTGAAGGGTCCTATGATGAAGAGACACATACACATGAAGATTCAGCTTGCAGCCATGGGACAGAGTTTGTGACACATGGGACACTTTTGATTTTCACTTGGAGATGTCTCATGGACAAACATTTGTTGATATCCATCCACTCATGGAAAGATAGATGATTGAGGTTGAGGAAGACATCACACTTGGGCATGAGATAAGGACTGATTTTTTGATATATGACAGCAGTCCCTTATCTTCATATCATCATGATATAACAGCCAAGAGGATCAGCCTTGAGGCTTGTGATTTCCCTTGGGAGACTCATGTTAGATCGGCACTTGATGCAACAAGGAGGAAGAAGATGTTTGAGGTGAATGAAGACACTATGGAAAGGTATGGCATCTGTTCTGATTTTCTGATTTGGAACAACAGTCTTTGGTTTTTGTATAATCGTAAGTTGGCAGCTTCTATTCATGAGGATGATAGTAAGAAGTCTTCTTCTATTGTTGGCATTCATTTGAGAGACAAACATGAGGTCTTATTTTTGAGTCCAAGACACAAGAAGACCAAGTTTGTATAGCATGTCATGGCAGAGGCAAAGAAGATTCAAAGCATGTGGCACATGAGGAATGAGCCTTGTATGGTGGCTAAGCAAGTGGAGCAATCAGGTTTGAGGTAAGATTCAAAATTCCTTGAGTGCTTACATAGCTTGCTTCATGAGGTTTTTGTGTCACCTCTTTCGGAGAGCCATTTGAAGGCTCACATCATAGACTTGGATGGCATTATGGAGCATACACTTTGTGGATCAGCCACTAATGTTATGACTATATATGAGGATTTGGGGAACATGACAATCAGAGTAGTGCAACGGTCTTTTGCGAAGACTAAGGTATGTGACGGCGAATTTGCTGATATGTTGAGAATTAATTCACTACTATCCAAAGGAGATAAGGAAATGTTATTTGCAGATCTCTTGTAGCATAGTGTTTCAAATAGCAGAAGATTTCTGAGATTGATATGGGATCCTGGAAGTTGGTGTCGAGCATTTAGGTTCGATTGTTTGGGACAAGCAATCTTTGGGAAGGGAGGACTGTAATGTCCCCATTTTCTCAGTAATGGTAGATATTGATATTTAGCTTATTTTATTCCCATAAGCTTGTTGTACCCAAAATTAATTTTTGCTTCAATAAGGCATTTTGATCAAAATGATCTAAATCGTGTAAAATTATTGGCAAAAGTCCATTTTAGGTAAAACAAAACATAGTTTTTTTGTAGGTTTACATCAAGGAATATACTTGCAAAATTTTGAAAATTTGAAAATTAGGGATTCGTACCCCTGTCTTTAGGAAAACCCCTAAAAATAGGACCTTTCTAGAATTAGTTGAAAATGATTTTGATAGGATAATTTGACTTCACGATCACACTGGTCAAGTCAAAATCACCAAAAAGTTTGTTTTACTTTGGTGGGTCTACATTTTTTCATGAGAAAACCTAGGACCTCGACAGCCATTAATGGCAGATGGCCAGTACCAGGTGTCAAAATCTAATCCTCAAAAGCTTCAAGGAAGAATCCATGGCGAAAGATGCTTGGAAAGATGCTCTGCGACGAAGGGGATTTTCAAAAGTGAAAAATGTTGAAAATATTGAATGTCTAAAGGATGCACGCCTTGCTACAAGGAAGAGGCTACATCGCCAATACCTTAACCATTTTTCAAGCACCCATCCACGCAGCATGGTGAAAGTGATTGCTAATATGCACGTGTTCACGTCGTCGACAACAATGTTCAAACCATTCAAGCTAGACGGCGAATGCGAAGCGCGAAGGGATAAAGATTTTCAAAGAAAATCATGAAACTGCAACCAAAAGCACCCCTGCTGGCTAGGGGCACCCATGAAGTTAAAAGGTCAAAGGAAGTCATCCAGTTTTTCCAAGACAGTCATCTCCTTTGTGATTCTGTTGGCTTTCCAGTGCATCGTCAAGCAAGTTCACCTGACTCATCAATCACCGGAAAACGAAGATGAAGATAGAAGGTGTTGAAAGCATTCATCATCAAAGACGACGGTCAATCACAGAAAAAATGCCCCTGTAACCCAAGGGTGCCCAAGAAACAAAGCTATCAGATGCCCTTCTTTGGATTGGCAACCTCCAAATGATCTCCCAGGATTCAGCTCAACTTCACGATGGATGTAGCAGCTAACTCACAAGACATATCAAATGAGGACAACTGTTGATCATCCGAGCACGAGAAATGAAGGGTAAATCAATGAACATCAAAGCAAAAGAGCCCATGCTGACCAGGGGCGCCCATCATTCTGGGCAACCAAATGGATTTTTTAGTAGCTGTTTTCTACAAGGCATTGCTCAACATCCTTTCAGCTTCGTGATTGTTGTCCCTAATTTTTGACTTGTTAAAAATTGGGATAACCTATCAAAATTTTGATAAAATTTGAAGATTTTCTCTTCTAAGGCACGTTTTACAAGGTGCAAAGGTTAGAAAATTTCAGTTTTGGGTCTATAGTACTTTTGGCTAACATTTTTCACTCACTCTCATCCGTTTTCATGAAATTCTAAGTCATTTTTAGTGTGTTTTTGGTCAATTTCGGGTTTTTGGGGCATCACTGCAAGTAGGGGTTTTGGTTTCTTATTACAAGGTACTTTTCGTTTTAATTTCAAGTTGTAGGAACTTTTTAGGTAACTTACAGGTTGTAGGAACTTTTAGATCACTTTACAAGTTAACTTTTTAAAAAGTTACTTGCAACATGTTATAAAAAGTCCGATTTCACTTAAGTGACTTGCAATGAGGTATAAAAGTTCCTATTTCTTTTTATTTGTAAAAGTTTACTTGCAATGAGGTCCAAAAGTTCCTATTTCTTTTTATTTTTAAAAGTTCACTTGCAATGAGCTCCAAAAGTTCCTATTTTTTCTTCTTTTTTAAAGTTTACTTGCAATGAGCTTCAAAAGTTCCTATTTCTTTTTATTTTTAAAAGTTTACTTGCAATGAGGTCCAAAAGTTCCTATTTCTTTTTATTTTTAAAAGTTCACTTGCAATGAGCTCCAAAAGTTCCTATTTTTTCTTATTTTTTAAAGTTACTTGCAATGAGCTCCAAAAGTTCCTATTTCTTTTTATTTTTAAAAGTTCACTTGCAATGAGCTCCAAAAGTTCCTATTTCTTTTTATTTTTAAAAGTTCACTTGCAATGAGCTCCAAAATGTCCTATTTGAGTCTTTTATCATAATGTTCACTTGCAAAGTGTATCTGAAAACCTGATTTGCAAGTAAAGGGCATTTTTAAAGTTATTTGTTATTTTGTTCACTTGTAATGAGACTTAAAAAACCCGAAATGCTTGCAATGAAGTTTTACAAGTTATTTTAAACTTGTAATGAGCATCAAAAAACCCGAAATTAGTTTTGCAAGTGTTTTTGTGGATTTTTAACTTGCTCTTGGTCATATGTACCCCGATTGGAGAGATTTTTGGCATGAAAAATACTTGGCAAGGTCTGCAACTTTATTAAATTCCCCATTTTTTCTCTACCACTGCCACGTTTTTGCAGATTTGAGTTTGTACATGGCGCCTAGGGTTTTTCTTCTTTGTTTTGGCTTGTAAACTCTTGTTGCGGGTATGTTCTTTGTTTCTTTTTATTTTTCTGTTTTTGTTGCTTTAAATCTTTTGTTCCTAGGTTGCCTTTCTATGGAGATTGAGATTGCATATTATAAAAAAACGTGTATGGCTGAAAACGCGTTTTCCCACTTCATACGCCCTTTATTCATTTCTCTTTCATACACCATCATTATTCATTCGCCCTTCATTCATAAAAATGTTTTTCCACTTCATACGCCCTTCATTCCATTTCATTTCATATTCATTTCACCTCATTCACATTTCTCCATGATCTCATTACTATTTTCTGCAAAAGAAAGAAAGAAAAATGATGCCCTTGGGTGCAAGTCGGTATTTTATAAACCAATTGCAAGTAGGAAGTCTTGGTCAAAAGTGCAAGTAGAAGTTTCAAAAATAAACTTGCAATGACCTCTCATTTTTCCTACCTTGCACTTTTTAACTTGCAATATGTCCCAAAAATCCCGATTACACTTTACACTTGTTATCAGCCTTCCAAAACCCGAAATTGGTCCAAAATGCACTCAAAAACACTTGAAAATGAGTCTTTAAGATCCAATCACAAGTGCAAAACTTGTATTTTCCCATACACATATGAAGTTGCATGTTCATTCTCCACAATTGCAAGTCAATGTTCTTGTTTTTCCACACATGTAATGCTGTTTCCAAAACCCGAAATTGAGCTTTGGCCTCATTTTTGCAGCCCCTTTGTCTCATTCTCGTTAGTCCTACTTGCGCACATGATCTACCAAATCAATAATATAAGGCATGGGCCTTATTTTTCAAACAAATTCCAAGGCTGGAGAATGATACAAAGAAAGAACAACAACATGACGAAGCCACACAAAGAGTTGAATAAGTGACATGATTGAACGTAGAATGCTTTCAAGATAGAGATGGAAGAATATTTTCCAAACAACAGCATGAAGATCCACTCAAGGATGATGTAGTTTGAGTCATGTCTTGGAAACATAGAATAATTTCAATTATGCATTTGTAATTTTGTTTTGACAAATTACATGTAAAGTCAGAAATTGTAATGGCAAGTGGCCATGATACTCGTATTATTGAAGATTGTAATTACATGTAACCAAATTACAAGTCAAAATAAATTAGGACTGTAATTTGGAATAAGTCAATTGCAGTTAGTTAGTGGTTGAGAGAATTTCTCAAGTTAGTTGGGATCCTCCCACCTTTTTCTCAGGGCTTCTCTCCTATAAATACTTGAGGGGGTCTATTGTAATCTTTTATCTTTTGGCAATGCAACAAAATTCTGCCAATTTGTGTATGCATTCTAAGACTTTGAGTTTAGATGTAAATCAGATTGCAATCAATAAAGAACACAAATTGCTTCCAAACTTTGTGTTGGTACAGATTGTGATGTGACGACATTATCTGGAATTGATTGTGAGTTTTGTGGTGTTATACAAGAGAGATTTAAACTCAATCTTGCAGACTTTGAGCTACAAATTGTGTTTAAAGTTTTAGATTGGTTTTTAGATTTGATATTGCAGACATTGAGCTGTTTGTTACGTTTGAAGCTATTGTAGAACGCTCAAGCAAAGGGGGTTAACTTGCAGACTTTGTGTTGCTTTTATTTTCTATGTTTGTGCATTAAAAGTACATCATGTAGTTAGATTTTGAGCTGCTACATACTGTACTTGGTTACTAGAAAATCATCTAAAAAGGTTGATAGGAGAGTAAGTTGTCAAAGACTTTGTGCTTTCAATTTGTTTTCTCGTCCCGGAGGAGCAACGGAGGACTTTGTGCCTTTATGGAAACTTTGCTTCTTTATTTGTTTACTTCATAAATCATTTATGCTTTCAGCTGTGATTCTTTTTTGAAACAAGAAAAAAGAATAAGTGTCTTTTCTGGAAAAAGAGAACAAGACAGAGTTTCACCTAGATTTAGAATAGATTTATAGTTAGAGTTTATTTCTGAATTGTTAAAATAGAAAGCAAAGGGGGAGCCTTTCCTTTGAAAATAGGAGAGTTTATCTCACAGACTGTGGCTGAAACCACCATTTTGGTAAACCTCACAAGTTTGCAAAATATTCAACTCATGTCTTGGAAATTTTCATAAAAAATACTTCTCGGCAAGGCTATTTTTAGTAGTTGCAAAAAAGTTGTCTGAACAGTATCATGTGCTCAGTCAATCTTCAAGGTTTTCAGAATGCAATTCTCTCCAGTTGAATACAAGACCATAACGGTCTTACTTGATGACTTCCTGAAAACGGTTGACACCGATCTGCATCGGGCACACCTAGATGTCAATTTGGATAGCTTGACAGGCATAGACACTCCAAGTCCATAGGTTCCATATGGTTTCACCTTGTATATCTGATAGCCTTCCAAGGGTAGCTTAGAGGGTTGAATACTGTTGGAGCTCCGCGTGTGCAGCAAGTTCGTGTGCATTTCTCACAGCTAGAGTGTTCATAGTCAAACTTAGCGGTTTCATCATACAACACTCTTCCATTGAGAAGAATCAAGAAAAGCGTCAGAAGCGCAAAGTTGCGGGCGAACAAAGGTCATCATTGCAGTTACAGAGCCCCCAAAGTTACCAATCAATTCTTTGCCAGTAACAAACGTGAAGATGGTGACTACATGAGTCTCGGTGACATGCAAACGAAGTTTCAGGATCTCATTTGTAGCAGTTTCTGCAGTGATCCTATTAATTGCAGGTTAAGTCAAATTGCAGCCATGTCGGAAAAGCTGGATGACGCAGCTGCAAAGAATATTTAATATCAAAAGCAGATTGCGAGTGGCGAGGAGATGCTGCGACGACACCTCATCATCCTGCAGAGCATCAGTTATCCAGAAGCAGAGACAACCAACGACTAGTTAGAAGAATTGTTGACGCAAGGTGATGAGGTGTAAACACCCAGTTAGGACATCCTACCCCTCTAAAATAACATTTATGACAATAGGAGTTAACTTGATGCCTCTTTCCAAGTTAACTCACTGTCCCACTAATCATGCATGTCTATTTCCACTAATTATGGATGTCTATTTTGGAGGCACTTTTGTATTTGGAGTTCTCTTTTAGTTTAGAATTAGTTAACTGAAGTAGACTTCCGAGTTAACTGTTAGGTTACCTACTTTTACACTTAGGAATAAATCTTGTAGATTGGCAAGAACTAAGTGTTAACTCAAGGAGATTTTAGGGTTGCCTACTTGTTTGAGCTTCTATAAATAAGAGCATTGAGCTCATTGTATTTTAACTTTACTTCACGGCAGCAAAACGCTGAGCTCAAAAGCCTTCGACTTTGTTTGCTTAGTATATGTTCTTGAATCGTATTTGTTATAGTCAAACGCTAAGTACAACTTGCGTTCTTTCTATTCAGATAGGTGTGTTCAATCCATGTTCATGTTTTATTGGTTGATCGCTTCTTGTGTGATCGTCTCTTTGACACAAGTTGCTGTCTCAAAGTGTAATCTTTGATCGAAGTTGGGATAATAAATCAGGAGAGCCTTGGGCCTTTGATCCAAAAGTCTCAAGATCTGTCATTGTATGTTGTTCTTGATAATCTTTCTTTCCATCTACACCTCGAAAAGAGCATTGTCTCTCCTTGGGAATTTAGAGAGTAGGATTATCGTTATATGTTGTTTGTAGTAGTCTACCTTTCAGCCTACACCTCGGAAAGGACATAGTGCCTCCTTGGGAATCCTAAGATCTAGCCTATCGTTTGATGATTACTTGCATGAGTTCTATTTCGGCATAAATCTAGACGTTTGGAGCCTTCAAAAGCATTCTGAGAGACAGTTTGTCCAAGTGATCGAACCATACCATTCCCGCTCCTACATCCTCTTGCTCTGTTTTTCTAGAGGAAATAGGATAGATTAAAAGTTAGCCTAGTTGTAGTTAAAATCTGCAGAAACCAGATAAAACCTTAGCTGCAACGCATTGTGTTTATGCACCCTTGTGCCCTGCCACCGAGTAAAAAAGATAGGAACATTAGTCCATTTTACTTTTACGCAACCATTAGCAAAAGAGGGAGCTTCACCTCCTAATTTGAAGAGCAGTTAATTTTGTGCATAGCTGTCCGTTTCCAATAAGCACTCTAGAGGTGCTAATCGAAACACCAACAAAGCTAAATAATGGAGTTATAAGGGAATAATAATTAAATTAATTTTTTTAAAGTTGTCTATTTTAAACAAATATCAAAAGGATAACTTTATTTTAATTAGTTTAAGTGACAAATAAAAAAATTATAAAATATTACAAGTCACTTTATTAAATGTTATAAAGTCAATTTATTTAATAAAGTGTGCTTCTAGAAGCTGGTGGTGGTTACGTTTGGATTTTTCTGGAAGACTCAATTGAGCCTTTATAAGGAGATGAGAGCAAGACATTTGAACATTTTGGTTTTTAATATCTTTTCTCAAATTGTATTGGAGAGCTTGTATTTGCAGGTTCAACTTGCCCTAGGACGAAAACCCTTGGTTAAATCCGTTTTGTGGACGAAACCCCATTCAGCCTATTGAGGTGGATTCACTTGAGAATTCACATTTGGACTTATTTGATCAGTTTTGGAGCTTCAAGGAATAAGTTGCTGTGGAGAGTGTTTTTGGAAATTTTTTGGGTTTCTTCGAAGGGAAAATTTCAGAATATATTTTCGATATTATTAGGCAATAACTTGGATATTTTTGGTTCAAACAAATTGAGTTATATTCTGCTGTTTTCCATCAATTGCATCAAATACCTGAGGATATTGGAAGCCATTTGAATTTATATCTGAAGTTTTATTCTCCAGTTGATTCAATTGTGAGTGCTTTGTTGAGTAAGAATATTTTAATATTCAAGGATTAAAGAATTGTGGATTATTATCAAATCGTGGGTCTCCATTCAACTTCAAAGCCGCCATCATATTCTTTTGCTATTGCATCATATGTGGACATCGCAGCCTTAGTGGATATTGCATACATCAATTAATATTTGAGGCCGCTTATCTAGAGGTTGACGGGATATGAAAGCTATGCCAGTTAAAATATATGCCGTCCCATTCTAAAAGGAAGCTGCAGATAATATCCAGGGGTTTATTTAATGTTGTGCATCCTTAAGCTATCATAGATAATAATTGAAGACAGTGGATGAATTCGCCAAATGAAGGAACCATGACCTCATAAAAAGGTCGAGTTAATTGATATAAGCCATATATTTTTTGAATCACAGCTTCTCTTTGTTTCTTTCCCAGCCACCATATATTCATAGAAAGAGAATGGGAACAATATAATCACAAACATAAATATTTGAGGGGCGTATAAGTAAAGGGCGTGGACATCATAAGATATATATATTTTTTTTATTCAAGGGGTAAACGCTTTTGACTGGAGCTATGAACCGGATACAACCATTCAACAATACCACCCCAACGGGGTTTGAACCTTGGTGGCAAGAACAACAATGCCACCTATAAACCATCACACCATGCCAATATCGGCGACATCATAAGATATATATATATATATATATATATATATATATATATATATATATATATATATATATTAGAAGGTTTTCCAATCTAGAGTTATATCATGGAAGTTAAGGGAGTTGTGCATCTTTGAATCTTGGTTTAAGTGCTGTTATCCATATCAGATGGTACCAGGTCAGATTATTAGGTCTGCAATTTATTAATATTATTCAGAATATGTAATGATTTCTGAGATGTTAATATTGTATCTGGATAGAGTCAATGATATTTAATTTTGTATCTCAGTCCTTGACGTGTAAAATTTGTAATGCATATATATATATATATTTGCAATCTTTCACAAAATAGTTTGACACCATAACATTGTCAAACTTTTATAATTGCAAAAAGATCGTTCATCAGGGTTCGGGATATTACAGCAAACCTAAACCAGTTTCAACCAATAACACCTTGACAAACCCTAAGGCTGCAAGTGACTATTAACAAAAGGTCGACACTAGCCTTCCTTATAGGGTCTTTTGAAATATTCCGAGCCAATTTTTTTCAATTTTTTCAATAACAGTTTACAAACCAATGCACCCGTTAAGGTTAGCAGCTAAACCAAAACGATGCTGAAGCAACTCTAACCAGAATGTACACCAGGATCCCGATGTGGGCAAGGTGTGAGCATTGGTCAGAGGATCTTAATCAAAATGCTTATGCAAGAACTCTAACCAAGATGCGCCGACGAACGACGAGCATGTGGTCAGAGGATCCCTACAATCTAATATACTGAAAGCACACTCGACACCAAGTATGTGCTGCTCAATCCAATGCGGAAATGAGGCGACCATATGGAGATAATAGAAATTACAATGCTGGAAAGAGAAGTAAGCTAAAATGCTGAAAGTACTCGACACCCAAAATGTGCTTTCTAACCCGGAATGGGAAAGGAGCTACCATAGGGCGGAGATAAAGAAATACAATTGCAATTACAGAATGTAAATATGAGCATTACAAAACATGATTAAGCAAGATGAAAGAACTGCTGTCAGTACTACTGTCAGCTTACAATATGATAGAGAATTCGCCTGCCAAGAGCATAGGAATTTGAAAGATTAGCATTACATCATATAAGAACTCTCCGTGGCTTGATTAGAGATGCCAGTTCAATAAATCTCTCAATGATCAAATAATAATACTGTTTTTCCACAAATCTGCACTTTTAAATAAAAAACCAGCAACCTAGGAATTCACCCATATGCTCATATCTCTCTCATTTCTCACCCAAATGATCTCAAATCTGATGCAATAGACCCTCAAAATGATGGCGCCTAACTTAGTAATAAGAAATGACATCTAAAAATGGTTATTAATTAATGACACGGATCCCGAGGCACTCCAAAAAGTGCGCCCTACAAGGAATGACGGATTTGCTTTATAAAATCATACGCTTCATATTAAAATCTGCAAATATTCATGAAGGGTCGCTTCCAACAGAGAAAACCAATGAGACAATACCCAGAACGACTCTTTGTGTATTTTATGACTTATGATTAAAAACATCAATCTGCTACAATGAATGTGCAACTCCAGAAAACCACTAATATGCATAAAACTGATTTACATATCCTCACAAAGACTAAAAATGCAGAAATCTCACAATAAAACATTCAAACTACACTATCTCACCACTAGTCGCTATCTTTCAAGCGAGAAGCAATGCCCAAGCTAGGAGGCCTTCATTCCTCGAAGCAATCCCAAAGCCAATCCGGCAGCATAACATTCCTGTAGATAAAAGATGCTGAAAAGAGAACCCAAGGCTTCCTTTTATAATTTGCTGTTGACCTTCTCGAAACCCTAACCTTCTTTTTTCAGAGTCAAAACCCTAATCCCAAGAGATGGCGTCCCACTTTCCCAAGCAATATTTTAATTATTACTTAATTTCTTCATTGAAAATTGGCGTCCACTTTTGCTTGGAATAAATCTTTTAATAAAAACATAATTACTTCCTTTAATGAGGCGCCCACCCATAAAGAACCTCTTTTTAAAACAACTTAAAGTAAAGTTGCTAGGCCAAGGGGTCAATGTTTAAAATATAACATTAAACATGACTTCTTTAAAATAATTCAACTTATCACCTCAAACTGCATCCCGGGGCCAGAGTCTGAATATGCCAATTGAGTCAGCTGAAGAGGAAAGTCAACTGTGTCTGAGACCAACCAGTTTACTACCAGAAATAGAATTTACTAAAAATAGTAAATTTCTGAAGATGCTCAGAATGCCAAGAAGAACATACCACTGCGAAGCTCTTTGAAAACCCAGAAAGAATCTGCCATTGAATCGACCAACCTCGAGCAAGAACATCCTTCAAAATAGGAAACCCTAATTTTACCTTCCGAGTAGCCTACGGGTCTCCGGAATAGGCCAACAGTCACTGGAAAGATCATGCTCAAGAAGGGGACATTACATCTTTGCTCATTTTCATCTTTTGATAATGAGCCATAACACCTTCAAGAAATGAAAAAAACAGACACCATACACTTCAAACACCTCCCAGACAGCCAACCAGCAAGCACCACGACATCGATGCCATCCAATCTTGCTTCCTCCACTTCAAGTTCAAGATTCATACATGCTGAATAATTGCAAATATAGCTCCACATTCTTTATAATATCCAATGATATCGTAAATAACATACATAGAGAATTGCATAAACATCCTCTGCCACTGAATACAAAGGGGACCATAAGGTTTGTAAAAAACCAAGAATTAATGCTTCTTAAGGGGATTTTAACCTAAGATAATGTTTTATCCCTTCTTAAGAAGTGGGAAGGTGGCTAGACAGTGCTGTGATAGGGTCTTGATCAACCCAAGTGTTTGCCATAAAAGCCATTGGATCTGCTTGACTTTGTCCTTGTTCTGCTCCATTGTTCTTATCATTTGCTACTCTGATGTGATCATGTTTTCCCTGCAAAATTGTTTTATTGAAAAGGCCAAAGGCAGGATAATATTTGCAAATTGATTGGGAGGACAACAATTGTCTTGAACTTGATGCAAACTTGAGGATTAACTGACAAAATGAGGCCTGAAATGGAGTTTTCTAGGAGTACCAACCAAGAGGCATGAATGAGAGCTGACATTATCGATGTAGGATCATTTTATTTGTACATGCTTTGATGTTAGGGATGTAATGCATAGCTGGCTCTACCTAATTTAAGATTCACTTAACAAATAACTCCTTGATTAACAACATTGCCCATTTTAAACTATATAACTATTTAAAACTTGCTGTAGATAAAAAAAAATGAGAAACTAAATGGATATTAATCGTCTGATACGAAAGGAAGGAATTTTCTTCTCTTCTGAGTATGATGTATGGTTCTATCAATGGATGCAAAATTCCAGGTTCTATTCTGTAAGGTACTTGTCAGTGCAAAAAGTAAAAATGTTTCTCTTGCAGTATGATGCATGCAAATGCAAAATATAGGCTCTCAATTTTTAAAAGGTGAAAACTGATCTTTGCTTTTATGTAAGATACAGCCTACTATAGCTCATTTTGTTTATTGTTTATATATATGATATCTAATTAAGTTAAATAGGTTTTCATATTTTCCTATTTTCAGAAATATTCTCAGTTTCATTAGCATAACAGGTTTCTATGGGTCCTTATTCATGTCCCATGTATTTTTTTTATCATTTTCTATTGGTTTTTGTTTTAGTGGTGTTTTTTTTTGTGGATAATAGATGGATATTTTCATTCATGAAAATTGCAAATATGTGACATCAAAAAAATGCTGTTATCTATTCCTTGCACTAATACCCTTGTTTATGCTTTCCAGATTATAAGTGATGACTTGGGTGTTACAAAGCAGGTATGTATTGTTACCTTGGACCCATTTGTCATTTGGGAAGATGAACTTAGAATTTTGCTTGCATCACGCAGTTGAAGATTTTCTTCTAAACTTTATTTTCCAATCTCCTGCTGCATCTTAAGGACACTCTAAGTTAAACAGCATTAAAGTTTTGAAGAGTTTAAAATAGTACTTGCGTCACAATATATATATTTTTAATTGCACTCATCCCTATTGAAAAACTTTGCAATAAAAGAGAAAGCAAATATAGCACATGTCTTGTGAAAGGATAATTATTGTAGGGGTATACAAAAGCTCAAATGCTTTGAGAAGAAATCAGGTGGCAATGTGAGGACAATGTAATAAATTTATTAGTAATAATGTCTCCAACAAATGTCTATCTATTTTGGCGTTTCAATTTGCACCTCTGGAGTGTGTATTGGAAACGGACAGCTATGCACAATATTAACTGCTCTTCAAATTAGGAGGGGAAGCTCCTTTTGCTGTTATGCATAAAAAGTAAAGTAATCTAAATTCCTATCTTTTTTACTTAGCTGGTAGAGGCACAAGGTTATAAAACCGAATACATTGCAGCTAAGGTTTTCTTTGGTTCCTGTAGATCTTAACTACAACTAGGCTAAAGCTATGACTATCCTATCTCCTCAAGTAAAATCAGAGCAAAAGGAGTTAGGAGCAATTGGGAATGGTTGACGATAAATTCTATCTCAGGATTCCCAAGGAGGTGAAACACTCTATCGGAGGTGTAGGCTGAAATAAAGGTCATTGGAAACAAACATGAAACGACAAGTTAGTTCTCAGGATTCCCAAGGAGGTGAAACACTCTATCCGAGGTGTAGGCTGAAAAAAAGATTACTAGAAACAACATTAAACGATAATCCTTATCACTAGAAAGACTTTTTGATAAGCATGATCGCTATATCAAGAGCCAATAGAAAGTAAGTTCTGATTCTCATATGGGATATGAGAAATACAATATTGGATCTGAAGAAAATCCAAAGTTTGTCAATACTGGCAACAATTGCACTTCTGATGAAAAGGATAAGTTTATTCAACTTTTACGTCAATATAGTTATGTATTGGCTTATTCTTATGATGATCTCAAGTCATTTCAACCTGAGGAAGTGCAACATGAAATTCCTCTAAAGCTTGGTGCAACACCTTTCAGGCAAAAGCAATGCCAGTATAATCCTAAAATCTCAGGTACTATTTACTCCGAAATTCAGAAGATGTTAGATGCATGAATTATCTTTCCTATTCATCATTCAACATGGATAGCTAATATAGTTCCAGTGCGTAAGAAGAATGGAGAGATACGTATCTGTGTAGATTTTTTGTAACGACCAAACTTGTACGTCAAATTTAAAACTTTCAATTTCAACCACAATAAATAAGAACAATGCCATGACGATAAAATTTTTCCTTTCAAATACATAAACATGATATATCAATTTGCAACTTTAACTATTTCATTTCAAAAGAAACAACAAAGTAAAGAAGAATGAAATACATACATTGCTCGAAGGCTTTTGGCACCAATAGTAGTAAGAAGGTCCAGGAGTCCGTCCTATCAAATCTTGGATCATCGGCCGATTGTTGAGGAGGAGAAACATCACTCGGGCATTTTTCCGCCAACCACGGACTTATAATGCGGTCCCCCGCACGATCATTTTACAATGAATGGCCCTCCCTTTGAAGAAGAGATTGGTGGGGTATCCTTTAACGACTACCAACTGGACATAGTGTTGTGTTCCTACATATCTAGGTTCTGTGCATACGGCAACTCTTGAACTAGTATGTATTTCGGGACCACGGTGAACTGACAGTGTAGTACCACAACTAAGTGTAAGTTGTTCCTACACTACTTTGGCCAAAGTGTTTACATTCAATCAAGAACGTAGGTCATCTATCACGTGCACTTGCCAGGGTCAACTTGACTTGAGGCTTTCTTACTCTACGCGTAGGTTGGTCTATCGGGGTAGTCCGTACCCTAGACTTCCTACAACAAACTATCTACTAGAACGGAGATCACTTTAACAAGTACCTACAACTATCTCCCTTATACTGGATACTCTCATCCTAGGAGCTTCATTAACTTGACTAAGTTAACTTATAACTAGTTGTGAACTGTAGCTTTATTAAATGCCCTCAATCCATTCCTAGTATTAAATAACTATACACAAGCATACACTCCTTATACGGAGTCAATACAAATAATGCCATTAAATCTTCAATGCATCAGTAAGTCCATCTACTAATAAATGCAAAGCTAATAGTACAAAGCATGTGTTTGTCTTTCTCTTTCCCAAAATATCTTTTAATAAGTGAAATCATTCTTCAAATTTTCAATTCATAATATATCATACAAACAATCTTTATTCCCAACATATTTTCAAACAGAGGACATAAAACAAGCTTTCTTCTGTTTATCAAAGCAGCAAAACATGGAAACATAAAAGAGATAACATGCCTGTTAATAGCTTTCCACAGTTGCTACTCTAGTAGAAAATTGCTAAACCTTCAACTTCCAGTCAAAGGATATCCAGCCACCTCTGAAATTGGACACTCAATCCAGCTGAAGATAAACTCAACTTGCTACTCAAAGAGATGACAAATGACAGAAACGACTTCTCTGCCAAGTAAATACTGTTTTCCAGAATTGATGAAAATTCTTACAGCAAAACAAAATATACTCTCAACAGGGAAAAACTCACTCTCAGCCTAATATTGCACGCTTCCCAACAGAATAAACTCACTTGAAGAGAATAGATTCGAACTTGCAAACTTCTAATTTCGTGTATTGAAGAATAAGCATTGCAGGCTTTATATAGTGTTTCAAAACTTAACCAATTCCTCTTTCTAAGGCGTCCAAACTGCCAACAGGGTTTGGAATAATTCAAATAAGAAATGTGTCGCTTTTTAGAGAAGATTTTGACTTCCATTTGCTGACAGCAATGAAGAACGTTTATTTTGCACATGACAAATTCTTAAAATCGTGACACCTACAGGTATAGGCGCGATTCAACAGGTAAGGATAAATGAAAATTTATGCAGAGACAAAGTCCTTGATCAGATGGCGTCCACCTTTCCCGTTTTTCTGGCTGCACTTGAATTTATCTCAGCCGCATTTAGTTATCTTGGCCATGGTTGCGCGATTCTACAGGCGCCATTTCAATTCTCATACGTCATTTTCACTTTTACGGGAATGAACTCTAAAAATGTATTTCATTTTCCCCTTTTCAAACGTTCTCAAATTATTTCGATTTTACTTTGATTTGAATATTTCAAATAAAAGGCTCGATTTCCCTATGTTGAGTTTTATATTTTCCCCATAGTCGAGTTATTCAAAATATTTACCCATTGATAAAGAATTTAAATCATTTAACTCAATTATATTTGAGTCTCATATTTATTCTCTTAAATATTTAAAAGTTTTCTCACTTAACTTGACTTTCAATACCACTTAATAAAATTATCTATATATTTATTTTATTATATTGAAATATTTATATAATATAGTTTTAATTTACATTATATATTTATGTATAATTATTTAATTTTAATAATTTAAATAATCTCATATACATATATATATTTTGTAAAGACTATATTATATACATACTTGATATAATATTAAATATATAAATATATTTATCTTTACATATATACATGTATATACATATACATTTTAAATTATAATGTACGTATACTGCGAGCCAGTCAACATACTTTCATTATACATACCCATGTATATGTATATATATGTGTATACGTAGATTTCGAGGTAATATCATCATAATATTTATTCATATTCACATATATATAACAGGTTGGTTGTGGGTATGTATACATGTATATTTACTTGTATACTTCCTCTATGTATACGTATTCATAAATGTATTTATATCGATGCACATGTATGGCATATCCATCTGCTCTCATACGTTTGTATTGACATGAATATACTTATGGACACCTGTACATACCGTATTTATATGTATATATACATATACACATGCCCACCTCCTAACTAGTAACATTTTTCCACATATGGTTGTACTGGCAAGCATCACTTATTGACACATTCAGAAGTAGATACGACTCCTAATGGTAATAAACAAGCCTACGGATGACTTACCCTTAACTCAACAAATGACTTAGCTTACTCAGTCTATAATATGTGTGTGTATGCCCAATTGGTACTCGTTACTGTTTACCCGACCAAGTTCCTCCCCGAGTGATATCTCTCCTCTGCCTGGAGGTATGAACCTGTTTCCTGCACATCATGACATGACAACGGGAGTCATATGCTCAAAACAAGGCAATATATATAAAACATTATAAAAAGTTAGAACAATATTATTCCATAACTTATATGCTACATTCATTCAAGAATTACATCAATAGAAGTATCAGACAAATGAGACAATCATTAGGACACATTCAGTTGATCACAAGAACAATTTTTTTTATTCATCAAAAAGATTCAAACATTACAATGTACTTCCTCTGCAGTAATAACTATACAATCGGGGTGTAACATTTTTGTAACCTCAATCAATTGTCACTCAAAGACAATTATCCTTTGCCCATAATGGATCAAGTGTTACAAACAGTAATCGGAGCTGAAATGATGTCTATGTTGGATGGATTTTCAGGTTATAATCAAATTGAGGTAAGCGAATCAGATCAGCATAAAACTGCGTTTACTACTCCTTGGGGTACATTTGCGTATCGCAGGATGCCTTTTGGGTTGATTAATGCAGGAGCTACTTTCCAGAGAACTATGGATTTAGCTTTCCGTGGTATCTTGGGAAGATATATTGTAGTATATTTAGATGATCTTACTGTCTTTTCTAAAGATTGTGAGAATCATCTTTTTCATTTGCAAGATGTGCTGGAAAAATGTCGCAAGCATGGTATCTCTCTTAATCCAAAGAAGTCAGTTTTTGGGGTAACAGAGGGGAGACTTCTTGGACATGTTGTATGTAAAGAAGGAATCAAAATTTATCCAGAAAGGTTTAAGTCTATACAGAAGCTTTCTTTACCAGCTAGTAAAATTGCTGTTCATTCTTTCTTTGGAAAGGTTAATTTCTTGAGAAGATTTGTATCTGATTTTGCTGAGAAAACTCATCATATCGTTGATATGATCAAAGGGAAAACTACTTTCCGTTGGAATGCTGAAGGTAGAGCTACGTTTACTGAAATCAAGGATGCAATCGCTCATGCACCAGTGCTGGTTTGTCCGGATTATACCAAAGACTTTATCATGTATAGTTATGCTTTTGAGCATACTATGTCTGCAATTTTAATGAAGAAAAATTCAGAAGGAATTGAATCTCCCATTGCTTTTATGAGGTATCCTTTGAAGTCTCATGAACTCAAGTATTCTTTAATTGAAAAGAATGCTTTTGCTATGGTAAAAGCGGTTAAGTATTTTAGATTTTATATTCTGAATTTTCATACTATTGTTCTAGTTCCTGATACAACAGTCAAATCTATTTTGACACAACAGGATTTTCGTACAAAAAGAGGTAATTGGGTAGCTAAGATTCAAGAATATGATCTTGAAATCAAGCCTACCAAGTTGGTTTGTGGAAAAGGCCTGTGTCAGCTTATGGCTGAAAATAATTTAGAAGAAGAACAGGAACAAAATGTTTTTGATGACCTTCCCAAAGTATTGTTTGTTAGTACTACCAATGAATGGTACTCCAACATTGCTTATTTTCTGACTTATGGTGAATGTCCAACGCATTTATCATTTAAAGAAAAGAGAAATTTGAAGCTTAAAGCTGCAAACTATGTTCTTTGGGACAGTGGTTTATACAAATGGGCCATTGATGGTAATTTTCGCTGTGTTGATAAAACACAGCAAGCCAGATTGCTGGAATCTTTCCATAGTTTGGCATGTGGTGGACACTTCTCACCGTCAGTTACTGCTCATAAGATCTTAAGAGCTAGGTATTACTGGCCAACTCTCTTTCAAGATGCATATGAATGGGTGCGCAAGTGTGTAAAATGTCAGCAGTTTGTTGGTAAACAAAAGTTAATGGCGCTGCCTCCAAAACCAGTTGTAGTGGAAGAACCTTTTAGACAATGGGAATTGACTTCATTGGTGTTATTAATCCTTCTTCAAGTGCTGGGCATTCATATGTTCTTGCTGCAACAGATTATTTTACCAAATGGGTGGAAGCAGTTCTAGTGAAACATGCCACCTCTGAAGTAGTGTGCAAATTTCTTAAAGAAAATATCATGTCTAGGTTTGGTGTTCCATACAATGTGGTGACGGATAACACAACTATTTTTTCCTCTTATGAGGTAACTCAATTTTGTTTTGATTATAGTATTATCTTAGCTCATTCTTCCGATTATTACTCTCAAGGTAATGGTCAAGCGGAATCCAGCAATAAGAATCTGGTTACCATAATCCGAAAACTTGTGAATGAAAATAAGAGAATATGGCACAAGGCGTTGTATGATGCTTTGTGGGCCGACCGAATTACTCCTAAAAGAGCCATTGGCATGTCTCCTTTCCAGTTACTTTATGGGCTGAATGCAGAAATTCCTATTACTTTGGAGCTTCCAGCTCTTAAGTTGGCCAAGGCTGTTGAAGATGACACATTTGAAAGTTCTTTGGATAAACGAATAATGTTTCTTTCACAATTGGAGGAGCAGAGATTGCAAGTGGTGGATCGTATTAATAATCACCAAAAGCAAGTCAAGGGGCTCTTTGATAAGAAAGCAAGGCAGAGAGCATTTCAGGTTGGAGATCGTGATTTGCTTTGGGATAAAAGAAGAGAACCCAAAGGCATGCATGAGAAGTTTGATTCTCTCTGGCGTGGACCTTTTACAGTTCATCAAATTGTTGGTGAAAACAGCTTTCTATTGGCCTATAAAGATGGTACTCCATTTGCTTTGCCTTATAGTGGGCAGCATCTAAAGAACTACTTTGAGTAAGGCTTCAGAATTTTTTTGTATATAAGTCCTTTAGTCTTTTAGTCTTCTGGTCTTTTTATTTTTGTTTTATTGTTTTTCTTTTTGCGTCTTTTGTTTTGTCGACTCCGTAACCCAATGTAATGGATTTCAAGGCACATAAAGATTCTGGATTCTACTACTTTTGCTTTCAAAAGTTGTTCCCCAGTCGGAGCCAGCTGTTGTCCCTAATTTTTAACAAGTAACCTATGGAAATTTTGAATAAAATTGAAGATTTTCTCTTCTAAGGCACGTTTTATGAGGTGCAGAGGTTGAAAAATTACAGTTTTAGATCCATGGTTCCCTTGGACATCCTTTTTCATTCACTCCTGATCATTTTCATGAGTTTCTGAGTCATTTTCCTTATGTTTTTGCTCAATTTCGGGTTTTTGGGGCATCACTGCAAGTAGGGGATTTGTTTTCTTATTGCAAGTCAGTAATAGGAACTTTTTACCTCTATTGCAAGTGACAATGTTTTTAAATTCTCATTTTAAGTCAGTTGTATGAACTTTTTGTGTAACTTACAGGTATAGGAACTTTTAATTCACTTTACAAGTTACTTTTTAAAAAGTCACTTGTAATATGTTATAAAAAGTCCAATTTCACTCAAGTGACTTGTAATGAGCCCAAAACGGTCCGATTTCATTTATTTCACTTAAGTGAACTTGTTTTTGACTTCAAAAAGCCGATTTAAGTCTTTTTTAATGAAAGTGAACATGTTTTTGACTTCAAAAGGTCCGATTTAAGTTTTTTGACTTAAAGTAACTTGTAAAATGCTTGGAAAAGTCCGATTTTGCAAGAAAGTCGATTTGTTTAGTCGCTCTGAGTCATGAAAAACCCGACGCGATTTATGGAGAAGATTGTTTGTGTTTGAGTTTGCTTCTTCTCCTCTTTTCATGGTGGTTTCATAAATGTTAGTCTGTAATAAAAGACTCCCAGCTGTGCTAAATCAAGAAATCTTCTTTGGCTGATTTGTGCAAGTCGCCTAGGGTTTTCCTTCATCATTTTGGCTTGCAAACTCTTGTTGCAAGTATGTTTCTTTTTGTTTCTTTTATTTTCTGTCATTTTATTGCTTTTAATTTCTTCTTGGGTCGCCATTGTTTGTGTTTGAGTTTGCATATGAAATAAATGCTTTCAGCTGAAGACGCGTTTTTCATTCATACGCCCTCCATTTCATAAAGACGTCTTTTTAATCCCTATTTCATTTGCCTTTTTATGAAAGATTGTGATGGTATATTGGAAACACATTTTTCTCCGTTTCATAAAGATGTCTTTCTCTCACACTTTCACATATTTCAAACGTGTTCTCTCCACTTCATTATGCCATTGTTTATAACACGTCCTTGTTGGAAAATGCGTTTTTCTTTCATCTTCCCTCATCATTTTCTCTCATCCATTCGCCCTATCCATTCATGTTTCATTTCATTCGCCTTTCATCCACATTCATTCATCTCATTTATATTTCAAACATTTCTTCATCATACTTATTGCTATTTTTTGTAAAAGATAACACCTTGGCTTAAAATTGGGTTTTCATAATTTGATTACAAGTAGGAGATTTTGACCAAGGTTACAAGTTAAAATAGTAACTTGTAGTTACCCTTCACTTTTCCTACCTTTCACTTTATTCACTTGCAATATGTTTCCAAAATCCCGATTATACACTTTACTTGCAGCCAACGTCCAAAATCCTGAAATGCTTTACAAGTGCCTAAAAGTCGGACTTTTTGAACTTGACTGCAAGTGCAAGTTAAAGGTTTTGACTTGGAGTTCTCAAAGATGTAAACCAAGTTTTCCATTTTCCATGAAAAGCATATGTCGCTTTCACTTGCAATCAGCCTTTCAAGATCCGAAATGGGTTATAATCCTCATTTTCTACCCTCATGCAACAAGAATACCACTCTGAGTTTGAGTCTTTATCATGACTTCACATGTTGACGATGATGATGTCTTAACTCTATGGAGTTTTCATCGCAGCCTTGCAGATTCTTGTTCAATGACAGAGGAACCAGCTTCTCCAACAAATAAAAAGATGAAGTACAAGTATGATAAATATCAGAATGAGATTTCTCCATCTCATGTGGTCTCAAACATCGAAGAGATCAAAGATACAAAGATACAAAGATTGGGCATGTTGATATGTCTGAGTTTCTTGAGAGAGCTGAGAAATCGACTTCACATGATATGCAGTTGTTGCTGAGAAGTCATATCCATTTGGTTTCCTCTTTTTCTGTTGCTGCCCTAGAGCCAGAGTTTGTCTTTGCATGTATAGCTCGCTTTGATAGTAAATCTAGAACTATCAGAGATGATGATGGTAACGCGGTCATTAGGCTTGATCCAGAAACCATTAATAGAATTTTCAGAGTTCCTGATGCGCCTATGTATTCAGACATCTCAATAAAGAGTGCTCTTGATCACTATGAACAAAAGAAAGCAGATTGTGTGCAACATATCGACACTAAATGGCTTCTAAAGCGTTGAACTTGTTTGTCTCGATGTCCCAAGCTATACTGGTCTGAATTCAAGGAAGAGATTAATGATATAATCACACTTTTGAGCAGGATAATGGGGTTAAAATTCTCTAATGTTTTTGAGAAGTGGATGTACAAGTTCATAGTGGTGATAAGAAAGGCACACATCCAATCTTCTGGGGTGAGGTAATCAGTGATAGTTTATGTGAGCAGCTTGCACAAGTTCCTACTACGCTCACATTCTATATGAACTCCTATTTGGTCTACATAGCAGCTTCATTGAGACAGTTTCTAGGCCTTTCTACCAAAGGTGATAGATCCTTAGTACCAGTATGGGAGTATTATGATCAACTACCTTTGAGACCAATTAGAATTCATTACAGAAGGGTTCAAGATGCATTCTTTGGTCATTTCATGTGTCTATTTGAGAAGACCTTAGAGAACAATACGGTATCTGAGGCTGCCTGGAAGAAGGTGAATGAATATGGTTGTCTTTTTCTTTAGTTTCCCACTTTCACTTAGTTTCCCACTTTCACTTACATGAGAGTTGGCTGTTTTGAAGATCAGCCCTACATGCTTCGAAGATATGCGACAGATAAAATCATTTTGATGGAGCTTGCAAGGCATTTGATGACAGTACATGCATGACAAGCTATACAACATAAAGCTGGAGTACGCATTTCTTCACATAATCCATTGCAGATTGGGAGATACTCTCTGACAACTACCTCAAAGGCAAAGGCGATGGAAACTGAAATTCAAGAGATTAAATTGAAAAGATTTAAAGCAAGAGTAGATTTTGACTACAGGAGAATGAAAGATAAGATAAAAAGAGCTTTCACACATGTGCATCGCATCGAAGATATTTGGGTAGATCTTCGAACAGAGAAGGACATCCGTAGGATGGATTACTGCAGGCTCACAATTGAACAAATTGTTGATCTTAATCTAACTTTGGTTCTAGAAGAAGTGATTGATGATGGACAGATGTTAGATCTAGAGTATGAGGAACAAAGAGTTGCTGATGCTTCTATTCTAGCAATACAGTGGTCTAAAAAGGAATCCAGTTCTATCTTTGACAGATTCCAATCAATTTTGGCAAATACTAATTCTTGGCTTAAGAGTATAGGTGTTAAAGCTATAAAAATTAGAGTTAGTGATGATGATGATTCAGTTGGACCTGTTGGACTGAAATCAGAAGTTAGGGACAAATGTAAGGAAGGTGCTTCTTCTAGGAACCAAAATCAAGTTGAAGGTCAGCCGCGTTGTGGAGAAACCTTTGGAGAAAACGACACTAAAAGGGAAGGAAGTTAGAGAGACACAAATCCAAATCATTGATTAGCAAGAATCTCCTACTGTTCGAAGTGTGAAGTCTCCTCATATTAATGCTGCACCAGTGTTTGTATTATCTCCTATGTCTCAAATTGATAATGATGTTGATTCTTTCTCAACGGTGTTTGTTTCTTCTATTACACCTACGGAAGTGGCTCATCATACCTCAGCTACATCAGCATTGAACACTTCTATGAATGACATGCATGACAGTTTGGAGAATGTTCTTGATGCTAATCCGATGTATCCTATGATATCATAGATAACACTTCCTAAGATAGATACATAAGCAACAAGTTTTGATTGTTTTATGGCTGATGCTGATCACAATATACCATCTGAGCAACCTCTTATTCCGATTCAAACCGAAGCCTCACCTAGGATGACCACTGTGGCACATAATGAGTCTGTTTCTACACAAACCACAGTTGCTGTTTCAGATGTGAGTACATTGGATCTCCCTCCATGGTTAAGTTCAATCACTCTAAAGAGGAAGAAACAGGCGATCTCTCCTGATGTGTTTGATTTCAAACAGCTAAGGAAGTCTAAGCCAAAGGTTGCAAAGAAAGCCAAAATGGTTTCACCGGTGATTGTAGACAACAATAGAATGAAATATGTAGAAGTAGCTGAGCCTCTTTCAGACAAGCCACAAGAGGAGATGCAGGTGTCTGATTACAAATTCACCTGGGTAGAGTTGGGAAAGTAGACTCACGACAATATGATGCAAGATGCCTAAAGTTCTGTAACAGCCTTAGCACAAAGTTATGATGAACTCTTGGCCAAGAAAGAAAAGCTCAAAGAAAAGAATGCAAAACTTGTTTCAGTTATTCAAAAGATTACTAAATCTTCAAAAATGGTTGATTCATTGTCTTCCTCTATTTCTGAAGAGTCTATTAAACAAGTTGAGAAAGCTGGACAAAAGGCAAGGGCAGTTGATTCTTGGGTTGATCTGTTGATAAATCAGAGTACTCAAGTGGTTAAAAAGGTTCTTGATGTGATGGTTAATGTAAAGATAGTAAAACTGAAACTACACCAAGCTTTTGACACTTTCAAACAAAGCTTGGAATCCATGGAAAGTGATTTGAAGAGTTGGTATGCTTTGAATGAAGAACGTTTGGAAATCTTATGTGCCAATGCAATAATACCAAACAGAGAAATGTATATTGAGACTGAAGAGCTCTTGTTGAATAAAACATTGGTATTCAAAGAGCTCATTTCATATATACAGGCTGCTCAAGAGATAGTGGTTGAAGAAGAGCAAGATATCATTTCAAGCTTTGAAAAGGAGTCTTGCAAGCTAGAAGATCAAGATGGTGAAGTGCTTCCTGAGGATGCTATACTTTCAACATTAACAACAAAGTTTCATCAGGAGCTAGAAGTTGAAACCTTCACTGTGCAGTCCATCAGCAGATTTGTAAATCATCATGCATTTCTTAATAAGATGCAGATTGCATTGGAAGAGCATCGATTCTCAGTTATTAGATGTTGTGACACTATTATCAAAACAGTTGCTGTTGCTAGGAACACTCAAGGGCCAAATCCTGATGAACTGCAGAATTCTATTCATAAATTTCATTGTTTCAAGGATGTCCATGGAAATAATTGAAGTGTTGTTTTATTTTTAGTTTTGTTCCTTTTAGACAAATTACATGTAAAGTCAGAAATTGTAATTACATGTAATCAAATTACAATTCAAAATAAATTAGGACTATAATTTGGAACAAGTCAATTGCAAGTTGTTGGTGGTTGAGAGAATTTCTCAAGTTAGTTGGGATCCTCCCACCTTTTTCTCATGGCTTCTCTCTTATAAATACTTGAGGGGGTCTTTTGTAATCTTTATCTTTTTGGCAATAGAGAGAACTTTGCAGAAATTTACAGCAAAAAAAACTTTGTGCTTTGTGTATGTAAACCTGATTTTCAAAGCAATACAAGGAAGGGATAGAAGATTTCAAACTTTGTGTTGAATCTTATTGCATATTATTACTGTGTTCTTTGTTGTACCCCAAAATTAAAATTTTTCTTACACTTAGACATTTTGAAGAAATGAGTAAAAGTCTTGTTAAATTAGTCAAAAAGGTCAAAATTTGGGTGTGCATGTCTTGCATGAGGGGTTAACACGCAAAATTTTCCAAATCTGACGATCTGGGTCTGCTCAGAGAAGCTTAATCTACAAAACCCAGATCTCAGTTTTTCATCCCTACTTTTTAGGAAAATTGCTATTTTTAGAAATTTTCTAAAAATAGTAACTTTTTCTGGGTTTCTTTGGAAACGGATATTGGCAAAACTTTCTAAAAATAGAAAGTTTCTAAAACTAGAAAGTTGGTCCGTTAGAGTTCAAACTGATCTTGATTGGCTCAAAATATGTCCATATCAGGCTGGTGCAGTCAGAATCTCAAAATAATCAGTTTTACCCTACTGGGTCTATTCTGCTTTTTTAGAAGCATATCAGGAGCTCCGAGGTCATTAATGGAGGTCAGTCAGCTGCCAGGTGTCAGATTCAACACTCAGGTGTTCAACAAAAGGCTAGTTGGTGAGCAAGCATGAAGAATGGAGAAGAAAGTGAAATATTGTGAAAATTTTCTAACACTGCCAGCCATGGGCGCCCCAAGAGAGAATAGGCGCCCGTCTTTTTAGGGAACTAAAAGTTGAAATTAGGGTTTGAACCTCCAACCAAAGTTGCTCAGTTCTTTTCCAGCTCCGCAACGAGTTCGACGGTGCAGTCAACAGATCATCCGGTCGCCCGAGATTCAGAGCTGAACAGGGAGGATTCACACAGAAGTAAGAATGAAGAACATGACAATTATCAAAATTTGACTAAGTATGAGAACTTTGGGCGCCCCAGGTGAAGAAGGGCGCCCAGCTTTTTGGAGCACCTAACTCAGCAGTTACGGTTTGAGAATATGCTCAGTCTCTTTAGTATTCAGCCCAACTTCTCATGCCTTAGTAGAATTTTCAAGATTTTCAAAGTTTCAGTTTGTGAGATGAAACATGGGCGTCCAAGTTCAATGATCAGAGATTTTTAGAGTTTTGAAAATAAAAGCAAAAGAAAGCAAACCTAATTCAAACCCTAAGTCTATTTAACACCTCTCTTCAATGTAATTTTCATTATTTTTGCAGGTAGCATTCAAAGGAGAAAATTGGAGCAGCAAGTGTGAAGAAATTTTTCAACATTCAAGAGCTCAGTTTACTGGTTATTCATCAAATTTTTCAGATTAACAACATAAACCCTTGCTTTTTCAAGGTCTTTCATCCAAAAGATCAAATTTTTCAAGGAGAAGGCCAAGGTTTTCAAATTTTCAGCCATCTGGGTCTTATCACCTGATTCTTCTGAAGAAATTTTCAAAAAACTTCATCAAGTTGCAGCAGCTGCTTTTTATTTGCATGCCGGTGAAATCCTCAGTGCATTCAGTTTTCAATCATCTGGGTCCTCTCAAATCAGTCTTCTGAAGAAAACCCATATCATAGCTTTTTTCAAAGCAAATTTCAAATTCTAGGGTTGGCTACTTTTTCAATCAGCCATCAGTATTTTTTCAAATTTGATCAACTGGGTCCATTTCTAATTATATTCTGAATAAAACCCAGGTGCCAACTTTTTTCGTGAAAAATTGAAGAAATTAGGGTTTGTTGCTTTTTCAGTATAAATTCAAAATTTTCAAAAACAGACGATCTGGGTTGTCTTGCAATGAAATTCTGAGCAAAACCCATATCTTAGAAAATTTTTCAAAAATTTGTCCGTTAGACGAAGAAAAATCAGCATTCTAAAAATAGTGAGTTGCTCAAAACTTGTCTGAACCTAGGCGAGTTTACAGTCATTTTTCAAGGTTTCCGAAATGGAGTACACTCCCAATGTTTTCAAGACTGAATCAGCTCTTTATCATGATTACATCAAAATAGTTGAGACAGACTTGCATCATATCAAGCCGGTGTTTGATCTACACGCTTTGGAGAGTGCAGGCAACACTTCAATCAAAAACCTGGGACACTCTGGACTCCTCGCAGCAGTGTCTATTCCTATATCAGTTCAGAGTCTTGAGTTCGTAATCGCTTGCATCAAGCATTACAATCCAGCTAGAAGGGAGATTCAATCAGTTGATGGCAGATTGATTTGCAGTCTGAACCCTGATATGATCGAGAAGTGTTTTTCCATTCCCCCTTGGCCTGAAAGCGTCACTATCTCAAAGGGTGAATGTGAAAGGATATGGGAAATGCACAAAGACAAGTACAGTAAGAAGATTGCACAAAGGTGGATGAAGGAGAAGCATAAGACGTTGCCTAAGAACGTCCGGCGAGGAGAATTCAAAGATGAGATTGCTATCATTATCACCTTGCTCAATAGGGTAACTAGATCAGAAGATGCTACCAAGTTTCAGCCTTGGATGTTTTACGCCATACCCCACATCATGAAGAAAACAGAGTTCTATGATTGTCCCACCTTCATCAGTGACAGCCTACATCAGCAGATCACAAAATACTTCCAATTTCATGAGTTCCATATGGTTTCTTATCTAGTCTACCTGGTGGCCTATCAGGGTCAATTCAAAGGGTTGAACACCAAGGGATCATTGAGCATACAACATATATACAACTACTATCCCCAGTTGGAATTCACGAAGTCACTGCATCACTACAAGAGAGTGAACGAGGCCTTTTTGATGTACACAGCGCGAGACCTGAACAATTTCCTACTCTCACCTATCTCAGGGTCTATGGCTATTCAGGTGCCCCGCTCATGCTACCAAGGTATCCGTCAGACGAGGTCGTCTTCATGGAGTTCTTAAGGCAGGCCCACGATGTCCACGCATTCTTGAGGAATAGAAAGAAACCCTCCCTCAATTTTCCATTAGGGCAGAGAATCTATACATGCAGGATTGCCGCAAATGCTAAGACAATGGGAGAAGAGTTAGACAAACTTGGCCTCAAGCCTTACAATGAGAGACGATCGTTTGATCCTCATGGTGTCTACGCTGGACAACTTGAGAAGATCTATGCTCATATATCTGCCCTTGAAGATTTTTGGGCTAATTGTACAGATGAGTTCGAGGTGCAGAGGCGTAGTTACAGTAGGCTCACTCTTCACCAAATGAAAGACTGTTTAAATGAAGACATAGAAGGGTTATCAGATGATGACGAGGATGTGCTTCTCCCGATGTATGCTCATAAGTGAATTGAAGATCAGCCCCTTCCTCAAGTCAACTGGGCTAATAAAGAATCCATCTTGTTCGAAGACAGGACAAGTCCTTGAACATAGCAAGGTTTTCCTAATCCTTAAGAGGAAAAACTCCATTCCAGTAGCAAAGCCGCCAAGGACAATTCCCTCTTCCTCCAGAGCACAGTCAAAAGGGAAGGGAAAAATTCAGTCTCAAGAAGGCGTCAAAGGTAGTAGATCAAATAAAAATGTAAGAAGAAGACTAGACTTCTCAGGCATAGTCATACAGGAGCAACCTACAGCTATAACAGAAGCTCCTCCTGACGAGCCCGTACCTCAGAAAGAAGCAGAGGAGCCACCTTTAACACATGTCTCTGTACCTTTGACAGAACCTTTACCAATTCACATCGACCTTGATATTGAAGATGATGAAGAAATTGCAATTGTACCTCCTAAGGAAATTAGTAAAGATACTACCGTGCCTTGGCTTGAGAACTCCTTGGGAAGGGAGAGAAGAAGACCTTCATATCAGGTAAATTTTGATGATCTTGATAACATCTATCAGGAACCTCCTAAGAAGAAGGCAACGAAGCAAGTTCACTTTGATAGGAATCCTGATAGCGAGATAGTCATGGAGACTGCATTGCCGCCAGAAGATAAGAATAAGGATGAGGTGAATATGGATGACTTTGTGATGGTCAAGGCTAATCTTGGTAGAAATACCAGACATGCGGATGCGAGTTTATTTAGAGTTGTATCCGAAAACCTTCAGGAAAGAGTGCTCAAAGATGGAGAAGACAAGGCAGCCCTCAAGGCTGAAAACCAGCAGCTCAAGCTTTATATTTCTAACCTTGTCCATGGTTCTTCACAGGCAACCCAGTTGCTGCCCCAGATTTTAGAGACACCAGCTGATCATGATCAGTTGAGATAGCTGGTCATTTGTGGGAAAGAGACTCAGGAGTGGATCGAGAGTTTCATTGTCAGAGGAAAGGAGATCTTGGCACGGATGTTCCAGTTGAGAGAAAACGCTCATGAGCTACGCCAAGGTATCCAAGGGTTTGAACAAACACTGGCTGAAGTAAGACCAAGGAATGAAATCATTATTGTGTATTTAGATACAACCTATGGTTCAGCTGTTTCAAAAGAACACAAGAGGGAGATCCTTGCTCAGAGAGAGCATCATGTTTTCAAAGTTAAAACCTATGAGAGGATATTCGAGGAATTTATCGCCTACTGACAAAGGGTGATTGAAGCTCTCCTTTTCATCAGTGAGTTTGTCACAGAGATTCCTTCTCGATACAGTCTTGAAGATTGTTCCTACGTTGGGCTTGATGAAGTGCAAGTTCGATTTCAGAGTGTTGTTCGCAGTTGCAATCCAGTTGGCGGGAGGATGAGTCATATTTTGGTGATGTCAGCAAAGTTTGAGAAAGCAGCCAATGAGTTCGAAGATTTCCTTAGGTCAGTTGTAGATGGTGAAGATATTTTGGAAAAGTGGTGTTTTGCTATTGATTGCATAGATGCACCGAACCGGGACACAGTTTCCTGCTTTTTAGCGGATGTCATAGAGATTTAAAGTAGCTTTCTTCTAGAAGCTTTCTTTCCGCTTTCTTTCTATTCTTGGAATAATTCTTATCCATTCTTTGAGAAGAGAAAGAAGATGAATGTAATAGTTGGCGTTTCTCGCTTTTTCTGCTTTCTTAGGTGTTAGATGTTATCTTCTTTCTAGATTTAGAAATAAAGCTTGCTTGCTGAGCAAGCCCTAGATTGTGAAAGCAAGGAGATTTTAGGGTTCCCTACTCCTCTGCTTGCCTATAAATAAGAGCCTTTGCTCATTAGTTTTCTTTAACCATGCTAGTGATATCAAAACGTTGAGCCTATTGTGCCTTCTATTTGTTATTCAAGTGTTGTTCAATTGTTTTATGATAGCGAATTGTTGAGTCTCTTTTAGCCAACAAGGAGTTGTTGTAATTGCTGTTCCTTTTGTGTAAGAACAAGATTGCAAGCCTCTTTAGCTGCAATTTCTTGTTCCAGGCATGTTAGAAGTAAGTTTTGTTCCAGAAGTTTGAGTAATAAAATCATGAGCCTCCTTTGCCTTGATATAACATCTCAGATTTTTCGTTATTTGTCTTTTGCTTTTATGATCTTGATTTCAGCTTACAATAAAGTGTGTAGATGTTTGTTGAGAAAGAGTTTATTGAAGCATTTTGGCAGAGAATCAACCTTGTCCATTTCTAGTTTCTCTTGCTATTACTTTGAGAAGTTAGAAACGTCTTTAGTTTAAGTTAGTTGTAGTTGAAGTTCTTAAAACAAAAAATCTTAGCTGCGGCGTTTGTGTTTAATAAACCTTGTGCTCTAAGCTGATCAAAAAGATAGGCAACTTAGTTCTTAGTTTACTTTCTTTCAACACAATCAGCATGAGGGAGCTTCCCCTCCTAATTTGAAGAGCAGTTTTACTATGCATAGCTGTCCGTTTCAAATACGCATTCCAGAGGTGCGAATTTAAACGCCAACAGTTTTCTGGCGCCCACTGTGGGGCATGAGGCATTAAACAACAAAGAAAGCTTAGGCTTTATGTCACGGGTATGACTCTCTGGCGTCCTACTGCTCTAGTTCAACAACCTGATCTTACACCTCCAGTTATCCAACCGAATTTTCAGATAATTGAAGGGAGCGAGTAGACATCATCAACAGCCTAAGGAGTTTCATCTTTGAGAAGGAGTCCCCTGCTCAGTGGAGAAACGCTGCTGTTATTCTAGACAAAGAGGAAGAGAAAGCCGATATTGCAGCCGGAAGACCTGTCTTTCCACCACCCGAGTGGGCCTAGACAATCCTGGCGTACATAGTCTATACAAGGAGGAGAACAAGAACAAATCCGCTCTTCCAAGAAGAAGTTGATCCTTTCCTTCCGCAGACACATCCTATAGAAGTTGGAGAACCGTCCAATGCAGTTCCTGAGTTCAACACCGTACCTGTGTTCGAGGAAGAAGAACCCGAAGCGATGGGTGATAATAATAACAACAACAACAACAACAATCGCAATCGCAGAAGAGGTCCCCCACTGCCTTGGGGTGATCATATTGGACCTTTGGCCCTAGGAGCAAATCACGAATTGCCTAAGGGATCAAGGAAGTACTTTCCACGGTTCCAAGGTGATGGAAGTCAACATCCTGATGATCATCTTTCAGCCTTTTTAGCGGCTTGCGCTGTGTTGATGCGTGTTTTATGACACACCGAACACTCTAGAATAAAGAGTCCAAAGACACTCTATCCTCTCTTGAAAAACTACCTCTTATGCTAAGATTGCTAGAAAGGTCATACGGTAATTCCAATGTTTCGTTTGGGGGGATGGTCAAGCTCAATGGATGATGTGATTTGCTGATTTCACAAAGGGACCTTGGATAATGAACTTACTCAAAAGTAGGGATTTAGATTGATGTGACGTTGAATGCTCTTGTATTTTGGGATTTTGAGTTTTGAGATAAAATAAAAGGAAAAGGGATGAGGGTTTAGAAACTAGATTTATGCCAAACTACTCCTATGAACTTAAGAGACAAATGCTGGATAGTTGAATTTAAACCAATCTTTGTTTTGCCAAGCACAATGACTACAACTAGACAAAGATGATGCAATCTTCAAATGGGATTTACGAATGATGTCCTACTACACAATACCACCATCAATTTGAACGATGTATATAAGTAATAGAATTCAAGTTAAACAGTTTCAAAGTTCAGACTAACCTTGCACATCAAATTGAAAATCATTCAATTGAAAAAGGTATGAACTAATTTCACTATTTCCAACACTATCAATCTTTCATTCATCTAAAAAAATGCTGAAACTAATTTACTTTATTGAAGAAATTATGAAACCATGCAAGCTCTCAAAATAACAAATGCTCAACTCTGAATCAAATCATTATTTGAATAGCACTAGTAGCAACAATTTCACAAGTCTCTCCCTGAATGAATGAAATGCGTAGGGTTTATATAGGCACCCCAATTACAAAGCAACGGCCCAGATTGATTTGAGATCAATGGCCAAGATTATTTCAAGAAACCCTAACCCTAAAAGCATAACCAACTCCATGGACACATGGCAAAAGTAGGACCAACGGGAGTTGCTGCCGAATGGTTCAATCACTTGGAGCCTGGTTGCATAACCAACTGGAATACTATGACCGAAAAGTTTCTTGCAAGGTTCAAGCCAGCTAAAGATAGCCACCAGTTATTCGCTCAGCTCTCAAATTCAAAGAAGGAGGACAATGAACCAATGAGGGAGTTCGTGGCAAGGTTTAATCGCCTGGTCACTTGGCTCTCATATACACTCAATCCATCGCTTGAGATCCTGTTGAGTAGTTTTGTCAACGCGCTTCCATCAGAGATAGCCTTTATCTTGAGATTGGCCAACGAGACAGAACTAGAAGATGCACAACAGGGTGCCATAGAAATTGAAGACAACATGATCACTTCAGGAAAGATCAAAGGAGATGCTATTAGGCCTTTGGTTTAAAGTTCTACTGATCCGTTACTTTAAAGGGTTGCTAATGAAGTAACTATTCTCAAGAGGCAATTGCCACTCTAGCCTACGCCTCTTGCTCAAGGTGCACCACCACTTGCTTTGCCTGCGCCACGATTGTATCAAGCACCACAACAGCCTTATCAGCCTCAGTAGCCGTACTAGCCAAGGAGAAATAACTTTCAGCCTTACAACAATTACAGGCTGTGAGGGCCACCTCCACCAAGGCAAGCGACTGACAATACACAAAATGCTGTGTTTTGCTCTTTTCATGATTCCACTGAAAATACTGGCGCCACTTGCCCCGAAAATGTCAGAATGAACGAGATAATGGGATATGTTGAAACTACACCTGCACCAAGTTTCATACCAACTCCAAGTTCGAATGTTGTCTTACCTCAATTGGACAACTTCGATGGCGACTCCGCAAGGGGCTACTTTGAAAGTGAACCCGATTTTGAAGATGAAGAAAAAGATATTCGTCAGTACTCTCTCGCAGTAAATCCTGAGAATCACACGACTCCTACGTTCACGAGAGCTCAACATCTGAGGGCACAAAGAGAAGAAGAAGAAGAGAGACTGAAGGTACAAAAAGACAAAGAAAAAGGAAAAGAAGTAGCTTCTACTTCTAATGTTAAGTCTTCTCAAGAGAACGTGAAAGCAGTTGCTGAAGACTCGTCCTCAGCAAATTTTGATATTGTAGATTCCTTGATGAAAAACAAAGTGCAGATTTCTCAGTTAGAGTATCTCCAAGATCATCCAGAGCAAGTGGACTGACTTCTCAAATTTGTGAAGAAAGGACCTGTCAAGCAACCCACATTGCTCGAATCATCTGTTCTGGCGGAAGACAAGCCTAAGTCCTCCTATATTTCTCTATATATAGGAGGTTACAAATTGAGCAATTGTATCATCGATTCCGGAGCTTCAGACAACGTCATGCCTTTACAAGTGATGAACGCTCTAGGACTTTCGTGCACCAAGACAAGGGACAAATGTTACTCACTAGAGTCCAAGTCAGTGCCGTTAATCGGACAATTGAAAGATGCTCAAGTAAGGTTGGCGGCTTGTCCTGAAAAGAAAATCATGATGACCATCCTAGTAGCTGACATTCTAGCTAGCTACGGGATGCTATTAAGCAGAAGGTTTTGCAAGGACCTCGATGGAGAGATTCAAATGGATATGTCTTCTGCGAACATTCCATTAAGGAATGGAACTTTCAAGCTGGAACCAAAACCCAAATCTCGATTTGCGGTCGTGAAGTCTCAAGATCCTCAAGCTCAAGTTCTATATCAAGAAACGGGTCTTGGTACTTACGCTATGCTATCAGAGATTCCTGAAGGAAGTCAAGAGATCGCGTGTACCGTAGAGAAATCAGTAGAAGATCCTAAGCTATGGACTTTACAGTTCGATGTTAGTTGTTCCACTGCTGGTTCGGGAGCGGGAGTTGTGATAAGTTCTCCTGAAGGACGGTTGTATCCATTTGCATACCGCTTGCAATTTGAATGTACGAACAACACAACGAAATATGAGGCGCTTTTACTAGGTCTCAGAAATGCAAAGGACATGGGTATCAAACATCTTAAGGTCGAAGGTGATGCGGAGCTTGTTGTGGAGCAAGTCAGAGATCAATTCAGAGTGAAAGCAGATTGTCTTTGACACTATAGAAATAGGGTGTGGAATGCAATAGATTGGTTCGAAGCTTTTGATATCAAGTACATACCACGTCTAGAAAATAGCAGAGCAGATGTCCTCGCGGTGTCAGCTTCACTTTTCATGCCACATTCTAACTTCCATCAGAATGCATTTGCCATTGAGTTAATATACAGGCCAGCTGTACCTGACAACTATGATAATTGGCAAGTCTTTAATGATGATGATGACATCAAGGAGTTTCTTTTTATGGGAGATAATTTCAAAGAATTGTTCTTTGAGGGCAGTTCATTTACTCATAGAGAAGCAGTAACAGAAGTTCCAGATGCGCCAAAGATTGCTGAAGACAAAGAAAGTCCAGAAGAACCAGATTCAAGCATAATCCAGTTGAAATGAAATAAAATTCCCAAGGGCTTGGTTTCGTTGGAGAATATTTTTGACAGGCATGTCAAATACATACACAATCAGAGAAACTCAAGCGAAAGAACCTCTGCCGAATATCAACAAATCAATATTGGAACAGTTGACAAGCCTAGACTTGTTAATCTGGGTACATGCTGTACTGCAGAGGAAAGTGATAGGTTCATCTCTTTGTTCAAGCAATACCGTGATGTCTTTGCCTGGTCATATGAAGATTTGAAAGTTTTTACACCAAGAGAGTTGTCTCACACAATTCCTCTTCAACCTGAAGCAAAGCCCTTCAGGCAAAAGCAAAAACACTATAATCTGCAAATTCAAGATACCATCTATGCGGAAATCCAGAAGATGGTGAATGCAAAAATCATCTTTCCGATCCATCATTCCACCTGGGTGTCAAATATAGTTCCTGTGCGCAAGAAGAACGGAGAAATCAGAATTTGCGTAGAGTTCAGGAAGTTAAATCAATCATTGCTCAAGGATAATTATCCTTTGCCAATCATGGAGCACACTTTACAGACGGTTACTGGGTCAGAGATGCTGTCCTTATTGGACGGTTTTTCTGGTTACAATCAAATTGCAGTAGCTGAAGAAGATCAGTTCAAGACGGGTTTCACAACTCTGTGGGGTACATTTTCCTATGAAAGAATGCCCTTCGGCCTCATCAACGCCGGTGCTACGTTTCAGAGAGCCATGGATTTGGCATTTGGAGACTTGAAGAATAAAGTAATTGTTGTCTATCTAGACGACCTCACTGTTTTCTCGAAGGCACGAGGAGATCATTTTTCACATCTAGGGAAGGTCTTTGAGAGATGCAGATACCACAAAATATCGCTGAATCCCAAAAAGTCTATCTTCACGGTGACGGAAGGCAAGTTGCTTGGCCACATCGTCTCCAAGGAGTGAACTCGAATCGACCTGAGCCGGGTTGAAGCTATCAGAAGTTTGTCTCTTCCAACAAGCAGAACAGGGGTACACTCTTTCTTTGGTCAAGTGAATTTCATACGAAGATTTGTACCAGATTTTTCTGAGTGACTAAAGATATATCTGCTATGATGAAGAAGAAGACTGTTTTCAAGTGGACGGAAGAAGGCAAGAAGGCGTTTTCAGCAATAAAAGAAGCCATTAGTCGAGCTCCAGTGCTAGTCCGTCCTGATTTTGAGAAGGAGTTTATCCTTTATTGTTATGCATCAGAGGATACTTTGTCTGCCATTCTGACACAAAAGTTAAATGAAGAAACTGAATCTCCAATAGCTTTTATGAGCTGCAGTTTCAAGGACAGTGAATCAAGATACTCTCAAATTGAAAAGAATGCCTATGCAGTGGTTCGAGTTGTAAAGAACTTCAGATTTTATATCTTAAATTCTTACACCATTGTATATGTAACAGATCCAGTAGTGAAAAGCGTGTTAACTCAATAGGAGATGGGCTCCAAGAGAGGAAATTGGGTTGCGAAAGTGCAAGAATATGACTTGGAGATCAAGCCAACCAAACTCGTTCGCGGGAGAGGTCTTTGTCAGTTAATAGCAGAAGATGGCGATAAGAAGCTTCAAGCCAAAGGTATACCTGAGATTGAACCTGAAGTTAAGGAGGATCTTCTAATGGTCCTACTGATTGAATCTTCAGGAGAATGGTTTATTGAGATATGGTATTACCTGACATATGGTGATTGTCCGAATCACCTAAACAAGCAACAGAAAAGAACGCTAATGCTGAAAGCGCAGTATTATGTAATCATCAACAACGTTTTGTACAAGCGGGGGCTTGACGAAACATTTTGTTGTGTGTCACCAAAGATCAACAACGGCGCTTGCTGGAAGCCTTCCACAATCAAGCATGCGGTGGTCACTTTTCTTCGAAGGTGATAGCTTTCAAAATCTTGCAGGCACAGTTCTTTTCGTAGACTATGTTCCATGATGCATATGAGTGGGTGCACAAATGTCAGTTGTGTCAATAGTTTGCTAGCAAGGCAAAGTTGGTAGCCGCTCCTCTCAGGCTAGTTGTTATAGACGCTCCATTTCAGGAATGGGGTTTAGATTTTATTGGTCCTATCAACCCACAATCCAGTAAGGGGCATATTTTTGTCCTTACATCCATTGATTATTTCACTAAATGGGTTGAGGCCATTCCCACCAAGCGAGCTACGTTTGAGGTCATCTGTGAGTTCTTAAAGGAAAACATTGTTACGTGCTTCGGGGTGGCTCACAAAATTGTGATAGATAATGCAACGTGTTTCTCATCTGAGGAGCTAATGGAGTTCTGTTTTGATCACAGCATTACACTATCTCATTCATCAGATTATTACCCGCAGGGTAATGGACAAGCTGAATCATCGAACAAGAACATTGTCACAATTATCGGCAAGTTGGTTGATTGCAGTCAACGAACTTGGCACAAGAAACTCTATGATGCTCTCTGGGATGATAGAATTACTCCGAAGAGAGCCATTGGTACCTCACCCTTTATCCTCCTGTATGGTACGGAAGCAATGATACCTATCACGCTGGAGTTGTCCGCCTTGCAGTTGGCAACCACAATAGAAGATGAAGAGTTCATAGATCCTATTCAAAAACGCATTCTGTACCTGACAAAGCTTCGATAAGAAAGGGTGGAGGTGGTAGATAGAATCAGTCAGCACCAGGAGCGGGTGAATAAAATTTTTGACAAGAAAGCTCGCTAACGAGATTTCGAGGTTGGAGATCAAGTCCTCCTATGGGATAAGAGACATGAGCCAAAGGGAATGCACATAGAGTAGAGATTAAACATCTATTCTGAAAAAAGAGAATAAGATGAGCAACACCATGAATTATAGGATAAAATTAATATAGTCTACCATTTTCGCAGCAAATAGAATAGTAAATCTGAGGGGGAGCCTTCCCTCATACAAATAGGAGAGATTTATTCTCACACACTGTGGCTGAAACCACCATTTTGCCAAACCTCACTAGTTTGCAAAATTTTCAACCAACAATAGCTTCTAGTGAGGCTAAAAATAACCCATCGAGGGGCAATCTTTACGAATAATTCCAAGACGTGGGTTTTGTAGAGAATGCATTTCTAAGCAAACACACAACGTCAAAAATTCGAAAAAGTGATTTTTTCCTTGACATGCAATGACTTCTCGGAGCTGAAGTTGCACGGGGCAGCGGGGGCTTCAGAAAGTTTTTTGTTTTTTTTTTCTCCCAAAAAATTCTGGCACATGGGTTTTGTCGATGCCTGAGAGTTGATTAAACCTAGTTTTTCTGTTTTTTGAAATGATGACTTTTTCGGAAACCCTAAAAATAGGGGGTAGCGAGGCAATTTTCCCGAGAAATTCTAGCACGTGGGTTTTGTTGCCAATATTGTATTGATCATACCTAGATGGCTAAAATTGTGAAAAACTGTTGTTTATTTGGACATGCAAGAGAAAACCTAAGACAAGGATAGAAGAAATATGAGGGGGAGAAGATAGAAGTTATAAACTTCCTTTTTCAATGCTCAAGAAAATCGCCTCTATCTAATCCCAATCTGATGAATTCACGGCAAGAACAAGTTGAAAAGATGAAACATGGAAAAAAATTCGTGTTTGCAATCTAAACATGGAACTACGAAGAACATTGAAAATGGCCTCCATTTGCTCCTTCAAAATGCTTTGGAGGGTAAATAGCTGATTTTAGCTTCAACCTGCAAGAAATAATTAAGTTGTGACGCCTATGCTTGAATAAATAAGCATTTTAGAGGTGGTAGTGCCGGTTAGGTGTGCCAACCCTAATTGAGGAGTTATTTTCCGTGTATGCCTCGCTAACTGAAGTTCTCTAATTTTAGGATGCCATATGCAAGAGGAAGCATGCAAAAATCACAACTGAAACTCAACTGGGCTGACTTTGACTTTTGGCGCCCAAGCTTGAGGGAGTTAGAAATTTTTTAAATATTTTCAACTTTTGTTGTGACGAACTGCCAATGTTTGACCCTGAATTCTGGATGCCTGGTTGGTCTTGAAGGTAAGCTGACAGATTCATCACGAAGTTGGATCAAGTTTGAAGAGATGTTGCTGGGAGTTGCAAACGTCAAAAATTAGTTCTGATAGCTTGAAATTTTGGGTGCCTTTTGCCAAAAGGGTGCTTTTTTCACCAGACTTAGCCATTTGTTGGATGTTTTTTTTTTTCAATCTCATCAATTTGACCCTCCGAGCTTCAATTTGCAGCTGCAGGTGACTGATGACTCCCACGAACATGCTGAGATATGGAATGAAAAACTAGTTCAATTCCGGAAAGAATTACTGGTATTGCAATGTCTAAAGGTTGATTTAAGAAGCTCAAATTCAAGGGCGCCGTGCAGGGGTCTCTAAGATTCATTTTGGAATTTGTAACCTTTGACGAAGTGCCCCAGTTTGACCCTCGTTGCTGGGGGTTTGACTACTCTGATGTTCGTGCTGATGATCTCATCGCGGAGATTGAACAACTTTGAAGAGATGTGTCATGTCCCTGAAATTGTAAGGCTAAATCTGAGATATTGAAATAAAAATAAGCTCGCCAAATAAATATAAAAAAAAATAAAAATGTAACTAATTGTCATTTAAACATCATTATTATAACTATAATTATCAAACACAAAACAAATAAAATAAATATCAAAGTACATATATATATAATAATATATGAAATGTAAATCTGAATATCACTATAAATGATATTATAATGATAATACAGTTATAATCATCATTATTAAATATAAATTAATATAGAAAATAAATACAATAAAATATGAAATACACAAATATAAAATATAAAATAAACAAATAACAAATATAAAGTAAAATAAGTAAAATAGACTTAATATCAAAAACAAAATAAGCAAATAGTAAATATAAAGTAAAATAAATAAATAACAAATAAGTAAACATCAAAAATATAAAAAATAGATATAATGTAAAAATCATTATAAATATAAACATCATATGTAATTAATTCTGATCTTAAAATAATAAGAAGAATCGAACCATTAAAGACAAACGATTCCCACCCTCCATAGTCAGCAATCACTAATTAACCAAGGTGTTTATTCAAATACTAAGCGATGCCTTTTAAAAGGTGAACTTTTCAAAGAGCAGCGGTCAAGAAGAGGCAACGTTTCAGCAGGTATTTAAATAAAGTCTTCCTCAAGCATAAAAGGGATGGAGCTAGGGAAAAATAAAAAAGAGAAACTGCAGATCGAAAGGATACATAATAAGGAAACAAAAATACAAAGATAAAATATAGACTGCAGGGGATCGGTGTGAGGAAGGAAAAATGATATATTCTGAAGAAGGAATCACAGTCAGCAGTCTGACAGGCAGAAGTCAGAGATATAGAGGAAAAAGGATAGGAATAGAATAAGGAAGAAAGGCAGCTGGCTGGAGTAGAACAATCTGCTGCAGATCAGGTAATAAGTATTAGAGGTAAGTATTTTCTGTATTCGAATAATTAGTTTAGAAAATGTATTAAGGATCTAAATAAGGACTTTTAGTAAGTATTTCATATAATCAAATAATCAGTTAATAAATACATTAAGGATTTGGTTAAGAACACTTAGCAAGTGTCTTATGAATTCAAATAATAATTTGTTTAATGCATTATGAAATCAGATATGGATTAAGGTAATAGTTTATACATATAGGTAATTATTCTAGTGATGTAGTTACTTCTGCAAATGACAATGTATGTCTCATAGTTATTCTATATCATTATATGTTTGGTTATGTATATTTGTAATTCCTATGATAGGTTTTATCTATTGTATGCAGCTATACAGGTATATATATATATCCTGTTATTTATGTTATTATTCTTGTAATATGTTATATCTTACTATCATATGCAATTATATATATAGATATGATTGTGCAATTATGATGCTTGCAGCAATTATTGAGCCTTATAAGCAACTGTGACCCTTTAATATAAACATGAATAGATTGTATATATATATATATTTGTTGGCGTTTCAATTCGCACCTCTGGAATGCGGATTAGAAACGGACAACTATGCATAGATAAAATGCTCTTCGAATTAGGAGGGGAAGCTCCCTCTTTGCTGATGTTGCTTAAAGAAAGTAAATTAGAACTAATTTTCCTATCTTTTTGTTCAGCTAAGAGCACAATGTTATAAAACTCAAGCGCCGTAGCTGATATTTTCTCTTTTAGAAGTTCAACTACTACTAAGCCTACTCTAATGATGTTTCTAACTTCTCAAGTAAAAGCAAAGCATGAGAGAAATGAATAAGGAATGATTCTTTGGCATAAATGCTTAAATAAACTTTCTTCCAACGCACATCTACTTACTTTCAATGCAAGCTGAAAGAGAGATCATATATGCATAAGACATAAGACAGAAATTTGAGACATTATATTAGAGCAAAGTATGCACAAGACTTTATTTCTCAAATCTCAAGTAACAAAGATTACACTTCTGGGACAACAAGAGTGTAGCAAAATAGGCTTATAGTTTAGCGATCAACTAGAATACATTGACACAAGACACAAAAACTGAACAATAACTTGCAGCTAAAGAGGCATACAAGACTGCTCTTACAGAAAGTGAACAATACTTAATAACAATTAGAAGGCACTAGTAGGCTCAGCATTTTGTTATCATAAGCACGGTTAAAGAAAAATGGGCAAGGCTGCCCTTATTTATACACAAGCAGAGGAGTAGGGAACCTTAAAATCTCCTTGCTTTTTACAACTAGGGCTTGCCAGTATGCAAGCTTTATTTCTAAAACTAAAACAAGATAACCATCTAGCAACCTATGAAAGTATAAAACAGGGAAATGCCAACTATTACAACTTGTTTTCTTTTCTCCTTCAAAGAATGGATAAGCATGAACCAAGAATAGAAAGAAAGCATGAGATAAGAATGGAAATAAAGCTTGGAGAAAGCTTCAAGTTCACTCTGCTTTAAATCTCAACCACATTTGCTAAAAAGTGGGAAACTGTATCTCTATCAGGAGCGTTGATACCATAGTAACGAGACTCGGATGCGGCTCGGACTCGGCGAGGGCGACTCGAGACTCGGACGCGGCGCAGACACGGCAATATGAAAAAAAGTTGAAAAAACCCTAGAAATTTAGAGATTTTTAAAGATTTCAAACTTGTTTGAAGCACCCTTTATTGAATACAACACAAATCAAATCAAATTTGATCACATGCACAAGTATACAACGATTACATAAGTATAAAGTACACAAATTGTAGTTGCGTTGCTGAAGGAAATAGCATACTTAGATATATAAAATTAGTCAAATGTATACAAAACTCATGGAATATGAAATCCATGACATCAAATGTTCCATACAAATATGAAATATCAAAAGTAAAACAATAGCTATAAGTCAATGACTCTATGCCCTATGGCATAGTGGAGCCAACATCCTTCCTACGAAGGCGTCTAAGGGTCCTGGATGATGTTGCAGCTGCAGCCATAGTCTCTGCCTGTGTCTGACTCTCCATGCCACTCTCACCGACAACAGCTATGTCTCCTCATGCTCTAGCCTCCTCCTTAGCCATGGCTACAACCTCGGCCTCTCTCTCTGCCTGGTCCACCCAATCAAGGTCCTCGTCACTAAAGACTACATCTATAGCCTCAGTGATCCACTCAGACTGTGGATCAACCTCCTCTAAACTGATCGGGGTTTTGTCGTGGTCAAAAAGCTTCCTGTATCTGAGCGAAGGTTGTAATGAACATATACCAAGTCATTCATCCTCTCCACTGTCAATCTATTGCGCTTCTTGGAGTGTATGTGCTCAAACATACTCCAATTGCGCTCACAATAGATGAACTGCATGGCTGGCTCAATATACGAATGGCAATATTTTGCAAGATCGGTGTATCAGAACCAAACATACGCCACCACCTATCTGAGATGAAAAAAAGAAACAAAATCAATCTCATTTCAAGTTTCAAGTTCAAGTTCAACATTTAACAATAAATTATAATATAAAAAGATGAAAATTATGCCCTTAAATATATTTTTACCTGGCAGTAATGTTGTCCTATTATCTTTCCACATTTGACATGCAAAGAAGTCTCCTTGTGCCTTAGTGAAGGCATCTATCTCCTGCACCACCTGTGTAGTAACAGCGGGCAACATCCGCTCTATCGTCGTGTAGAGCCCACTAAGAATTTCTCTATCTGCACGAAGATCACGGCGGAAGTGGAAGGCCGGATTTAGGAAACATGCGGCTGCATGGATGGGCCTATGAAGTTGGTTTTGCCATTTCCTATCAATGATATCCCAAATGGGACGATGCTCCTCAACTCCACCATAGGGGGCCTATCCATGCCCTCGCCCATTAGGATCTGCAACTCGTAGGAGCACTAGTAAGGGCTCAATAAACTGCAAAGTGCAAACATGTTTCACAAATAAGTGTGAACGAAAATAAACAAATAAAAGTAAGATATGATTAAAAATTTAAACATAATAAATAATTAAATTTTACCTTCACAATCTCGTCCATTGGTGTCCAAAACCCTTGCTCATAAAAAATGCAATCAGCCACAACAATCCTGCAGTGCTTGTAGAAAAGGATGAGGAAGACCACTCCTCACTAGTAAACATGCGCCTTAAGGCTGCCCTTGACCGAATCAAGGATTGCATCGTGATAAAATTTGTTGCAAACCTGGTGATGCTAGGATGAGACAACTCCCTCAACCCGTGTATTGCCTCATAAGGTTAAGCACCCATGTGTGGTTGTATACAAATTTGCAAACGTTTTTTGCTGCTTCCACACATGTTTTGATCCATGGGAGCTTGCCAAGATTCCTCCAACATGAGGTCAATGCAATGGGCGGCACATGGAGTCCAAAATATAGTGAGTGCCTCTCCGTCAATAATCTACCGGCACATAATTTGCTGCGTTATGCATCACCACTTTTTCCATTCTCTTCCCCACATCGCTATCACTCCTCTATAGCCTCACTGCGGTGTGGCATTTTTGAATTGGGAGAGCATCAATGGACTTCATGAAGGCGGTGTCTGAAAAATAAGCAAAACCAATTATTCAATAAATTAAAAAACATAAATCAGCCATATTAAATTATTAATCACTAAATCAAATTCAAATTTCAATGCATTGAGGGAAGTATAATTACCTCCATCAGTCATGATGGTGCAACCAATCATCCTCCACTGCTTGCGCTGCTCCTCTAATTGTGCTTTCACATCTACCACCTTTTGAGTCAAAAGTGGGCCCTTTAATTCATCTTCACTAGGGGCTTTGAACCCCGCCCCACTTATGGTTATGGCATCAACCATGTTTTGCCAGAAAGGTGACCTATAACATGTCATAAATAAATTCATAAGTTACATAAGTATTGTAAAATGAAAAAGTTTTAAGTTTTTAACTTTAAATTTGAATTCGATAATGAGATACATCTAGATTCTAAAATATAAATATAAATTTTAAAACAATTAAACGAAAAAGAATTACCTGACTACATGGAAGGGAATGGTGCAGTAGTACCAAAAGTCTACAATTGACTTTTTTGCTGCATCATGTGCGTCCTTGTTCCAAGCCATGCTCTCAAGCGACGGTTGGGAACCAGGAGTAGTGCGTGGTACAAAATATGAATCCACCCTAGATTTACGAACTCTAGGGCCAATGCTATACTGCCACTACCACTAGCAGTAGCAGCGCCATCGGCACTAGGAGTATGCATAGGCATAGCTGATGCAAAAACAAAAGTACTGGCACAAGCACTAGCACTAGGACGGTATGGAGGCATGGAAGAAGCATCTCCACCAACACCAAGTCCCTGTCCAACTCCAACACTCACCAACTCCTGCTTTTGTTTCTTTTTCATTTCTTTTTGCATTTCAAAAGTTTTTAATTGCACCTGCACTTCACGAACAACCTCAAGAGGTGCTCTAGGGCAACCCACTGCATCATGGGCGGGTATGCGTGCAAGATGGTATTTTAATCTATTTATGCCTCCATGATATATTGTTTTGTAGTAGAAACATTTGGCGTCTCCTTTTTTCATTCCGGGAAAGATTTCAGCATGTTTCCAAGCGGGGTCTTTTACATTTGGGGTTTGAGACATTGTGAAAATAATAATATGGTTTGATTTGCAAATGAATGTGGTTGCAAAGTAGGGTTTCTAAAATTATTTAAGTTGCAAGTAGGGTTTGTAAAAAATATATGCAAACTCAAAAAAACAATGATTTTACAAATTACAATGAATTATTTGTTAAAAAAACACAAAAAAATCAATTAAAATCGAACTTACCTCTTAGATTTGGCTTGAAATGCAATGCAAACTCCTCCCAATCACTGGTAATGAGCTCTCAATGCACCTCCTTGCTGGTATGAATCTCCCCAAATGATATATGACGCTGAATTTGTCTTCAACAACTTGTTGGTTGCCCTCTCTTCTCCTCCTATATTTCTTCACAACTCTCTCTTCTCCTCCTGTTTTGCCAAATGAATGAAATGAGGTTGCTTTTAGGGAAATAGAAAATATAAGTCAAAAAAAAAAAAAAAAAAAAACTTGAGTTTCTATTTTTTGGCCTTTCTTCTGAGCCAAATCGGTTGGGACTCACCTGGACGCGTCACTAGCGTGAGCGACGGGCCTGGGACGCGGCTATGGCGAGGAGTTGGGTTGGGCGGCGCGACTCGCCGCGTCTGGGCGAGTCCTGGCGAGTCCCGGGACTATGGTTGATACTATCTATAGCCATATTCCACTTTTCCAAGATTTCCTCGCTTTCTGCAATTGAACTTAGAGAATCTTTGACATTTCAGCTGCTGTATGAGTTCTATTCTTGAAAACATCGTTGCCCCAAAAGATGACTCATTAATTGATAACTTGGCGGCTCTGCAACTTTATGTTTCTGACACTTCTCTTGATTTCCAATGAAAGAGTATTGTACAATTCTTTTTCGATACTTGTCCTTTTGCTCTTACCACGTCCTTTCACGTTCTTCTACTGAGATGATAATGTTTTCTGTCCATGGTGGTATGGAAAAAACACTTCTTAACATCATCCGTTCAGATAATCATGATACAACACTTGTTTGGCTCTGAATTCGATGGGAGAATACTCCATGCCGAAAAACTTGAAGATTGAATGTAAACTTGACTATACTCGGACAAGTTTTGCACAAAAGCTAAAAATAGCTTGCTGATTTTTCTTCTTCAAACGGACAAATTTTTCAAAAATAATTTGAGATATGGGTTTTGTGGAGAATCTCGTTGCAAGAAGACCTAGATCGTTAGATTTTGAAAAAAATGAGTTTTTGCCTGTCATGCAAGACATGCAAACCCCAATTTTGACTAGACTTTTAACCATTTCTTCAAAATGTCTAAGTGTAGCAAATTTTTTAATCTGGGGTACAACAATAACTATGAATGTTCTTATCCTATAATCAATCAAATGCAAGGTTGAAGGGAGTAAGTTAGGAGGATGTTGTTTACGGGCCTCTCATGCTAAGTACACCACTCCGAGGGTGGAATTGTCTTGGTCAGATGTTCCTGCCGCTTGGGGCCAAGGGGTGGGTTGTCTTGGTTAGACGCTAGTGCTGTTGGGCTTAGATGGGTTGAGTAGTTTACAAGCACCCCTTCCAAGATTCCCCTATCAAGCCAAACAATGATTGATTGTTAGGATGGATTCAAGGAGTCTCAATCATAAGAAGGATGGATAAGACAACATGGATAGGAAAAGCAGGTACAAGTGCATCCACTAAGTATGCCACTCCAAGGGTGGAATTGTCTTTGGTTTGGATGTTCCTTCCGCTTAGGGCCAAGGGGTGGGTTGTCTTGGTTGGATGCTTGTGCCCCTGGGCTTAGATGGGTAGCTTCGGGCGGACTTATCATGTGTCTCATGCAAGTCCTATTATGATCAGAGCTCCACAATGCATTATGGATATCGGTAGTTATGGATAGCTTAAATAGATAAGGCATTTATAATGTTTTGATCATATGAAATTATATTTCCAATATTTTTTGACTATAAACAATTAGCCATGATAGGGGAGATTGAGGGTCTACTGAAGGGGAATCAACATGTGGGTCACCCTCTAAGTACACTGCCCATTTGGATGGCAAGGGCCACATGTGCCAAGAGGGGTGTACTGCTTTTGGGCTTAGAGGAAATGACTATCTAGGACACCCTATTGTAGTTGCACCCTCAACCTCTCAATATGATTGAGCAATGATGGCTCTGGTACAAGGGAACGACGATAGAACAGTAGGCACACCACCCCATATGGATGGCAAGGGCCACATAGGGCCAAGAGGGGCGTACTGCTCTTGGGCCTAGGGTTTCTTGGGCACCCTATCAAACTAACATACTCAAGGAAGAATGAATTAGGAAAAATCAAAGAAGATTCAATATGCTTATAAAATAATGTTGTCTTATTTTATAAATGTCTAGTAACATATTTGTAGGTCTAAACAGGTAGTTGTATCCCTAACCATATTCTCTTGTTTTCCTTACATATATATATATGCAAATAATATCATCTTGTAAATATTCTCTAACTCTGTTTTGCAAGGGCCTACTCGCACTATAAACATTCCCAAACCCAAGGTGATCTCTTGAAATTGATAAATTAGGGCAGATTTAGGGTTATCCCAAAAAGGGGACATTACAAGATGTTCCTGGGAGTTATGAAGTCAGAAAGCTACATCTGAGGCCCCAAAAAGTTGGGCGCCTTTTCCAAGAAGGGTGAATCTTTTTTAACACTTAGTCAGATTTCCATGTTTTTCAACTTGCTTTCGTCTCTGGTGTTTTACGCTCGATCTTCTTTCGTGGGCATTTGACAGTTCCCGAAAGCTGACCACTAGATTCATCGTGTAGCTAGAAGGATTTTGAGCAGTTCTCTTGAAGAAGGCAGTTGTTGAAAACCTCATCTGGTTGACCAAAAGTCTATACGCCCCTGGCTTGTAGAGGTACATTTGACTTTTAGTCTTACATTTCATCCTCCATTTTACGTGCTTGTGTGATGAGCCCTGCTGGCTCTCTACTCAAACCCCAATATTTCTTAAGTCTTTTTAGTGTTATTTTAGTTTTTTAGAGAAAGTTTGATAGACAGAAGAGAAGGGGCGCACAGCATAAATGCTCATAAAATGAAAATTCGCACTATTTTCTTCAGAATGAAAGTATAGAAGACATTATTTAACTGTAACAAATAGATTGCAAATGATAAACATACCATAATATCTCTAGATTATTTAATTAAAGAAATAAGCCAGTTTGCCAGCCGGAAATGGAGAAAACAGGCATATGTGGACGCCCAGCCTCCAGAAGCAACTTCTCCCACTCAAAAACTAGATACAATGAGATGATGATAGTAGCCGCCCATGATGAAGCTCAAGCAAGTGCCAAAAAGGAAGCGCCCTAGCTTCTGGCTTCACACGCCATCCTCTAGAAGGGTACAAAATTCAATGCAAATGTACGGCCAAGGAGAAAGTGATGTAGTAACACTGCTGGAACCATAGATCTGATGAAGGTGGTGCCTCTGGATGAAGTAACCCTCTTCTGTGCTGCCAATAACTGAATACTGAATAATAAACCTCTGATTTAAGCCTGTAGAACCTCTGAATGAAGCTCTCAACTGCGCTGATTCGATTGATCTTTCACAATCTCAAGAGTGCTCAACACTGAAGAGGTATTGTTCTTCAATGGAAGATTGTTCAAACCCTGATCACAGGAGAATGCACAGGAAATAGCACAAGGCAAAGTCGAAATTGTCAAAAGGTGAGTTTCTCATTGCCAAAAATGCCCTTTTATGCAAAGGCACGAATCCCAAGAAAGATACGCCACTTTTGGAGATTTAAATCTTTTAAATAATATTTAAGTCATTTCAATAGTATTTGACTTAAATACTTGGGCGCACTTTATCAATTTAAGTGATTAAAATATTAAATCACTTTTAGAGAATATTTAAGTGATTTTAAAATATAAAGTCAATTTGACTTTATAATTAAATATTAAATCAATTAATATTTAATATCACTTAAAAACCCATAACTCACTCAAAACACCATATAATCCTGTGCCGTCAGAAGCTCGACTCTGCTGCACTGCCAACGCCTCATTGGGTTCTGAAACCAGAACGCTCTCGAGGAAAGTAGACCCTCTAACCTCATCGGCTAGCCCACAAGGTCCAAGCAAAGTAGAGAACTAGAGAGGGACATCCGATCCCTCTGAATTTGTTTGTCCAGCAAACTCAAAGCCGGATCTGAAGAATACTGTCACTCTCCCAAGTATCCTCGCGGTAGATCCCTCCACTTTACCAAGTATTCCCTGATAACCCGCCTCCGAAGATGACGCTCTCTGGAATCCAGAATGGCCTCAGGTATCAGAATCAATTTCCCCTCATCATCCAGGGGTGGCAAATCAATAGAAGGAATCACATGTTGTCCCAACGCCTTTTTGAGGCGCGACACATGGAACACATTGTGAACCTTACTATCCACCGGAAGATCTAACTCATAAGCCACTTCATCGACACGTCTGACAACTCTGAAAGGTCCATAGTATCGCGGCTTAAGTTTCTCGGCGCCCTTCTTACGAAGGGTGGACTGCCTATAAGGCTGAAGCATCAAGTACACCAAATCATCGATCTCGAAAGACCGCTCCACTCGTTTCTGATCAGCATATTGCTTTTGCTGATTTTGGGCTTTTTGTATATTCTCTCTGAGTGCTCTCATAATATCCTGGTTCTCCTGTAATAAATCACCAGCACTGGGAACTCTACTATCACTCAGCAATCAGTCTAGAAAGCTCGGAGCATCATATCCATATAATGCTCGGTAAGGTGTCATCTGGATGCTCATGTGATGGGTGGTATTGTAGCAATACTCACAAAGGTATAACCACCTCACCCATGCCTTCTGCTGCCCTGAACTGTAATTCCGCAAGTACCCTTCCACCCATTTGTTGACTATCTCAGTCTGCCCATCTGTCTGGGGGTGGTAGCTGGTACTTGGAGTGAGCTCTGTCCCGCAAAGTTTGAATAACTCCTGCCAGAAGTTACTCATAAACCTGCTGTCCCTGTCATTGACTATACTCCGAGGCAAACCGTGCAGCTGGAATACCTCTCGGAAGAACAAATCTGCCACCTGGGTAGCCGTGTGTGTAGTAGTGATTGCGAAGAAGTGTGCATACTTCGTCAATCGATCTACCACCACGAAAATGCTGTCCTTCCCTTGAGCTTTTGGCAAGCCCGTAATGAAGTCCATGGACAAACATTCCCACTTCCTCTCAGGAATAGGAAGCGACTGAAGTAAACCTGCAGGGTATGTATGCTCTTGCTTGTTCTGCTAACAAACAAGACATTCCCTGACATACTGGAGAACATAAGACTTGAGACCCTTCCAAGAGAATCTCTCCCGTACTTGCCTGTAGGTCTTAAAGTAACCAGGATGTCCTGCCATGGGTGAATCATGGAATGACCTCAATACTCTGTCCCTCATCTCAAAACCTGGAACTAGTAAAATCCTCCCTTTGTAAATGATAAGATCATCTACAAGTGAATACCTGTCATCCTGTACTGTTCCATCTACTATGCTAGAAGCCCATGGGTCCTTAGCATATTCTGCTACTATCAGATGTCTCCAGTCCTCTGAAACCAGTGTAATAGAGCTCAAGTGAGGACGGCGAGATAAAGCATCAGCAACCACATTCTGAGTGGCCTTGACATAGGAGATGTCAGAATCGTAGGACTGAAGCTTGCTGACCCATTTCTGTTGCCTTTCGTTCAGATCTCGCTGCCCAAGAAAATGTTTCAGACTGTTATGATCGGTTTTAACACTGAATTTACGGTTACCAATCAAGTACTGCCTGAATTTGGCCATGGCATGCATGATGGCCAACATTTCCTTATCATAGATATTGTAGCTCCGTTCAGGACCTCTTAGCTTCCGGCTCTTGAAAGCTATAGGGTGTCAATCCTGCATGATAACTGCACCAATACCCTCACCACTGGCATCGCAATGTAACTCAAAAGGTTTGGTGAAGTCCGGTAGAGCCAAAACTGGACATGTGGTCATGAGAAGTTTGAACTTCTTAAAGCACGCCTGTGCTAGTGGTGTCCACACAAAAGCACCTTTCTTAGTCAAATCAGTTAGTGGCGCAGCATGCCGCGAGAATCCACTAACGAACCGACGATAGAAAGCACACAATCCTACAAAACCCCTGAGCTGTGTCAATGTCTCAGGTGTAGGCCAATCGATGATGGCTCGAACTTTCTCTGGATCCATGCTGACTCCTGCACCGCTGATGATGTGTCCCAGATATAAAGGCTCTGCCATGCCTAAAGCACACTTAGACTCCTTGGCGTACAAGGACTCCCTGTCAAGTATACTCAGTACCTCATCCAAGTGAACCATGTGTTCCTCCCATGATTTGCTATAAACCAGGATGTTGTCGAAGAACACCAATACAAATTTCCTCAAGTGAGGATGGAAAACCCTGTTCATAGTAGACTGAAATGTGGCTGGAGCATTGGTTAAACCGAATGGCATAACCAAGAAATTATAGTGTCCACAGTGACATCTGAACGCAGTTTTCTCTATGTCCTCCTCTCGGACTCTGATCTGATGATAACCTGTTCTCAAATCAATCTTTGAGAAGTAGCAAGCTCCATGAAGCTCGTCTATCAACTCATCTATCCGTGGGATAGGATACCTGTTCTTTATAGTTTTCCTGTTGAGCATTCTGTAGTCAATACACATTCGGAGTGTACCATCCTTTTTCTTCACCAAAACAACTGATGAAGCAAAGAGTGACTTACTCGGCCTAATGTGCCCCATAGCTAAAAGCTCCTTAATAGTTTTCTCAATCTCATCTTTCAAACGCTTGGGGTGCCGGTAAGGAGTAATCATGATCGGTTTCGTGCCCTCATCCAACTCTATAATATGCTCAATACCTCTATCAGGAGGTCTGCCTGGTGGAATTGCACTGAAAACCTTTGCATGTTTGATTCGAAGTTCCTGCACATCAGGATGGTAATAAGAAGCTTGCTGCTCCAACTGTGAAGGCATTAGCTTGCACTCAGCAGCCCACTCTACCATATCATGACGAATCAAACGTTCCATTCTTCGAAGTGAAATCTCTCTAAGGTTGCTGTCCTTGATGGCTTTTAGAATATGATTTGTGCCATCTATGCTGAATTTCATCTCCATGTCACGCAAATTAAGCGTGAACTCTCCTATTGCATGAAGCCACTTCATGCCAAGAACTATATCCGTTCCTCCCATGTTCACAACATAAAAATCTGCCTTAAACTTGAAATTGTTGAGTTTCAAAGGCAAGTCAGGTATCATCCTCTCGCAGTTGAGAGTGTATCCATCTGCAACCTTCACACGTATGCCTTCAAATTGCTGAGTTTGAATTCCCCGTTTCTCCACCAACCGTGAATCGATGAAGTTGTGGGTTGCACCTGTATCTAGAAGAGATATGACCCTTTGACCAGCTAGGATCCCACGGAGTCTGAAAGATCCCTCTCTCTGCATGCTGGACATATGAGCCTCCTGTAATTCTGTTTCTACTACAATTTCTGCCTTGTTTTCTGACTCTTCTCCATCTGTATCATAGATTGGAGCTTGCTGATCAGAAAAATCAGTCAACGCTTCTCCCTCATAAAACCACTCCATGTGCCTATTTTGCCCTTTAGGTTTGAGGGGACAATCATGATTAAAGTCATACGGACCCTTGCAGTAAAAACAAAGTTTTCTTCTTCGTAAATCGTTCATTGTTTCTCGATCTAAAGGGGCTGCAAATTTCTTCTTTTGATCTGCATTATCAGCCTTCTTCGGATCTGATTTGTCCTCTGTGTAGGAGGTAGTAGGTTTCGAGCCAAATGGCTTACGAGGTGTAGATAGCTCCATGCTGCGAGCTTTCCTCATGGCCTCCTGTAAAGTAGGTGGATCAAATGCTTTTATCCAACCTTTCATGGGCTCGAAAAGACCCTCAATGAACAATATGATCAGCCTTCTCTCTGAGATTCCTGTCACCATCACAGATAGTCTTTGGAACTCTCCAATGTACGATTCCAAGCTACCTAACTGTTTCATTGTGCCAATCTCTGAAGAATAGTCAGGATCACGTCTATCAAATCTCTCTACCAGTCTATCAGTAAACTCCTGGTACGAGGTAATCCTGTCATGGTGAAGAGTAGCCATGCCATGAATCCACCAGTCATGTGCCACGCCATCAAGGTGAAGTGCTGCAAATCGAATGGCATCCTCCTCAGGCATGGGACGTAGTGTCAAGAATGTGTCAAGCTTACTGACCCAGGCACGTGCTATAACTCTACCACTGCCATCAAAGTTTAGAAGTCTTGGACACTACTCATAACCTGTATCGTCCCGATAAAGACATTAACTTCATCCTGATGGCGTGGCACATGGCTGGTATCTTGGCGTTCTTCTTGATAACCAGACAGAGGTAGGCGTGTCACTGTAACGGTTGGTGGCAGAACTGAAACCTCTGGAATAACATTCAAAGATGGTGGCAATCTGAAGGTAACATTCATTGAGTCTTCAACATGAAAATTGGTCGCTGATGATCCACCACAACATCGATATCCCATCGCCCGATGATAAAATCAATAAGTTCGCTTGTGTCTAGGCCTCCTGTCATTCCTGCTTCTGGTGTGTTCTCTCTTCTGGCTCATGAATCTATCGAAGTTAAGGTGCTCCTTAACTCTCGGTGGCAATGCATCCCATTCATCATGCATAACCATGATGTTATCTGCAAAATTTATCTCACCACCCTGTTCAACTTCATCCTCTTCCTCAGCGTCATTTCTGGTAAAAGTAGGACATGTAGCCCTCTCAAAGGCGCGTGCTGGAGCTATGACTCTCTGAGGCTCTCTGTGAATACTGCCTTCTTGATCTCGATCAAGATTCTGAGCTCTATTCATTGCTAAATTTTGGACATTTGTGCTGAGTTGTTGGAGAATAGTCGCCACCTGTTCTTGGCCTGCCACCATGCCTCTAAGCACATCTCTAGCTTCCCTGTCCTCATCATCAAGATGATTCCTGCGAGATCCTTCAGCATCCCTGTCAGCCATGTTATCAAAGCCTAATTCTTCTTCCTGTTCGTCAAATGGAAATGCTGAAAAAGGTTCAAAAGTACTTCTCTGCAAACCAGGACCCCTGCGTGAGTAGTACCTGTCAAATCTATTCTGGTGAGGCCGCATAAAGACTGCTAACCCTGCAGGCTGGCAGGATCAGAGCTCTGATACCACTGTGATGAGCCCTGCTGGCTCTCTACTCAAACCCCAATATTTCTTAAGTCTTTTTAGTGTTATTTTAGTTTTTTAGAGAAAGTTTGATAGACAGAAGAGAAGGGGCGCACAGCATAAATGCTCATAAAATGAAAATTCTCACTATTTTCTTCAGAATGAAAGTATAGAAGACATTATTTAACTGTAACAAATAGATTGCAAATGATAAACATACCATAATATCTCCAGATTATTTAATTAAAGAAATAAGCCAGTTTGCCAGCCGGAAATGGAGAAAACAGGCATATGTGGACGCCCAACCTCCAAAAGCAACTTCTCCCACTCAAAAACTAGATACAATGAGATGATGATAGTAGCCGCCCATGATGAAGCTCAAGCAAGTGCCAAAAAGGAAGCGCCCTAGCTTCTGGCTTCACACGCCATCCTCCAGAAGGGCACAAAATTCAATGCAAATGTACGGCCAAGGAGAAAGTGATGTAGTAACACTGCTGGAACCACAGATCTGATGAAGGTGGCGCCTCTGGATGAAGTAACCCTCTTCTGTGCTGCCAATAACTGAATACTGAATAATAAACCTCTGATTTAAGCCTATAGAACCTATGAATGAAGCTCTCAACTGCACTGATTCGATTGATCTTTCACAATCTCAAGAGTGCTCAGCACTGAAGAGGTATCGTTCTTCAATGGAAGATTGTTCAAACCCTGATCACAGGAGAATGCACAGGAAATAGCACAAGGCAAAGTCGAAATTGTCAAAAGGTGAGTTTCTCATTGCCAAAAATGCCCTTTTATGCAAAGGCACGAATCCCAAGAAAGATACGCCACTTTTGGAGATTTAAATCTTTTACATAATATTTAAGTCATTTCAATAGTATTTGACTTAAATACTTGGGCGCACTTTATCAATTTAAGTGATTAAAATATTAAATCACTTTTAGAGAATATTTAAGTGATTTTAAAATATAAAGTCAATTTGACTTTATAATTAAATATTAAATCAATTAATATTTAATATCACTTAAAAACCCATAACTCACTCAAAACACCATATAATCCTGTGCCGTCAGAAGCTGTCGACTCCTGCACTGCCAACGCCTGCTGTGAACCAATCATTGGGCTCTGAAAACCAGAACGATCAAACTCTCCAGAAAGTACCATTGACCCTCTAACCACCCGGCTAGCCCACAAGGGTCCAATAAAGGGCTAACACACTGTTCCCGAGAACTGTCTAGAGAGGGGACATCACAGCTTGTTGGATGAACAACCACTGTTGTTCGACACGTCTTATGGACTACCAAATGGATTCATTGCGAAGCTGGACTGGAGATGGGAAGATCATTTGTAGATAACAAACTCAAAAACTGTCATTTGATTGGCTTTATTCTTGGGCACCCCTGGGCTATAGCGGTGTAAATTCCGTAATTGACTGCCATCTTGATGTTTGTTGACCCTTCGCATCTTCCGCCTTCACCTTCGTTTGCCGGAGTTTGACAAATCTGATGGATTTGCTTGATGATTCACTAGAAAGCTGGCAGAATTCCAAAGAAGATGATTGGTATTGCAAATATTAACAATTGCATTTGGCCCTCCAAATTCAAGGGTGCCCCTGCTTGACTCCAAAGTTGATGATGCAGGAGCATCAGGACTACAACATGTTTCCATCATGCACATTCTTGTTAGTTGATCAAATTTGGTGTCTTTACCTTGTAATAAGGTTAAGTAAGTCATTTTTGCATGTATTTAGGTCATTAGGAGGTCATTTTAGGTTTATTATGTCATATTATGTAAAAGTTGTTAATACAAATTGCAAAAGTGCAAAATTACAAAAAGGTGTAAAATGGGGAAGGTGAAAGGTCAAGGTGGTTTTCATTGTTGGAGGTAGTTAGAAACTCAAGAGTCATGTATGGAATGCCTTTAAAAGGCTTTGTAAACACTTTAGAACTCGTGGGTGATTGAATGGAAGAATTTGAATTAAGGGATAACACTGTTTTTGTGCTTTTCCACAGTATTCTTATGTTTTCTGTTAATGTACAGCTGTGTACGGGCATGGAAGCATATTATAATGTTTGTAAGTGGTAATCTAATCAATCATCCTCCTCTTATTTTTTGTTTCATGCGAATTGGTGGGATTTTGAGAAAGATATTGAGTTTTTCCTAAAAGCAGTGAAAACCCTGTTTTAGGGTAAGCAGAGGCAAAGAATTTTGTGTTTCTCCTAATTCAATCATTGGAAATTGCTAATAACTGGTGTACAGATTCTTGGTAGGACCTATTTTCATCTTCTTAAGGTTTCAGGCCATGGGGTTAAGATTTATGTGTAGAAGATTGAAGTTCTTGACTGTAATCTGTGTACAGACTGTTGAAAACAGAGTTTAGAATTGAATCAAGCCTAGGGTTTGTGAAAATGGATGTGGAAATGAACTTTTACTGGTGAATAAAGCTTATTCAAGTCTAAAATAAAAGTGTTTGAAGAATTGGAAAGAATATTTGTGTCTGGAACATGGAGAATCAATAAGCCTAGGTCTGTTAATTATTGTAAAGGACTGGTAAATTCAGAATTCAGAGATGTTTAAAGAGTTTTGTTTGAGGTTTTTGAATTCTCTTGAATGATATCGATTTTAAAAGGTGTCTATGTGTATTATGAATTCATTTCAAGATAAGGGTTGGTGGTTGTAAAGGTTTATGGAGTCTATTTGTTAACTGCCCTGCAATGGTAAAGTTGTTGACAGTCCTACATGACAGAAACCACGGATTATTTTGTATTTTGATGGAGTAAGAAGCACTCGACTTGGGGAAAGTGCTTTCAAAAGGTCGGTTACTTTGATGAGTTTGTCCACTAGAACTTTCATGTTAGTTCTACTAACATAGGCAGGTTGATTTGTCTTGTATTCTACTATTTTCCTTCTGGAATTTCAAGGGAGTATACTTATCCTACCAATGATGACATTCGGTCTTCATTTCCTGGTATACTAGACATTACCTTGCTGCATTCCGTGCAGCTTCTTACTTTATCTTTTCCAAGCTCTAGTGAATCCTCATCAGACAATTTCCTTTGTCATTCCAAAATCTTAACCCTGACATTAATCCCCTCTTTTCATTCCCAATTCTTTCAGAACTTTGGGTACATAGGTTCTTTTATATCCAATGGTAGTCTATTCTTTGTCTAAAAGAAAACCTATTTTTACGATCTCACGCCATCTTTAATTCCCATGTAATAATGGTTATAAGTTTTGCGGAGATAAATCCTTTTTATCTTTTAACCAAATTCCCAATACCTTTTTCCTTGTGGTCATAAAATGAATGACTTAATTATCATTATGACTTGTGAAGAAGTCGTTAATCTTCAATATTGAAAACATACCTTCGTTTTTCATTGGATGGGGTACTTACTTGAGTCAATCTGTTCTCTTACTTTCCCCCTTAGTGTTACCACAACTTTTGATCTATTCAAAGTTGAACTCCTGGCAAATACTTGCTTCTACTGAAAGGTTTTTGTCATTTCCTTGTTGTTGGCTTTTCATTGCTTTTCTAGAAGTTCCTAACTCTTAGCAACTATAAAAGGTTATCTCATTCCTTCTCATTCCCATGGAGTCATGAAATTATTTCGTTGGATAAAGGTATATACTGGTTATTCTTCCTAAACCTTTCTACCTAACCTGATTGCATAAACTTCTGCAATTCTAGGTGATATTCTTAGTTGTTGATTTTTAGGAGTTCTTGACTCTAGGAATGACTTAACTAGTCCAACTTAACAAGCTACTAGGAGTTTCATCTTCCTTTCACTTTTCCCTCAGTTCTTTTCCTCTTGCCATTGTGGCACAAGAACATTTCCCCAACCTTTATCTTCTGACAAGGTTTACGCATTGTTGCGTAATGAGCTCATAGGTTCCTAGTGTAAAACCTGGTAGCTCTGATACCACATGTAACTACCCGACCCTTCGGTAAAATAAAATTTTGATAAATTACATTCTAAAAGTAAGTAAACATGTTAACATGTCATTGCAATAGAATTTTTCTTTTTCTTTATTGATAAAACATGAACAAGTTGCCATATTAATTTACAATAAAGATTCCATTTCATTATAATAACTTCACAAGTACATGAAACAAGAATACATACCTTAACTAACATAGCTCCAATGAGCTTTAAAACAAATAGTAGTAAGAAGGTCCAGGAGATCGTCCTTTCAAATCTTGGTACATCGGCCGCTTGCTGTGGAGGAGAAACATCACTCGGCGCTTTTCCGCCAACCACGGACTTATAATGCGGTCCCTCGCACACCTATCGTTTTCATTTTTCACGGGTATGATCTTTCAAAACGTATTTTTCTATTTTTCAAATGTTCTTAAAGTTCATAATGAATTATTTTCCATGGCGTGATTAAACTAGAAGGTGCGATGAAGTCTTAATATTTCCCATTCTAAATATTATCACGAGATTATCAAAGATGCGTTTCATTTTAAAAGAAAACGAATTAAGGCTTCCATTATTTTACCAAGGTATTAAATTCTACTTCCAAAATTACCCAAGGTAATATAAAATTGATTTTCCAAATCTCTTAAGGTAATAATAATAAATTCAATTATTCTTATATATTTAATATATACATTTATATATTTCTATTATAGATTTTATTTACTCCAATATATATGTATATATATATATTTAAATATTACTTTTTAAATATATTTTCATAAATACATATATATATTTAAGTAAAACTATAATATAAATATATACATATATATTATTAAATATATAAATATTTACACTTATACGTATTAATTGTTACATATGTATATTGCGAGCCAGTCAGCATACTTTCAATATACATACATACGTATTTGTGTAAATATGATTCCAATAAAATATCATCGTTATTCACAGGCAATAGGTAACGTGGGTATGTATATCACTGTACGCAGTGTACACGTAAATGTATGTATACCATGTCGACACGTACGTATGGGCATATCCATCTGCCGAGCATACGTATGTATTGACATGTTTATACATATGGATACATGTACATTATACACATACTCACTTCACCTATTAACATATATCCATTCACGTTTTCCACATTAAGGTTAAAGCACAGTAAGTCAGACAAATGAGTAATCATCATTTTCAAAGCATAAAGAAGTAAACATAACTCCTAAAGCCTAAGGATGACTTATCTAGACCAACATAACTGACTTGGTTTCTTAGAGCCTATACTGACGTGTGTGTATGCTCATTTGGTAATCATTACTATTTACCCGACCAAGCTCCTCCCCGAGTGATAGTTCTCCTCTGCCTGGAGGAATGGTCCTCTTACCTGCACATCATGACACGACAACGAAAGTCATATGCTCACAACAAAGCAGTATTCATATAACATCTCAAAAGTTAGAATAAACATTATTCCATAACTTGCATGCAACATTAACATGAATAGAAGTATCAGACAAATGAGACAATCATTTTAATTAGGACACATTCAATTGATCACAAGAATAATATGTTTTATTCATTTTAAAGATTCAAACATTACAATGCACTTTCTATGCAATAGTAACTATACAATCGGGATGTAACAGATTTCAGTTTGAGTGTATTGAAGCAAAGATGTTGTGAAGGTTGGATGAGTCCTATTTGAAAGGACATGTAATGATTGGTTGAGTTTTGTTAATTGAAATTGTTTGAGTGAGTTCATCTTCCTCTATATTGTATCAGTTGATCATTTTCTAATGATTTTCACCTCTTTTGCACTTCGTGATCACCGCGTTGCTCGGCTAGGTTGATTGCATTGAAGCATTGGTGCTGCTGCCGTGAATACATTCACCATTGTGACTACTTTCACTATTTTTGCGTGTATGGACATTGCAAAGTTGACTTGAGTGTTGATTGCAAAGGCATCTCCCTTGTAGCAAGGCGTAGTGTTTCCAAACTTAGAATATTTTTCACATTTTTCACCATTTGAAAATCCCCTCCGTTGCGAAGCATCTTTTGCCATAGAATCTTTTGTGATGTGTTTGAGGCTTAGATTTCGACACCTGGTATTTGGCCATCTACCATTGAAGACCTCAGAGGTCCTAACTTTTCTCCTGAAAAAGTGAAGTAGACCCACCAGAGCTAAACTGACTTTTTCTTGATTTTGACTTGACCAATGTGATCATGAAGTGAAATAAGCCAATTAAAATTATTTTTAGTCAATTCTGGAAAGATCCTATTTTTAGGGTTTTTCCTAAAAACAGGGGCCTGAAACCCTAATTTTCAAAAAATTTGCCAGTATCTTCTGGACAATAAACCCACAAAAAGCCCATGCTTTGTTTGACCTAAAACTGACTCTTGACGACAATTTTACAAGATTTAGACCATTTTAATCAAAATGCCTTATTGAAGCAATTTTTTTATTTTGGGTACAAATCTACCATCATTTCTTGCATACACTCCATGCGTGATTTTAGTGGAACAAACAAGAAAATGGTTTACAATAAAATGCCACCTTTCAAGTAAAGAACCAAGATACAAAACAAGTAGAGATGTTCATTTACTAGACATGCATTAAATATGATTGGGATAGAGAAATGTTGATGCAGGGGCATCAATCTAGTTTATCAAGTTTTGGTTTTTTTTTGCTTCAGTTTTTGGTTTTTCTTAAGGTTATCAGTTCTTGTTCTCTTTGGTTTTACGGGTGACTACTGGCAGGCTCTAGGTGGAGGCAGGAAACATTGTCTTCCTTCCTTGTTGGATGCCAATAAGATGGCAGTTACAAAACTTTGAGAAGGAGAGGATGGTTCGACACATTTTTGTGTGTGTTCACACTGCCAGGGAAGTGATGGGTTCTTGTAAGAAAGGAGGAGTCACCGATTCATTGGAAGAGCCTATGCCTGTAGAAAGAAAAACGGTTTCTTGAAGGGAACATTTTCTTGATTGAGAGATAGATCGATTGTTTTTGTGGAAGGGAGAATTCGATGCAGCTTGGGGAGGTCGATGGTATTAGCTGTGATAAAGAAGATCAAATTACTGATAAAAAAAACAAAGGTCGATGCTAGAAGTAGAACCAAATTGTGAATAGAAGGAACAGCGGTGCAATGGAAGGGAGTTTCTGCCAGAGAGAGAATCTCTTGTTTGAGTGATATGAAAGGTGAATCTATGCCAATGTTCGAGGTATCGGTCTGTTTAAGGAGAAGCGGTAGAGAAGTAGGTGGCGGACCAGTTTTCATCTGGAAGACCAAAAACAGCGATGCAAGTTTGTGCAACTCCACCTTAGTTTAGTATCGAACCTCTGATAAAACCTTGCCCTTGTAAAGGCGTTTTGAATCTTGTTTTCTATTGCATTGACCGAGAACAAGAGAATACAAGTCTCTGTTTGTTTTTGTGTTGTTCTGTAAATTTGCTTTCAGCTGCTACTGATAAGTTATGTTCGTTTCTGTCGCCCTTGCTTTGGCATTGGTCAAGTTGGTTTTGAGATAGCTTTCAGTAGGATTAGTGCCAACTTTTTCCTTTGAATATTGCAGATCTGATTGAGATCAAATAATGCTGTCATCAAATGTGTTTTTGCTACACAATGAGAATATGTTATATTTTTTTACAGAATGTTAGATATTCTCTCAAACATGGCTAGTGAGGTGAATGAGCAACATTGATTAGTGTCTGAGGTTGCATTTAGTTATAGAATAGTTTCCCTTTGCCTGTAACATGTGTCAAAATTAAGACCGAGTATAACATACTTAGAATTAGTTTACATATTAACTTCCTGAAGTAGGAAAGATTCAAAAGAAATTATACTAAAACCTTGGGTTGAGGAGTGAAGTATGATCATCAACAAACCCATTGCACATTCCTCAATAGATGCCTTTGATATTCCTGGCCAATATCTTGTGTGAATTTAGCATTACACTGTCCTGGCTCCATTACTTTTAACTCTCCTGTCTAAAATTATATTTTCAAGAGGTGAAGAAGGCTCTTAAAAGTAAGTCTTGGCCATGGTTTTCCTGGAAAGCACACAAATCATGTATTTGTTAAGGACTGGCTAGTGGACGTGTACCGGATATAAATAAGGAAAAACATAGCTTGGAGATTGGTGACACCCAATAATTTTTATAACATGAGAGATCTTCTATTTTCCCTTTTGGAATACTCTTGATACCTTACATCACAAAATGGCAAATAATTTACACAGAGAAGAAAATAAGTTACACCAAGAACATGGCATCATAGAGTTACCTCTGTCTATCCAAGTCCAAAACAAGAAATAAAATGATATCCCCAACATTGACATATTACAGGAAAGTCATCATACCCTGTTGGGTAGACCAAAACTATTTATTTGATACTCCTATTCTAAATAAAAAGTGAGCATTGCAACAAGTAGAACCAATGCTCAAAATATTCATTGGGAAGCTTGACAGTAGACAAACCTTAAGACATTTTCAGAAGAACAGATTTTTGTACTTTTGAAACACCGAAATTGAAGATGAATCCCATTGCGTTATGATATTTTGTTGCTACAAACATTATGAACGGGATTACAAATTTTCACAATATCACTTATTCTCAGAGCTTTGATTTCATAAGTTTTTGTTCCTACAAAATTTATTTCAGCAGATTTAAATCTTTTAATGTTTTAGTTCTTGTTAGTTGCAGAGTTGCTCTGTTGGACGTCTTTTCCTTGCAGACTATGTTAATAAACCTTGATTTTTCTGTTATTTTGTCTTTTGTCTTTAAATCTGTTTTTTTTTTTGTCCACATTTTTATTCCATCTGGAAGATATCTTTTCAGTTAGTTTCCTTTGTATTCTGCAGATTCTTTGTTCTTTCTTGTTTGGTTTATTATCATGATTGATTTCCATCAAAAATTTTCTTTCCATATTAATTTTTATCTTGGTTGTTTGTTTTTAAGGGTTTAGTCTTTTCATTGAGGAAGCATTAGTTTATTGCTTGTGACTTTGTTTTATTTTCATATGTTATGAGGGGTGTTTATTATGCTTTTTCTTAGGGTATTGGTTTCAGATATTGGTTGATGCATTTGGTGTTTGGCTCTATTTTCAAAATTGAGTGTTTGATATTCTGTGGGTATGTCTGCTAATTTGGTGACTAGTATTTTGCTTTGGATGCTATATTCTTTAAAATATCTTGGTTGTCGAAGGGTTTTCCTATGTTTTTAAGTGCGTTCATAGTTTCCAAAGTACTACCTATGCTATTCCACCATTTTGTTGGTATTCCTTTTGAATGAAATGCTATAAATCAAACTCTATTTTTTTCACTATATTTACACAGCTGAGGGTAAAGTTCTATTAATGTAATTCATTCTTGTGAGTTCACTTTCTTTTTCACCATGGTCTATAAAAAGGCTGGTGGGGGAGAGGACAGCTGTTTTACTTTCTGTATTTATGATGGGAGCAAGAATTTGGGCTTGCCTATGTTGGGTTTTTGATTTTGCAGGATTTAGGATGGTGCTTATTTGAGTTTGCATAGCTTCTGCTGTATCTGCAAGTTTTTTTTTTGAATGTTACGTATCATGAATGCCATTATTATCTGTGATATAATTACTATTTCTGGGCATGTTACGTCGAGAGAAAGGGAGGGAGGGGCTTGTTCCTGTATTATGATACCATTGTTACGGGCTGCTCCCTTCGACCTTATCCTTGTGGCACACAAGAAAATGCAAACTAGATAAACATGCATATAGCTAGTATGCAAATGAAGTCTACTCATTTGTACGGCATAAAATGGATTCCTGCTAAAACTGTGTTGTATTGTGGCGAGCCTTGATAGGTGGTATTCCATATTCATCACTGATGTTCCAATAAGATTTGGGCCCACTAATTCATAGCTCCAACCAACTTCACCTTATTCATACTGCTCACTATAATATTGCCAATTTGCCATAGTATAAAGAAGCCAGGTGAAACAAATCTCCAATGCGAGTTGCATTTTAAAGACAAACCAACTGTCTACGTGGTGTACACATAGAATAGAGATAAATAAGAGAAGTACTAACAAGTTGTCTGGTACCATGCTGACTGAGGATGAAGGGACATTCCAACAATCTTAATGATTGCATCATATGAGGTCATCTGAGGAAAAGATTAAGTATTCATGTTGAGGTCATATGTCTTAGGCAATAGAGGTTTAATAGAAAAATTAGCAGGAAACAAGCAGAAATACCATATGATGAAATATGAACATGTGGGCCCAATCTGACAGACTGAAAAGTGAAGTACACAATCTGACAGTTAAAGATGAAATTATAATGAAATCATAAAAGTAAAAACTTAAAATATGTTGTTACGTGACTGCAATTAACAAATTCCTAGATTGCTTCTTGCATATCCTACTGTAAATCTGAAATTTTGTCTATAGTTGCGCACTTCATAGTGAGATTGTCCTTAATAAGCTTCACCTTTAGTGGGAATTGTCATCTCTCATAATTATGATTCCTATATCTCCATGGCACTTGTAATATCTCTCCTAGAGATTATTTGTCAGATATGTGATGTGTCATGCATCTAAGAGAGCTTCTGCCTATGAAGAGTTCCTCTTTCTTTCTTTCTATCAATTTCTAGAAGTCTACAAGTAGGCTCATGTATCAAGAAATATGTATTTGTTTTTTCTGAGAAAGTTATTGTGTCTCTGGCTTGTTATTCGGGATATTTGTTAATATTTCCTCACTTTGTTCTATCTTGGAATCATATAATTTCTGGTACTGAAAGGTTGTACTCATATGATCTGCACTTTTCAGTTTTTTTATACAGAACTCCTGCACTTATGCACCTGGGATCTTACTTTCACAAATTTGATTCTGTACATTGTGCAACAAATTTCTAATTTTTCTCAAATTTAAATTTCTTTTATATATTGTGGTGTTATCAAGAAACATTGCCGTACTATAGCTATGAAACTGTAACTAGATGGTTGACATTTGTCAAAATGTCTAGCTTACACTTGCTTGAATCAAAACTTTTGTGAATAGTTGATATTTGTTATGAAGTATAATAGCTGTTCATTCAAGAACTTCAGACAGCATTCAAATGGTGATATCTTGGCTGGCTAGCATTCTCAAACTCTGGTTGTTAAGGCTAAACTCAGAAAACCTGGTCTGAAAAATGATGCTTATGTGATGTGTCAGAAAGAAGAATGAGCACATCTTTTTCTTGGCAGTGAGAATTATAGATTTTTGTCGCAAAAGTTTGTTAGGTGATGCTTGGATATTTGACAACTTGGATGATTGGGCAATATGATAAGAACTTTTAGAAAACTATTTAGGATTGCTTATTTTGAGTTGCTGATGGAAGGCTTCATTTGTTTCATGGGGATGTGCTGGAGAGGTTAGGTTTTTTAAAGAAAACTGGCTGCTTATATTGTTGCTAGATTTGATATTTGATGGTGTTGCTAATTTTCCTTGTCATCTTTGTACATGCTAAAAGGTCTCTTTGCAGAAGTTGGAATGCCAACTGATATATTCCCTGATGAACTTTTATGAATTCTTAATTTTTTTAATATGATTTTTTAATTGTAATTTTTTGTTCTGGTGAGGGGTAAGTAGGAACATCATTGTGCCTAGAATGAAATTGGGACAAACAAACCCAATTGCCTGATGTACAACTACGTTTGCAAACCAAGTTATGGGTCACCTTATTTCACTGTGGCAATCTTTTCTTGGATTATTTGTTTAACAAAGGCACCTTTTTACCACAATAGCACAACCTTTTGGAGTTATCAATTCATGCTTTAATATAAGATTTATGCTTTAAAAAATAAAAAATAAATGCTTGAACAGTAAAATGAATGGGCAAATTTTTCTGTAAAAATTGTTCTGGATTTTGAAGATGGATACTGTGGGGAAGGCATTTTGAAGATGAACATTGTTCTTCATTTATTGTTCTTAACCACAAACAGCGATTACCCAGGACAAAAACTGGGCAACTACTTAAGTCATCTATGTAGGGTTTGGATTTACTGTTTAGGTCTATTACTGGATTAAATTTTCTTGGGTAAAATTTAAATTTTTTTGGGTTCACAATAATCAGGTTTTGATTGAAGGTGAAGGGTGGGAGACAGCTCGAGAGCCATATGAGGTCAAAGCCTGGTAAGTATGTCTGTAATTAATGTACCCCTTTAACATGCCTTATTACTTCTCTTTAAATCATATAGAAGCTGTTCGGAAAATTTTGAGATGGAACGTGACCTTTTCATTTGCCTTTTGGTAAAACATTAATTTACAGCATTTTATATTTCCTCTAAACATTTTCTGTCATGATTACATGGTGGAAGGACCATTTTGGTGTTTATCATAATGCATTATAAATGAAAATCTCCTGCTAAAATTGATGAAATTGCTTTTACTGAAGTCAGAAGTCTAATTGATACTTATACTTCCCTGTGATACAGTATCTTTTTGTTACTTAATGTTGTCTTATTTTCCCATCATCTACTGTGTTTTCTTAATTTATGTTATAATCTTCTATGTCCATTATAATCTTCTATGTCCACTTAAACTTTAATATCAAATTTGTTAAAAGGTCTAGACTGCAGTATTTAATTGGCACTTTTGAAGCTTATATCTTGAAACTTAAAACTGAAGCATGTGATTCATCTTATAGATGAACATGAATTGTATCTCAAAAAAGGGAGATGTTAAATTGTGTTTATCCTAAATTCAATATTGGTGGAACATTTGTGCCGTGTCGTACCAATTTTTTTGCAATTTTAAAGAGTCCCATGCATGTGGCATGTCAATGGTGCTAGTTCTCCAAAGGCTGCATGGCACCACCAAGGGCATGTAGCACCATGATGTGAAGGAGAGACTGGTGAGTAGCAGCTTGAGCAGCAGGCTTGTATGTAGACACATCTTGCCACTACCTAGTAGAATCACGCTGTTAGCATTTTAATTCATACCTTTCAGTATGACATAAAACAAAACAAGTGGCTGTAGATTTTTCAAATTAGAAGGGAAAGCTCCTTGTAAATAAAAAACTAATCTAATCTGCACAAAATATACTTACCATTTACAATCTTACAATGTTTTTTGGGGTGATTCATGATTATGCCAAATAAAATTAAAAGTATGTCTTATGTCTTTTTATATTCACCTAGGGAAAAAGGCTAACAAGCTCTTCAACACAAGGAAAATATTTTTTATGCCTTCTGACTAAAGATAAATCCTATGATTACATGCTTGTGCTGTTCAGCTAAAACCAGAGATTGAACAATGCAAGCACACAAGGATTAATTAGGTTTAAAGATGAAGACAAAAACACTTCGGTAAAATTAATTGAAGGGATATGTGCAAATCCATGATTTCTTGATATGTTCTTTGATGACCTCAATTGCAAGTTGTAATGTCCCCTTTTTTTCAGGATCTGTATCTTTGCAATGGTTAGCCTACTATTTGGTCCCCGTAGGCTAATGGGATGTTTAGGGGACACTTTTGAGGGTGTTCAGTGGTTCCTCAGCTAGCTTTCTGATGTTTATCTCAATATTCTTCTGCTCAGTGACTCAGTGTTTTGGTGGTGGACCTTTTGGAGGTCATCTTGGTCGATTTTTCCCACACTTACTATTTATAGTAAGTCACTTGGTCATATTGCCTATACTTACTATTTATAATAAGCCATGCCTGGATCAGTCATCATCATGCCTACATCTGGAAAATATAATTGGATCACTCTTTTGAGCTAGTGTTGGTTAACTATTGAGGATTAATGATTTATTTATATTATTAAAGTTAATTGATTTTAATAATATTAATATTTAATGATGACTTTATTAAAAGGTGATGTAAGAGCTTAAATGGAAATTAATAAAGTATTATATTTAATGATGCTTTATTAATTTATTATATTAAAAGCCAAATGCATTAAAAGCATCAAAAGAAAATATTATATTTAATTATTTGGCTAAGTGGGGATTTGGAGAGTATAAAAAGAAAAAAGCATTTGCTTTTTCATTTTCATTGATCATTTTGTTGAAACTTGTGCAAATTGGAGAAACTGAGCAAGGGTTTGCTGGTTTTGAAGATTGAAGCTTTTTGAGGACGAAAACCCTCAGAGAGAACAACGTCTATAGGTGTGAAGATCACCCAAGGGCATTCAGAGAGATAATCTCATACATAGGTTATTACCAAGGCTTAGTTGATTGCAGAGGATTGATTCAAAACAGGTTTTAAAGAAAGATCGGATTAGAAAGTTATTAATTGCTGATTACATTAATGCTGATTGAACCATCACAAGTTGGTGTGGGTTTTTGCAGCAGACAAATCCCCTTATTTCTGGCACGTGTGAGCCTCCCAAGCTGGCCGTACATTAGCATATGCTAGGCGTGTGAGTTCTAGGTCAAAACACTTGGGTTTTAGGGCTGCAAACAGACTTAATTGAGGTGTCTAGGGTTTGTTTTCAGAACAACAACAATTTTATGGTGTGATACGTAGATTCTGAGATGTGGTGCCTTATCCAGTTGGTTTCCAGATTGCTGATCACATCATTTTCAGATCTACATTTAATGCTGTTAGTTTCCGAGTATGATTGATATCTAAGTCACGGGTTCGGTTTCGAGTTTGGGTTCGGTTGGCGGGTTTGGGCAAAATTTTATGGGGGGTTGGGTTCGTTAATACAAAAACATATAAAAATAAAAAATATATACATATTTGCAATAGAAATTAAGTTCAAAATACACCACCATATTAATAGTCAAATAACATAGTAAAAATACACCACCATATTAATAGTCAAATAACATAGTAAAAATACACCACTACTTTCATAGCCAAATATTAAAATATTAGTGATACTCAAATGTCATGATATAAATTAAAGTTCAAACATAATAATGTCAAGTGTTTACAATTAACCATTATTGATCATTGATCAATCATATGGGTCATCAAAAAAATCATCATCAGTATCCATATTAGATGCTAATGTTGTGGTGAATCAGTAGAACCACAAATAGCGTTAGTGGCACTCGCACAAGCACTGCCACTAGCACTCTCATGCTCACTAGTTGCCTTAGGCTCATAGTCATCATCAATATCAAGTGCAGCTAAGTGGCTTGTGGAAGCATCCAAGTCAAGACGCTCTGGCTCAATATCCCAGTTCCTTGTGTCTCTTTCTTTGTAGGAACTTTGTTTGTGTGTAATGAGGCGCAAGTTTGAATGCATATACACCAAGTCCTCTGCCTTTTTTTGAATGTAGTCTATTGCATTTAATATATTGAGTGGATGAAGGAGTATGTGCTCCAATTCCTCTAAGAAGAAGATGAACTAGCAACCTATTAAGACCAAATTAAATAATTAAGAGTTACAAAATTTAACTAAATAAATTATAAATTAAAATTAAAATTACAAATATAAAACTTGAATTTAAAAGATAAAAGATTTTGACTATAAAACTTGGGATAAAAATTTTATTGCAAGAGGTTGGAGGAGCGTGTATTCTTGGCCATGGATGTACCACCATCTATGAGCATCCACCTTGTCCTTGTCTCGAAGAACATCAAGACCACAATCACTAGAGCATGCAAAACCCATGAACTCAACCCTCACTAGATCATGCTGGTCACGATCACTGAAGAGTCTACGAAGTGCTGCCTTGTACCCTTGAGCCACTTCAGCATCTCTTTATGGGGTAACTCTTGATGAAACAAAAAGTAGCTCAACACTATAGTATTTGGGACTCAATGCAAAAACAAGAAGATGAAATAGAGTGGTCATTTTGTTCCATCTCTCTACGATGATTTGATGTAGCTCTTTGAAGAAATTTTCTTCAAGATTGTCTTTTTTATTGATGATGGTTTTCATCTTTTCAATCATTGAGCCAATGCCAGCATATACTTTGCCCAAACAAGGTCTATCTTTGTTAGTATAATGGATCATGCTCAATATGAGTGTTGGTGTTACAATTCGCACCTTTGGAGTGCGTATTGGCAATAGATAGCTATGCATAGTGCGTAATGATTGCTCTTCAAATTAGGAGGGGAAGCTCCCTCTTTTGCTGGTATGCGTGAAAAAGTAAATGATCTAAATCCTGTCTTTTTGATTTAGCTGGAAGAGGCACAAAGTTAAGAAACCAAACACATTGTAGCTAAGGATTTTCTCCAATTTTGCAGATCTTTAACTACAACTAGGCAAACGCTAAACTATCCTATTTCCTCAAGAAATAGAGCATGAGGACTTAGGAGCAGGGAATTGGTATAGGATAATCTTTAAGTCATGATTTCCAAGGAGGAGACGACTCCTATACGAGGCGTAGGCTGAAAGAAAGGTTAACATCAAACGACAACCTCCACTTCTAAATTCCCAAGGAGGAGATGATTCGTATCCGAGGTGTAGATATAAAACAAAGATTGTTAATCACGACAACACACGATAAACCTTACTTCTAAATTCCCAAGGAGGAGATAGCTCCTATCCGAGGTGTAGATATGAAACAAATTTTATTAATCACGACAGGAAATAATAATTGGGACAGCAAATTGTATAAACGAGACACACACACAATGAACGATCAAACCGACAATTATATTTAATCTAAGGTGAACAAGTACCATAATAATAACATTCAGGTAAGGCGGCTCAGCTATTTATTATCACAATAAAAGTTCTTGAACAAATACATAATAGCAATACTACAGGTAAGGTTGCTAAGCATGTATGCGATCACATGCAAAAGTTAATTACAAATGAGCAAGGCTGCTCTTATTTATAGACATCAAAGGTGTAGGGAACCCTAAAATCACCTTGAGTCAACAATTAGTCTTGCAAGCATGCAAGAGTTTATTGCTAAGCCTAAATAAATGAAACTATACAGTTAATTGGAAAGCTACCATCAGTTAACCGAAACAAGACTAAACTAAATGGACATGTGCAACATGCAAGTCCTTATTGAAATGAAAGTTAACTAATAACTAACATCTATTAACTGATCCTAATTGAAAGTCCGACCTTCTCCAAAGATATCTCCGAGGATGAGATAAGCATGCATAAAATCAACAATTATGTGATGAGCCCTACTGGCTCACAACTCAAACCCCTGTATTTTTCTTACCTTATTTGTGTTATTTTAGTTTTTTAAAGAAAGTTTGTAGACAGAAGAGAAGGGGCGCATCATATAAAAGCTCATAAAATGTAAATCTGAGCTATTTTTGGTGAATCGAAATTACAAAAAGTAATAAACAACCTCAACAATGAATTTACAACTCATGAACGTATCCAAAATGCTCCAGATTATTTTATTAAGAAAATAAGTCAACTCGCTAGCCAAGAATGGTGAAAACTGGCAAATATGGACGCCTGGCCTCCAGAAATGACTTCTCCCACTTTGAAATAGGATACAAAGGGCTAATAGGAGTAGCTGCCAAGAATGAAGCACAAACATGAACAAAAAAGAAGGCGTTTTAGCTACAAGCTTCACACGCCAAACCTCCAGGAAGGCACAAATCCCAAGGCAAATGGTACGGCCAAAGGAAGAAACTAAAGGAACAAAGCTGAAAGCTGCAGATTTGCTGAAGATGACGTCTTAGGTGAAGAAACCCCATTCCTTATTACAAGCAAGTAAAACTGAATAATAAGACTCTGATTGTAGCATGTAGAACCTTTGAATGAAGCCCTCACAGTTGCACTAATTTGACTGGTCTCTCACAGTCTCAAAAATGCTCAATAGTGAAGAGATCTCGTTCTCCAATAGAAGATTTGCTCAAACCTTGATCACAGAGGAAAGCACAGAAGAAAACCAAAGGCAAAGTCAAAATAATCAAGACTAGAGTTTGATTTGCCAAAAAATGCTTATATTCTCAAGGGGCACACATTTCAAGAAGATGACGCCACTTTTCATCATTTAAATCTTTTAAATTATATTTAAGTCACTTTCAATAGTTTTTGACTTAAATATTTTGGGCGCCCACTTTGAGAATTAAGTGATTTAATTTTAAATCACTTTCCATGAAATATTTAAGTGATGTAAAAAGTATAAAATCAATTTGACTTTATAATAAAGTGTTAAGTTAATAATTAACTTAAATCACTTAAATAATCATAACTCTCTCAAAACTCAATATAATTCTGTGCCGTCAGAAGCTGTCAACCCCTGAACTGCCAAGGCCTACTCTGAGCCAATCATTGAACTCTAAACTGAGAATGACAAAACTCCTCCAGATAATGTCACTGACCCTCTAAACACAACCTGTTAGCCTACAAGGGTCCAAGAGATAGGCTAACCCAACTGTACCTGAGAACTGACTAGAGCGGGGACATCACAAATTAGAACTCAAGATTGATGTCGAGTTAACTGTTGCTTTTGACTCTATCCTTGGGAATAACTACAGGATCTAACTGACTGTCTACTCCAAGCCATCATGGGCTATCACCTCGTCCAGGAGCTGGTCGACTGTTTCATCTTCTGGCACTTTGAGACAATCCATGATGATAACTTGCCTGTTCAACTCCTTGTCACCATCTCTGATCATCCTTTGACATTCTCCGACCTCTTCAGTTGCCTTGTTGAAACTAGTTGTCATCGCTGAGAAGTGATCCAACTTTGACGCCACAGGATCTCCATCAAGGCTATCACGAACAAGCTTCTTGAACTCGGTCTATACTGCATCAAGTTCAACATATGTACCGTCCTCAAGAAGATAGTGGCACGAGATTTGAGTGATAAACCCACTAATGAGTTTGAGAGCCCCAGCAACATCCTCTTTGAGTGCATCTAACATTGTAGAGATTCTCTCATACGTTTCCATTTGAAGAGGTGTTGTTCTCTCCTAGCGAAAATCTTCCTTTTATCTTCATCTGCTACAATGGCGTCATATGCAACTGCTAATTGAGATATGAGTATCAAGTTCTTCGGCTTGCCCTCTGCTATAGACAATTCAAGTTGATGAATCCCCTGACGAAGATCATGTGCCTTGTGCCTTAACTAATATAACTCTGTGAGAAGGTATCGGCCTGGAACAATGAAATCTTCAACCTAGTTGTCCAAGAGCTTGCCACGATTGACTAATCGATCCAACTTCTGTTGTTCTGTAGGTGTCCCTTGAAGGTGTGGAAGACCAGGTGCTTTGCTTGAGTTTCCATGAATTAGATTAGAAATATACTGCTGGAGTTGCTTGATTTCAGCCTTGAGGGCTGCCTTATCTTCTCCGTCCTTCATGACACTCTCTTCAAGATTACTCGCAACAATCTTAAAGAGGCTCACGTTCGTTTGCCGAGTGCTGCTGCCAAGATTAGCTTTGGCGAAGGTGAAATCACCAACTTCAACTTGATCCAGGCTCTTGCCCTCTGGTGGTGTAGCAACTTCAATGACAATCTCTGCTTCAGGAGTTTTCTCTATGTGCACCTTCTTTTTGATCTTCTTGTTTGACCTATCTTGATAAGGATCACCAAACTCAGACAAATCAAGCTAATATGAAGGCTCTCGCCTCTGTCTTCCCAAAGACCTCTCGAGCCAACATGAATGAGCAATGCTATCTTCTCGAGGAGAGTTTGCTGCTGCTGTATCGACCTCTGATGGATCAATTGGCGTTGAAGCTTCCCGAATTGGTAATTTTGGCTCTGAGTCAATGTCAATGGGAGGTGATTGTGGTGAAAATGGCGAACTAGGAGATGAGGAATCTACTTCAGCTTGTATCACTGACTCTACTGGAACTTTTGGCACCTTCTCGATCTGCTTTTGTTTCTACTTCTGCTTTCCCATGCTTCTTCCCTTCATGTTCCCACTAACTCTGACACCTTGAGGAGGTTTCATGATAACCTTAACTCGAGGCCTCAACCTTGAGGTAGAAGGTAGTGAAGAAAACCCTACTGGCGACTCTGCAATTGGAACTGTCCTTTGCCTTCTCTTGCTGTCCAAGAAGTGCATGCTAGTTTTGATAACCGTTCTTGACAAGTCCTCAATTGAAGTACTCTCCCTGGTGTACTAATCTGCTTGGCGAAGTGGCTGGCGAGCAACTTGATCTTTGACAAATGTGCTAAGTAACACCTCTTTGTCATCATTTGACAAACCCTCAACATCCTCTGATAGGAAATCAACAAGCTAAGAAATAATAAGTCTGCAATAATGATGTCAACGCAAATCAAATTCATCTTCCCAGTTGGCCCAAAAGTCCTAAAGTGCTGGCCTGTGTGAATTACTTCGCTCCAACCGAGTTGCATAATGACCTAGTGGATCATAAGAACACCTCTCAATGAGATACTTGAGGTGGAGTTTTTCTAACTCGTTCATCATTAACTTGCAATCAGCGGCAGTCTTGCATTCGTATATACCTAGTCCAAATGGAAAGGTGAATGCTGTCTTATGGCGGTTGCGAAGAAAAGAGTGAACCTCTTGAGCTTGTCTTAGAAACTCCATGAATAGGACCTTGTCTGACGGGTACCTCGGTAGCATCAGAGGTTCTTCGGTGTAACCATACACTCAAATATATGTGAAAGTGGGGAATTGAATGAACCAATCCGCCCAACTCTCCATTGCTGATTTTGCCTCTAGTGAAATTTTGTTGTGCATCTCATTATCGAGGTCTTTGACTGTCTTCATGAGGAAGTGATCATTCACCGCTTTGAAATCCTGTTTAGCCTTTGAGAAGTCCAATTGTGAGTAATATTCGTGAACATGCTGAATGCCAAGAGTTCCATTGGTCTTCAAATGTCTAAACTTGCCTTGAAAAGCAATTAAATAGACTAGGAAAGAAACCATGTGAAACTTGTGGATTTTAAGGAATCTTGTGATTTGTTGGTGAAGACACTTGGTGATTAACATGGCCCAGTCAAAGTGTTCCTTATTGTCGATAATCTGGGAAATGACATAGAACATCCATGGTCGGAAAATATTAGCTTCCTCATGACCTGTAATCCGGTTGAGCAAAGTTATCAAGATAACAATTTCATCCTTGAACTCCCCACGCCCAACCTTCTTTGGCATGTTGGTCTTTGTACTTTTAACCTTCTTTGAGCAACCTTTCTCTAAGATCTTTCTTTGTCTCTGTACCATATCTTGTCGCAATCCGCAATGACTATGGTAAAATTGTCTGAGCGAGGAGGAATAGCAAAGCATTTCTCAACGTCCCTCGGCTTGAGGCTGAAAATGACTCGCATCAGCTGATCTAATTTGTCTTGTGGATGAGTCGTAGTGCTTTATGCATGCAATGACGAACTTGAGATCAAAAACCGTGATTGGAATAGATTCTGCTGCTAGGAACCCAAAACACTCAAGATTTTTGACTGTAGTGTTGATACCTTCCAACATGCTCAGTTTGACCACTGGATAGACATGATCCAAGTCTATATCACAGGTTTTCACAAAGTCATGCACTAAGACTGATTTGGCCTTGTATTGGGGTTGAATTGCATTTTGAAAATTTGGATTTTTGACTATAAAGTCGGATATGTTCGGACAACTTTCAAAAAATGCTAAAAATGGCTCTGGATGAGGCTAAAATAGGGGCAGTTGTGGGAAAACGTTTTGGAATTTCTCTAAGACGTGGGTTTTGTAGAGAATTGAATTCTAAGCAAACCTAGATGATGAAAAATTTGAAAAGATGAGTTTTAGCAAGGCATGCAAAGGCTTTTCAGTTGAGAACTGCAGGGGTTTTAGGGTTTTCGGGGACAATGGCACATGGGTTTTTGTAAGCAATGGAATTCTAAGCCAACCCAGATGATTTGATTTTGGAAAAAGTGAGTTTTTGGCCCACATGCAAAGGAGTCTTTGGAAAAAAGCATAGTGCTTCAGAAATGGAAGCAACGGGGCAAGTTTCTCGAAAAAATCTAAGACATGGGTTTTGCTGTTGATGATGAAATATGTGAACCCAGATGATTAGATTTTGAAAATTCTGCCATTTACTTTGACATGCGAGAGAAAACCTAAGACAATAGAAGAATTTTAGAGATAGAAAATATAAGTTATTATTATGCCTCTAAAAAAGTTGCCTATGCTTGAATTGGATTTGATGAAGTCTGCATGCAGTCGAAAAATGAAGTCTGAAAATATATATCTTCTGAACAATCTGTACCTGGCACTGCGAAGAACACTGAAAAATATTGCTTGAAGCACCTTCAGATCTTTGCTTGCTCAAGAAATACGTGTTTGCTTCCACTTGTGATGTGAATAATATACAACAATATGATTTAAATAAATAATTTCAAGTCTTAAGGCGTTATAATAAGCTTACAATTCCTAAGTTTAGGTGCCATCCTCTAATTGGACGTCTAAAATGCACACCATCTTCTGATTGTACCTCAAATTTAGTTAACAAACTGAGAAATTAGCCCTAAATTGGGCTCCACCTCCAAGTACTTCATTTAACTGTACATGCAAAAATAAGTCGCCCCTTTGCAACCAAATATTAAGTCTAGTCGAAGTCGACTAATTGAAGATTAAATAATATTTAAGTTTAGTTCACAATCTCCACCTTTTTAGGGCGATTCATGCACTTGAGTTTAAAAAGTCAAACTTTGACTTTATGCTTCACTTTTTCCAAAGTTAGAAATTTTCTTGAAAATTTTAATTTGCAAACCTCACCGGAGCCCATGTTCGATCACTGATTCTGATTGACTAGTGTGTCCAGAAGACTGGCTGATAGTTTCATTGAAGAGCAAGATCAAAACTGACAAGAAACTCCTTGAGGCTACAATCCCTAATTCTGAGATCTGAGGCTTCAAAATTCAGGGCCAGGGGCGCCTTTGGCTTCAGACTTAGTCAAATTTTCATGCATTTTCATCATTTTGAAGGTGATTTTGACCTCCCTCCATGTCGTGTCCTCCGGCGTTTGGAAAAACTTTAGAACTAGCTGACAGGCTCACTGCGAAGCTGACTCTATTTTGCACAAGAGCTCTTGGAGAGCACTTTTCCAAAAATCATCATATGCTGGGTGAAAATCTAGGGCGCCTTTGGCCTCCAGGGGCGCTTTTGTTCCTAGAGATAGCCATTTTTCAAGCTGGTTGAATCCACACTTAATCCTCGGCTGCAGGCTACTGACTTGTCCTCTGACCTGGCTGAGGTATGCAACGGAAAGCTAGAAGCATTACAGATAGGATGAATATCTGAGATGACCAAAAAGATTGCATTTAAGGCTTCAAAACCTTGGGCGCCCCTGGCCTCCAGGAACGCTTTTGATGTTTCCTTGACATTTTGACATTTTTTTGATGTTTCCTTTGACTCTTGATTTCGACAGTTCAGCAACTCAGATTAACTTGTTGACGGATTTGTTGCGAAGCCCAATCAAGTTTGAGAAAAACATCCTAGGTATCACTTGGTCAGAAACCTTCATCTGGTACCTCAAAAAGATGGGCGCCTTGGCCTCCAGAGGCGCTTTTCTTGCCAGTGTTAGTCATTTTTTGAACTCCTTCGTTTCTCGTTCAATCTCCTGTATCAGGTGCTAGATAGATCTTTCAGGCTGGCTGGTGGGCTCATCATGAAGCTAATAGTATTCTAGAGGTCTTCTTGGAAGTGACAAATCTCAAAAATGAAATTTGGGCCTCTGAAATCTAGGGCGCCCCTAGCCTCCAGAGGCTCTTTTACTCCAAAGAGAAATATTTTGATGATTTTCATTTCGGCGAAAAATCCCCTCCAAGACGAAGCAACATTTTGCAAATATCTCACCATAGATTCTTCATATGATCGTTTTAAGCTTAGATTTCAGCACCTGGTATTTGGCCATCTGCCATTGACGACCTCGTAGGTCCTAACTTTTCTCCAGAAAAAGTGAAAACTACCCACCAGACTTAAACTGACTTTTAACTGAATCTGACTTCACCATTGTGATCGTGAAGTGAAATAAGCCAATCAAAACAATTTTCAGTCGATTTTGACAAGTTTCAATTTTTAGGGTTTTTGACCTAAAAACCCTAATTTCTAAAAGCCCATACTTGATTTGCCCAAAAACTATGTTCTGACATCATTTTACAAGGATTAGACCATTTTAAGCAAAATGCCTTAATGAAGCAAAAAAATTGGTTTGGGTACAACAATGAGCTTAGTGAAATTGAGGAGATACTCAACACGATCCCACCAACTATCATCTAGGATCATTTGCTTAACCTAGTTCCCATTTCAGTGCAAGTTTGCCTCCAAATGGACCAATTAGGGTTGATGACCATATTAGAGAGTGCCTCATGAACCTTCATAAGTCATCTCAACACAGTTGTGTTGAAGGCAAAACGGGTCTCAACAACCCGTTTGAAAATCAAAATAAAATAAAATTTTGGTTTACAAAAATTAAAATTTAAAATTTAAAATATTACTAAAGTGAAACATCTTTATTATTGAACTTATCTTCAATAGCTCCAATTTCAAGAAGGATCTAAATATGCCTTCTGTCATATGGTGGTTGGTGATGAGCATTTGGATGTCTTTGGCTTCAACATACTCCTGTTTGATCCACTCAATTTTGGTTCCAATTTTTTGTAGCATTAGGTTGAGGGAGTGGATAGCACAAGGTGTCCAAAAAATGTGTGAATACTTCTCCTCAACCAATAACCCAACCACCCTACAATTTTTTGCATTGTTAGTTACAACTTGCACAACATTTTGATGGTCCACTTCTTCAATAGCTTGAGAAAGGATGATAGCAATAAATGCACCATCCTTAACTTGTCCTTCACAATCCACTGCTCTCAAAAGCATTGCCCCTTTAGGAGACACTACAATAACATTGATCAATGACCGATTTTTTGCATTTTTCCATCCATCAAAAATGATGGTCACCCTTGTTTTGATCCACTAATACCTTATGGGTTTCAAAGAGTCTGCTACATATTTCACCTCTTTATCTAATAACGTGCAACACACCTTCTCAAAACCTAGGCCCTTATACCCCTTTGGAGCCTCATTAATAGATTTCACTATTTTTTGCCAATATGGTGAACAAACAACGTTGAATGCCAATCCATTGGCATAGACACATCTTGCTATGTCTTGATCAACAATCACTCTTGCCTCATTCTGAAATGAAGTTTCCAACGGTCCCTTTGATCTTTTATTTCTAGAGGGCATAGTTTGCTCTTGAGCTTGAGTTATGGACATAAATGGATGGCTATTTGTAGGTGGAAAATGAGATGACAGTGTAGGGGGATTCATCCCTTGAGATCCTTTCTTTAACAAAGGATGACTTGATTTAAGATGGTTTGCTGCTTGGTCTGCTCTTTTTTGCTCATCAATATACGCCAATATTTGGGGTTCGAGAATGCCTTGTTTATCTAGACCTGGACAAGCTTTGATGCCTAGTCCAAGGATCTTGCACAAGTGCCCTTTCACTCGACTATATGAGCTCGAATTTTAACATTGCAATGACTACAAATCCTAACATATGCTCCACCACTTGGAATTTGTTGAACCATTTCAACATATTTCCAAAGGGGAGAGTTTGGGTCTGTTTTGGAATGAGATTGGTTTGAGCCATTTCAAAATATTTCCAAATTGATATCTCTTGGTATTTTTTAGATAGGATTATTTAAGATATCTATACTAGTCATGATTTATTATATAATAAGGGCTTTAAACCTGTGGATGCATTTATCCTTTTGATGGAAGAGCTCTCATTTGTTTTGGATGCTAGTCTACACAATTTTTACTTTCTTTATGTGCATGACATGTGTTATAACCATTAGCTACCCTGATATTGTAATGTCCCCCATTGGGACGATACCCCCAATAGACAAGTGTTGGGATGATACCCCAAACAACCACGTGTCCGGCAGGCCCCACTCGATCCTTCAGTGGTGGGAGATGTGGCCCAGTCACCCTTAACACCCTGGGTAGCCGCCCTCACTACTAGGCTGGTCTTTTGGTGTAGTGGTTGGGCTATAGTTGTATCAAAGCTTTGATCCTGCCATCCTGGAGGTTAAAGCTTTTCATGCAGCCACAAGAAGTTGGACCACACAGGTATTACACTTGCCAAAGGGTAGTTCAACAAAAGAATCAAATTGCAGATATACAGCAAGTCATAGTTGAAGATATTGGAGAAATAGTTGAAAACATGGCAGACAGTAATAGGCAAACCATGGATAAAAGGGAAGCTAGAATTGAGAAGAAATTTGATGGAATGATTGATATGATTTCACGATTGCTTTCAAGAATGGATCAGCAAACTGCTCAAAATCAGCCTCAAAATCAAAATAATCATACAGGAGAAAACAATGGTGTTAATGGAAATAATGGCAACAATACGGAGGACAATGGAAGAGATAGAACAACAAACACTAGAGGATCAGCCTCCATACCTCTCTTTCCTACCTTCACTCCAAGGGAGGAACAACAAGTGGAGGCTGTAGTACCTTTTGCAGATGATGCAAGACAGGCTTACATGGAGTATTCCACCTTACCTTCTGATCTTAGAAACCAATGGACCTTTGATCAATACATGAATCAAAGGAATAGAAGAAATGGTGGAAGGAATGATCACCGTCCTCCTATAGTTCCAAGGATTGACTATCAACAAGCTCTTGAAAAAGTGACTTTGGCCCATTTTGATGGGAGTGGCGAGTGTACAGCTAGGTCATGGGTGCAAAAGCTAGACAACTACCTCTCATTGAGACCGATGCCCGAAGAGGACGCCATCAAATCTGCTACAGTTCACTTGGAGGGAGCTGTTCATGAATGGTGGTACCATGGTTTGGTCACTCTTGGCCATAACCTTATACACACTTATGAGGAATTCACCAATAAGTTGATAGAGAGATTTGATTCTAAGGATCTAGAAGTAAGATTTCGAGAATTGGCTCAATTGAAGCAACATGGAACTCTTGAAGCATATGTTGCTGATTTTCAGAGATTGTTAGTAATGGTGCCTAACATCACTGAAAGGAGATTGATAGTTTTGCTTACTGAAAGATTAATAGATCCATTGAAGGGTTGGATAAAAGCTTTTGATCCGCCTATACTGTAGGAGGCAATGAAAAAGGCTAGGAGTGTTGGAAATATTGTCATTGATGTCAAAGGTACAAAGACGAAGCTTGCTAAAGGAAGATTGGTGGATATTGCCATCGATGAGTCAAGGTAAAATGAGAAGATGAGCACAACTGAAGATAACATATTTGAAAGACAGAACTATTGGAAATGTGTCATTGATGTCAAGCCAAAAAAAAGGATCAACTTAATTAAAGATATTTGCACATAAGAAAGATGAGACTCATCAAGGCTGAGAAAGGATTTGGTTTGTACTGACCAAAGAATAAGAACACGAGTTTAATAGAGTTTGTTAAAAACATCAACAAATATCAAGGGTTCGATATCAAAACCATAAATGATCGAGAAAACATTAGTTAATGGAGTTTGCTGAGATTAATTAAGTTTGTCATCTGTACACAAGTGGTCAAGACATGCTACAGAACATAATATAGTATGCTGCATTTCTCAGAAATAATGTTTCAGGCCGATGCTGTCTTACTCAGAAATAGTGCTTCATGACGTGCTTCTACAAGACATGCACAAGACGTCATACTTACAACTGAGTTTGATTAATGCATTGTCTCATGTTGAAAGGATGCGTTTGGACTAAAATCAGCTTATGCAAATTAATTAATGAAAACAAACTAAGCAAACAAACTCGGATTAAGAAAAGTAATCAATTGCTTTTTGAAGAGATGCGTTTCAAAGCCCAAGCACGTGTGTCTCCTTAAAAATGTCTTTTTGATATTTCCTCAAAGGGTCATGACTATCTTAAGAGACGTGGCTTCATAATCAAAAGTAAGGGTGCAAATTCAGAAAGAAGTGCTTCATATCTAAATGGTGCGATCTCATCAAAGGACGTGATTATTCAAGGAAAAGGATACGATGGCTTGAAAGACTTTCATGTTCAGATTCATAAGCCAAAAGAAATAAAACAAGTACAAATTGGTTGTGCATCAAAGTTTGTGATTAAAAGTTATATAAAGGGATGCTATTCTACAAAGAGATGTGATCTTTTGTATAATACTAGAGGCAGATCTCTAATGAGATGTCCTTCCACCAGAGGATGTAACATATGGAGAATATATATATATATATATTTGATATTCAAAAACAGCAGTGTGTGTGAATAAAATGAATATTGTTTAAAGTATGGGTTAAGAAGAGTGTGTATGTACGTGGTAGTAAAAGATCTTTGAAGTGAGTATGTGCTATGTAAGAAATGAATATCATCTGAAGAATGTGAGAGTGAAATGTGCACGTGGGAAGGAAAGGCTATATCATCTGAGAAGCAGATTATGAAGAATGATGGTTTTTAATGAATATCATATTTGATTGGTGTGTGTTGGAGTTTTTGGTGAAATAAAAGAATATATAATTCAAATTCAGGCAGTTCTATGTGAAGAAACGAATATCAAGAAGGCAGATTATTGTAAAGAAGAATGTATGTGTGAGCAGATTTATGCAGATATAACAGAGATACATATGTATATTTAATTGAGGAAGAGAATAAAAAGGAGATCATCAAAGGAAGACTTGAAAAAGGTATATGCAGACCTAATTGGATTGGATCAAATTTGTGGAAGGAAGATTTGTGAAAGAAAAGTAAAGTCATCATATGCTGATTTATGTGAATATCTTTCAAGAAAGGTAAAATCAAGAAGAAGATTAGTTGTATTGTCCATCATCCATTGAAGAAGCAACATTGAAGGTGGAGTATTATTCTTGATATTATTATCTTTGCTAAGTTGGTGCTTGGCAAGTGGGGGTTGGAGCCTCCAGTAGGTTGGTGCCTACGAACATTAGGGGTTGGTGCCTACTAAATCAGAATTAGGGGTTGGTGCTCCTTGTGGGTTGATGTCTACTAAATCAGAATTAGGGGTTGGTGCTCCTTGTAGGTTGGTGCCTACTAAATCAGAATTAAGGGTTGGTGCTCTTTGCAGGTTGGTGCCTACTAAACTACAAAATTGGTGATACAAGTAGGTTGGTTCCTACATTCTTTGTAAAAGCTTATATAATTCATAAAGTACATTATTTGTACCTTGGTTTTATCCCGCAAGGGTTTCCAAGTAAAATCTTGGTGTCAACTTGTTCATATTGTGATATTCTTGCATCATTGATTTTGTGTTAGAGTTTGAAGTTGATAAAAGTTGAGAGGGTAAAAGTTTGTTGATATACTGATTCCACACCCCCTCCCCGTCCCCCTCTTAGTATATCTTTGTGCTTTTCAAGGAGTATGGAACTTGCAGCCCCACAAAGCAAGTTCTCATCAAAGGGATCCTCTTCATATCGAGACAACAAATCTTTTTCCAAGAAAAATGACTAGTCAGATTTGAAGGGTAAATCAACAACACCTCTAGATTGAGATACACTCAACGATTTACGAAAGAAAAAGTCGTGTTTCTATTGCAAGGGGCCCTATGATGCAAACCACGACTGTCCCTTGAGGCCTAAGGGCAAGGCCAATAGAGCAATGTGAGCATTTTATGAAGATTCTGAGTCTGAAAATTCAGACCAGCAATCTGATCTAGAGGATTAAGGAGCAAAACATGAAGAGGAAAATTCCAAAAATGAAGCAGAAGCAAAGTCCCAAGAGGCACGACTCACTAGCATACAACAGGAAGGCTCATTTGGGATGCGTGGGGTTTTAGCAGGGCAAAAAATTATCACTTTGCTGGAGACAAGGGCCACACATAATTTCATTGATGCCGATTGGTGGAGAGGCATGGAATTTGGACGGAGGAATTTGTAGGCATAAGGGTGAAGGTGGTTGATGGTTACACTCTTAAGTGTGAAAGGATGATTCCAGATCTTCCCATGCGTTTGAATAATTTTGAATTTAAGGCAGAATTTTATGTGGTAAATATGGGGGACACAGATATGGTTTTGGGAATGAAGTGGATTCACGACATTGGCGAGTTTACCCTTAACCTTCGTGAGATAGAGATGAGATTTCAGGTGGATGGGAAGATTCATGTGCTTAAGGCCATCAAGGATGCTAGTTGCAAGATGATATCATTCAGGAGAATGGAGAGACTTATATGGCATGACATGGTTGAGTGGGCAACAGAGTGTGTTTTGATGCCAACACAAGGGGAGCAGCAGAAACTAGTCTACCACTCAGATATTCAGGAGTTGAGGATTAAGCACACAAAGGTATTCAGTGAAATTCCGCCAGGTAGACCTCCTGACAGAGGGATTGAGCATATAATTGAGTTGGAGGAGGGTGCCAAACCCATGATAGTCACTCCCTACAGGCACCCTAGGCAGCTTAAGGATGAAATAGAAAAATCCATTAAGGAGTTGCTCGATATGGGACACATCAGGTCTAGTAAGTCACCATTTGCTTCATCCGTCATTTTGGTTAAGAAGAAAGTTGGTACTCTACGGATGTGCATTGATTATAGGCTATTGAACAAGAGGACAATCAAAAACAGGTATCCTATCCCTAGGATTGATGAGCTAATAGATGAGTTACATGGTGCCCGCTACTTTTCAAAGATTGATTTGAGATCAGGGTATCATTCGATTCGTGTTAGGGAGCAGGATATTGAGAAGACAAGATTCCGTTGTCATTGTGGTCACTTTGAGTTTGTGGTTATGCCATTTGGGCTAACCAATGCACTTGCTACTTTTCAGTCCACGATGAACAGGGTCTTCTAGTCGCAGTTGAGACGGTTTGTGCTAGTCTTCTTTGATGATATCTTGGTGTACAACAAAACACTGGAGGAGCATATTGCACATCTAGATACAATATTGGGTATTCTTGGCAAGGAGTCCTTGTATGCCAAGAAATCCAAATGTGATTTGGGCATGACATAATTGTTGTACCTTGGCCACATCATCAACACAGAGGAAGTACGCATGGATCCTGACAAGATCAGGGCTATTATTGAGTGGCCTACACCCGTGAGCCTCCCACAACTTAGAGGATTTTTGGGCTTATGTGGCGTCTACCACAGATTTGTTAATGGATATTCACGACATGTAGCACTACTCATAGATTTGACAAAAAAGGGGGCATTCGTTTGGACTCCGGAGGCACAGGAGTTTTTTGAGAGGTTCAAACAACTTATGACTACTTGTCTAGTTCTTGCATTGCCGGATTTCACTAGACCTTTTGAGCTACAGTATGATGCTTTGGGTGAGGTGATTGGTGCAGTTCTTATGCAAGACAAGCATCCGATGGCATTTGAGAGCCGAAAGTTAAGAGGTCCAGAGAGGAGCTACAACATATATGATAAGGAGATGTTGGCCATTATGCATGCATTGTCCAAGTTTAGGCAGTATCTTGTGGGCAGCAAGTTTGTGGTTAAGATGGATTATAACAGCCTGAGACATTTCCTAGGGCAGCGGGATCTTCGTGACCGTCAGCAGAAGTGGGTAAGCAAGTTGCAATCTTATGACTTTGAGATTGCCTTTGTCAAAGGGACTCAAAATGTAGTTGTTGATGCTTTATCGCGCCATCCACATTTGAGCTCCATGGCAAAAATTTCAGAGGATTGGAGGCACTTGATTGTGGTAGAGTATGCCAAGGACTCATGGGCTTCAAGTATTGTTGAGGGGTCGGTACAGGATAGTAGGTATTCAGTTGTGAATGATCTTATCATTTCCAAAGGATCTTTTTTACCCTAGGATCGGAGGTGAAGAACTTGGTATTGAGAACCTTTCATGACACACCGATGGCAGGACATCCCGGTTACTTCAAGACTTACAGGCAGATATGGGAGAGATTTACTTAGAAGGGACTCAAATCAGATGTTCTTCGTTATGTCAGAGAGTGCCCTATTTGCCAGTAGAATAAACAAGAGCACACATACCCTGCAGGCTTACTTCAGCCACTTCCAATTCTTGACAGGAAGTGGGAATGTTTATCGATGGACTTCATTACAGGCCTGCCAAAAGCCCAGGGTAGAGATTGCATTTATGTGGTTGTTGATCGTTTGACCAAGTATGCTCATTTTTTTCTGATCGCAGCTACATATTCAACTACACAGGTAGCAGAGCTATTCTTCCTCGAGATATTTAGGTTGCATGGGTTACCTCAGAGCATTGTTAGTGACAGGGATAGTCGGTTCATGAGTCATTTTTGGCAGGATTTATTCAGGCTATGAGGAACTGAGCTTACTCCGAGTACCAACTACCACCCGTAGATAGATGGTTAGACAGAGATTGTGAACAAATGGGTGGAGGGATATCTCAGGAACTATATAGCAGGGAAGCAGAAGGGTTGGGTTAAATGAATATACCTTTGTGAGTACAACTACAATACCACTTACCATCTTTCGATATAGATGACACCATTCATGGCATTGTATTGTTATGAGGCGCCTAGTTTTCTTGATTTGTTGCTGAGTGACAATAGAGTGCCTAGTGCTGGAGATCTGTTGTAGGAGAACCAGGATATCATGAGAGCTCTTTGTGAGAATATTCAAAAGGCACAAAACTAGTAGAAGCAGTATGCAGATCAAAGGAGAGTAGAGTGTTCATTCGAGGTTGGGGATATGGTGTACTTGATGTTGCAGCCCTATAGACAGTCAACACTTAAGAAGAGTGGTGCAGAGAAGCTTAAGCCACGATCTTATGGGCCTTTCAGGATCATTAGGTGGGTTGGCGAGGTGGCTTATGAGTTAGAGTTGCCGACAGACAACAAGGTGCATAATGTTTACCATGTGTCACGCCTCAAGAAGGCGTTAGGACATCATGTGGTTCCTTCCACAACTTTACCACCACTGGATGACCAGGGGAAGTTGATTCTGGTGCCCGAGGCTATCTTGGACGTGAGGGAGAGACAGTTGTGGAGACGGGTTATCAGAGAATATTTGATTAAATGGAGGGACTTGCCAGTGGAGGATGCTATATGGGAGAGTGAGGAGATCTTACAACATCTTGAGTTGAGATAGCTTGGGGACAAGCAATTTCAGGGAGGGCGGACTGTAATGTCCCCTTCCTAGTGGCCTTCATGGTGATAATTTAGCCTTTATGCTCCCGAAGGCTAATTGGAAAAATAAGGGAGAAATTATTAAATTAATTATTTGGAAGGTTATTAAATAAATAAATATTATAAAGTAACCTTATATTTAATTAATTTAATATAGTGACTCAAATAAAATATTATATCATAAAGTCACTAAAATAAAATAATATTATGTTCTAGAAGCTTCTTGAAGTTGGATTGAAAAAAGTATAAAAGAAGAACAAGTCAAGCTTCTAGGCATCCGGTTATTGTCATTTGCATTTGATGAATTTTTGTGGAGCGAAGGGTTTCTGTAGTTTGTCTACTTGGTCTTTGGGAATGAAAACTCCCATAGATTAGCATAACTAAGGTGGTGAGATATCCTTCGAAGGGTTGCAGATTGGAAAGAATATTTCAGTCCTTTTATTGGTGCCAAAATTTGTGGCCAAGGGCCAATTTTGTGATAAGTTCGATTTGGAGTTGGAGATAGCTTTGCATTTCAGCTGTAGAGTTCATTGGAGATTTGCATTTGCAGATTGGAGAATAAATAAAGATCTGGTATTAAATTTACAGTCATCATATTAGCTACATGAAGACCACGATTTTGTTCATGGAGGATCATATGTGCATCAATTTCTCTTCCTAGTTGGAGCGCTCCATTTGTGAGGGCATTGTGATGATATTTGGTGCTTGAGAGGAGACTTGGAGGCTGCGTATGACTTTATATTGTCATTCTACATCAGAAACAGGAGCGGCTGGGAGAAGACATTGACTTGGGCTAGGAAGGAGCTTATTTCATTGGATATTGATTGTTTCTGCAACATCATAATTGGGCGCTATTATAACCAGGTTCCTCTTTGAATTTAAAGTAGTTTGCATTGTCATCTTAGTCATTTAGTGTTGCTGCTGTAGGTGATTACTTAGAATCAAATTTGGCATTGTTTGTATATCTCATTGTAAGCCGAGAGTCTTGGCAAATATATAGCATCATTGTACGTGAATTTTATTCAATAAAGGAGATATATGTTGCATACCATATGTTCTTACGCTTAAATTCGCACCTGGAATGCGGATTTGAAACGGACAGCTATGCCAGATAAACTGCTCTTCAAATTAGGAGGGAAGCTCCCTCTTGGATGGTGTTTGAAAGAAAGTAAACTAAAACTAAGTTGCCTATCTTTTTGGATCAGCTTAGAGCACAAGGTTTTTTAAACACAAACGCCGCAGCTGAGATTTTCTGATAAGAATTTCAACTACGACTAACCTAGACTAAAGACGTTCCTAACCTCTCAAGTAATAGCAGAGCAAGAGAAGTTAGAAATTAACAAGGTAGATTCTCTGACAAAAATACTTCAATAATCTTTCTTCCAACAAACACCTACACACTTCACTGTAAGCTGAAATAAAGATCATAAAAGCGTAACATAGATCACGGAAATCTGAGATTTTCGACCAAGGCAAAAGAGGCTCATGATTTTATTACTCAAATCTCTGAAACAAAAACTCCCTTCTAACATGCCTTGAACAAGAAATTGCAGCTAAGGAGGCTTGCAAACTTATTCTTAACACAATAGAAAACAGCAATCTTACTAACTCCTTGTTGGCTAAAGAGGCTCAACAATTTGCTTATCACAATACAAATGAACAATACTTGAGCAACAAATAGAAGGCACAATAGGCTCAGCGTTTTGTTCTCACTAGCACGGTTAAAGAAAAAAATGAGCAAAGGCTCTTATTTATAGAGAAGCAGAGGAGTAGGGAACCCTAAAATCTCCTTGCTTTCACAATCTAGGGCTTGCTCAGCAAGCAAGCTTTATTACTAAATCTAGAAAGAAGAAACCCTAAAAAGCAGAAAAAGCGGGAAACGCCAACTATTACATCTTATCTTCTTTCTATCCTCAAAGAATGGATAAGGATTATTCCAAGAATAGAAAGAAAGCGGGAAAGAAAGCTTCTAGAAGAAAGATGCTTTAAAGCTCGATCACATCCGCTAGGAAGTCTGAGATTGTGTCCCGGTTCGGTGCATCTATACCATCAACAGCAAAACACCGCTTTTCAAGAATATCTTCAGCATCTGCAATAGATCTCTGGAAATCTTCAATCTCATTGGCCGCTTTATTGAACTTTGCTGACATCATTGAAACATAACCTATCCTTCCACCAACTGGGCTGCAACTATGAACAACATTCTGGAACTGATTTTGTACTTCCTCAAGCCCGACGTAAGAACCATCCTCAAGACTGTACTGAGAGGGGATCTCTATGACAAATTCGCTGATGAAAAGGAGAGCTTCAACCACCCTTTGTCTGTAGGTGATGAATTCTTCAGATATTCCCTCATAAGTTTTAATTTTGAAAACATGACGCTCTCTCCAAGCAAGGATTTGCCTTTTGTGCTCCTTTGAAACCGCTGAACCGTAGGCTGTGTCTAAATCAGCAATGATAATCTCATGCCTAGGTTTTACTTCAGCCAGTGTTTGTTCAAATCCCTGGATGCCTTGACGAAGTTCATGAGCGTTTTCTCTCAACTGGAACATCTGAGCCAAGATCTCCTTTCCTCTGACAATGAAGCTCTCGATCCACTCCTGAGTCTCTTTCCCACATATGACCAGCTGTCTTAACTGATGATGATCAGCTGGTGTCTCTAAGACCTGGGGCAGCAACTGAGTTGTTTGTGAAGAACCACGAGCAAGGTTAGAAATAAAAAGCTTAAGCTGCTGATTTTCAGCCTTGAGGGCTGCCTTGTCTTCTCCGTCTTTTAAGCACTCTTTCATGAAGGTTTTCAGATACAACTTTGAAGAGACTCAAATCTGCATGTCTGGTATTTCTACCGAGATTAGCCTTGACCATGACAAAATCATCCATGTTTACCTCATCCCTATTCTTATCTTCTGGGGGCACCGCAGTCTCTATGACAATCTCGTTATCGGGATTCCTATCAAAATGAACTTGCTTCTTTGCCTTTTTCTTAGGAGGTTCCTGATAAATGTTATCGAGATCATCAACACTCACTTGATATGAAGGTCTTCTCCTAACCCTTCCTAAGGAGTTCTCAAGCCAAGACACCGTAGTATCTTTACTAACTGCCTCAGGAGGTACTGCTGCAATCTCTTCATCATCTTCGATATCAAGATCAATATGAATTGGTGACGAACCTGTCAAAGGCACAGGGACATGTGTTAAAGGCGGCTCCTCTGCTTCATTGTGAGGTATGGGCTTGTCAAGAGGAACTTCTGAATCAATTGTAGGCTGTTCCTGTATGACTATGCCTGAGAAATCCATCCTTCTTCTTACATTTTTATTCGATCTACTGCCTTTGATGCCATCTTGAGACTGACTTTTACCCTTTCCTTTTGACTGTGCTGTGGAAGAAGAGGGAATTATCCTTGGCGGCTCTGCTACCGGAATAGAGTTCTTCCTTTTAAGCACTAGGAAAACCTTACTATACTCCACAACTTGTTTTGTTCTGTCTTCAACTGAAAGAGATTCCTTGTTTGCCCAATTAACTTGTGGAAGAGGCTGATCCTCGATTCTTTTCTGAGTGTACATTGGTAGAAGCACATCTTCATCATCATCGGAGAGTCCTTCAATATCTTCATTCAAACAGTCTTTCATCTGATGGAGAGTCAACCTGCTGTAACTACGCTTTCGCACTTCAAACTCATCTGCACAGTTAGCCCAAAAGTCTTCAAGTGCGGGTATGTGATTGTAGTTCTTCTCCAACCGGGCAGCGTAGACACCATGAGGATCAAATGACCGCCTCTCACTGTAGGATTTTAGACCAAATTTATCTAACTCTTCTCCAATTGTCTTGGCATCTGTAGCAGTCCTGCATGTATAAATACCCAACCCTAATGGAAAATGAAGAGAGGGTTTCTTTCTATTTCTCAAGACTGTATGAACACCGTGAGCTTGCCTCAAGAATTCCATGAAGATGACCTCGTCTGACGGATACCTTGGCAACATGAGCGGGGCACCTGAATAACCATAAACCCTGAGATAGGTAAAGGTAGGAAACTGTATAAACCAATCTGCCCATTCTGCCATTGCTGCCCTGGCAACTGAAGAGATGCGGACGTGCAATTCATTGTCTAAGTCACGCACCGTGTACATCAAGAATGCCTCGTTCACCCTTTTGTAGTGGTGCAACGACTTTGTGAATTCCAACTGGGGATAATAATTATATATGTGTTGAACGCTCAATGACCCCTCGGTGTTCAATCCTCTGAATTGACCTTGATAGGCCACCAAATAGACTAGATATGACACCATGTGGAATACATGAAACTGAAAATATTCTGTTATTTGCTGATGTAGGCAGTCACTTATCAAAGTAGGCCAATCATAAAACTCAGTCTTTTTCATAATGTGAGGTATGGCATAAAACATCCAAGGTTGGAACTTGGTGGCATCTCTGAACCAGTGACCCTGTTGAGCAAAGTGATGATGATAGCAACCTCGTCCTTGAACTCCCCTCGCCCGACATTCTTGGGCAATGTCTTATGTTTTTCTTTCATCCATCTCTGTGCAATCTTCTTGCTGTATTTGTCCTTATGCGTATTCCACATCTTTTCACATTCATCCCTCGAAAGAGTTACACTTTCAGGCCATGGGGGAATGGAAAAACACTTCTCAACCATGTCAGGCTTTAGACTGCAAATCAACCTGCCATCTGCTGACTGGATCTCCCTAGTAGCCGGGTTGTAATGTTTAATGCAAGCGATTACGAACTCAAGGCTCTGAACTGATATAGGAATAGACGCTGCTGCGAGGAGTCCAGAATGACCCAGGTTCTTGATTGAAGTATTGCCTGCTCTCTCCAAGGGATATAGATCGAACACCGGCTTGATATGATGCAAGTCTGTCTCAGCTGTTTTGATGTAATTATGAAAGAGGGCTGATTCTGGCTTGAAGACATTAGGAGTGTATTCCATTTCAGAAAACTTGAAGAATGACTGTAAACTCGCCTTGGTTCAGACAAGTCTTGTGCAATTTCTATTTTTAGAATGCTGATTTTTATGCTTCGACGGACGAATTTTTTGAGAATTTTTCTGAGATATGGGTTTTGTTCAGAATATCAATGCAAGACAACCCAGATCGTCCGTTTTCGAAAATCTTGAACTTTGACTGAAAAAGCAGCAAACCCTAATTTCTTCAATTTTTCCCGAAAAAAGCTGGCATCTGGGTTTTGTTCAGAATATCATTAGAAATGGACCCAGTCGATTAGATTTGAAAAACCCTGACGTTTGATCGAAAAAGCAGCCAACCCTAGGTTTTTGAAAAAAGCTGCGATATGGGTTCTCTTCAGAAGACTGATTGGAAAGGACCCAGATGGTTGAAATTTGAATGCACTGGGTTTTCACTGACATGCAAGATAAAAGCACTTGCTGCAACTTGATGAAGTTCTTGAAAAATTCTTCAGAAGATAGAGGCAAAAAGACCCAGATGACTGAAAAATTGAAAGCCTTGGCTTTCTGCTTGAAAAACTTGATCTTCTGGAACAAAAAGCTTGAAAAAGCAAGGGTTTATGCTTGCTGGTCTGAAAAATCTGATGTAAAACCAGCAACTATGAATTCTTTAATCACAAAAATTTCTCAAACTTGCTGCTCCAACTTTCTCCACTGAAGGCAACCTGCAAAAATAATGAAAAACACATTGAAAAGAAGTGTTAAATAGACTTAGGGTTCGATTTTAGGTTTTGCTTTCTTTTCTGCTTTTATTTCAAAACCCTAAATCTTATCTTCTCAGTTTGGACGCCATCTTTTTCTTCTCACAATTTTGAAATTTTAGAAATCTTCAAAAATCTTCTAAGGTATGAAGATTTGGGCGCCTTTCTTCAAAAGGGGCGCTCAACTTCACCAGACTTGGTCAAAATTTCCACTTTTTCAACTTTTCTCCATTTTAACATGCCCCTTTGCCTCTGATTTCCCGTTGACAGATCAACCCGACAGACGAGCTGAGTGATTCACGGCGAAGCCTGACTGATTCTGAAAAAGACGTTCTGGAGGCACCTTTGGCTAAAAACTTGATTTCGACCTCCGAATTCACGGGAGGCTTTTCCTTCTAGGGGCGCCCAGTTTCTTCAGTGTTAGCCATTTTTCTAATTTCCAAGTTCTTCATTATCCTCTCTTCTACAGATGATTTCGTTAAATCTTGAGCTTTGGGCATCGGATTGCTGAATGTTTGTGCTCATCGCGAAGCTGACGGAGAATGAAGAGGGGTCTTCTGGAGACACGTTTGCCAAAAAGTGAACTTTCACCCTTCAAAAGGTTGGGCGCCTATCTTGACTGGGGGCGCCCAGTTTACTAACACTTAGTTTATTTTTCACCTTTTTCACCTTTGCTTTTAGATTTCTCTTTTCAACTGTCATCGGACCTTCTGTTCAGCCTTTTGAATCTGATGACTGCGAGCTCCGTTTGTCGTGCTAAATAGCTCACTGCGAAGCCAGTTGAATTCTGAAGACATCCCGTTATAGCTTCGACTGCAAATTCCTCTGTTTGCACCCCTGAAAAGTTGGGCGCCTTTCTTCACTTAGGGCGCCCAGTTTCTCCAGACTTAGAAAATTTCTCAATTTTTATCTTCAAGTTTCAGATCTTCATTTTATACCTTCCACTTTGACTTGAATTTGCCGGAGACTGGATTGTCGGATGTTCTGACGGGGATATCCATCGCGAATTTGACTGAACAGTGAACAACTTTCATTGGAGACCGTAACCCTAATTCCTTCATCTGATGCCCTAAAAAGGTGGGCGCCTTTCTTCAACAGGGGCGCCCACTTTCAGCAGTGTTAGAAAATTTCCAAGATTTTTCAATCTTCTTCCTCGTTCTTCGTGCATGTTCATCGTTTCACCTTCTGCCGGAAATTTGAATGCTGAAATGGACGCCTGGCAGTCGGATGACCTCCATTGATGACTTCAGAACTCCAGATATGCTTCTGAAAAAGCTGAATAGACCCAGTAGGGCAAAACTGATTATTTTAAGATTCTGACTGCACCAGCCGATACGGACATATTTTGAGCCAATCAAAATCGGGCCGGACTGTCGGACCAACTTTCTATTTTAGAAATTTTCTATTTTTAGAAAATTTTGCCGTATCCGTTTCGAAGAAACCCAGAAAAACCCAAAACTTTACTATTTCAAGAAAATTTCTAAAAATAGCGTTTTCCTAAAATTTAGGGATGAAAAACTGAGATCTGGGTTTTGTAGGTTAAGTTGCTCTTAGCAGACCCAGATCGTCAGAATTTGAAAAATTTGTATTTTAACCCTCCATGCAAGACACGCACACCCAAATTTTGACTCTTTTCATTGTTTTGACAAGACTTTTACTCATTTCTTCAAAATGTCTAAGTGTAACAAAAATTTTAATTTTGGGGTACAACATGTTCGATGAAATGTCTATCTTATAGCATACATAATCAGCATATTAGATTGCATGCCAATTGTTTGAGAAAATGTCAATTGGCTGTAGGTGTTAATTTGTATTCGCATTAGTCATCTATTGCATTAGAAAAACACAAAGACAATTGCATTGTCATCTTAGTCATTTAGTGTTGCTGCTGTAGGTGATTACTCAAAATCAGATTTGGCATTGTTTGTATATCTCATTGTAAGTCAAGAGTCTTGGCAAATATATAGCATCACTGTACTTGAATTGCATTCGATAAAGGAGATATATGTTGCATACCATATGTTCAATGAAATGTCTATCTTATAGCATACATAATCAGCATATTAGATTGCATGCCAATTGTTTGACAAAATGTCAACTGGCTGTAGGTGTTAATTTGTACTCGCATTAGTCATCTATTGCATTCGAAAAACACAAAGACAATTGCATTTCATGCTTAACTCGTAGTTTAATCATTTAGCATTCATTTCAAGGCAAGTTGCATCATTTTTTGTTCAAATTTCACACAAGCCAGCAAACTAAAACATCATAACAGCAAACTAGCATTTTGCACAAGTGTTTGACAATATTCCTTGAGGCACGTATCGATTATTTGAAGTCAGCTTGAGCAAGGGATATTACAGATATACCTGTATTTTGGATGAAGTAAGAAACCAACCCTCATTCACATACAACAATCTGAAAATGCAACTTTGAAATGGTTTGAAACAACACAAAAATCTGCAAGAAGTGTTATTTGTTCATTCAAAAACTCTTGGAAATTCAAGAATTACATAGCATAATTGAAACTAATGGTTGTGCAGCCATATGGGCTGATGAAAATCAGTACAAATCTGAAATATGACTGATAAAAAACAGCAAGGATCAATCCCAAAAATTATCTCGTTCAATTTGACTTCTACCACAAGCCTCTAGCATCTTCACCTTGCAATCTTCATTAGAAATCACTGCTGCAATCAAACCATGAAAGCATCAATATTCTTGCTGCTGTAGTACACCTCCAAACCTGCAACAAAAATGTCTCTTGGTCTCTTTCAACCTTCTTTCAGTTGAAGCTCTCAAACTCCCTTCACACATACTTCACTAGCTCACTATCTCCCAAAATGTGGAGCTCACTAACTCCCAAAAACATGGGCTTCTATGCAAATAGAAATCTGCAACAATGGAGTCTTCAAATCTTCTCTTCAATCTGGCAGCGTCTCCCCATCTCACCTACAAAACCTCCCAAAGCCATCTCCTCAAATGACAAGGCATCATAATATAGAAGTTTTAGAATGAGAAAACCACTATGGTTTTCAAAACCGCAAGAAAAACACCTCCTTGGAAAACCCACACCCCATTTGGAGAAGTAATCATAAAATAATAAAATTATTCAATGCTCCCATGGCCTTCACATGGGCACCTTAACCATGGCCAATCAAATTTGGTCAATTATGACACCGTCTTTGACTCCTAGTGGTCCCGACGGCTCCAAATACGGACATGCATCAACATGCAAAGTTTGTGGCACAAACATGCAAACGCATGCACTTGAACATGCAAGCACATGCACCCCAAATGGTCCCCCACCAAGAAATGGATGCCCAAAAGGAATATTTTCCCAATTATGCCTTAGAAACATTTACCTCAACATATTTCCTCCAAAAATTGCATTTACATATCACCACAAATGAAAATCACATTATTGCAAATTAAAATATTTATTTTCCACACACCTTAGCCCCTATTGAAAACAACAAAAATGAAAAATAAATTAGCAATATTTTTGGTGATGCAAGATTGCTAGTACCCCTAGATTCTCCCGCATCAATTTTGGATTCACACATTATCATTAAGCTTATGTAGATTCTTTCAGTGAACCTCAACAAACTTAATTGGCTTTTGATTAATTTTATATGTTTTTAAGTTAGAGTTATTATTGTGAATTGGTGGTTATCTGATATGTTTTTGTTATGTTCATTATAGGATAACAGCAAGAACCCTTGATGATCAAGAAATATTGTCTTTCAAAGAAGGCAAACCTTTACACTTTACATTTGGCAAGAGAGAGGTTGGTATATTTTTTGTATTTCTTTGAAAACCTATCATTTACAATTTTGAATAGGCAATGTGAACCGTAGCAATTTTTATAGCTGTATTAATGGTGGGTGTCAGGTTTCCATTAAAATTGCCTTTGCATTCCTTTTAATATCAGTTGATTTATAAACCATGTAATAACCCCAAAACACCTAACATTTGTTTTCCGTGTACACTAACCATTAAAGAGAAATCAACTTGTTAATGCCATACAATGCTCATCTATCTTGACTCGAACTTGTATTTCATCATAATGCACTCAAATGGTTTTTGTTAAGTCAAAGGGAAAATATATTTAAATGTCAATTTTGGGCTTAACTAGTGTGTCAAGGAAAGATGCATAACCCCTTCTTGTAGGTTATTGAAATGTCCCACCCCAGGTGGACACTTGCAAACTAAAATTTCTGCCTGTGGGTTATGTTTGTGGTTTACCAAGTTTATGCTTGTTTGATTGGTTTTGAAATTTTCAAGATCTTAGCCGGATAATGCAAATAACATATACAATACCATATGAAAGGAATACTGAAAGTAAATGCTGAGAAGCTTCAAATCAGATTTGGGATAACTATGCAAATATAACATATTCAAATCTGACTTTCATCTCTTTGCAAATGCAATATACTTATATGTTTAAATCAGAGTTTAATATCTTTATAACAGCAATAATCTTACCCAGATTACAATGACATCAAATGCTGGTCTGAAACTTAACATAACAGCAAATCAGGAGGTTAACATAACAGCAAATCAGGAAGTTAACATCAGCTACAGCAAATCAGGAAGTTAACATCAGCTACAGCAACCTCCTGATTTGCTGTTATGTTAAGTTTCAGACTAGCATTTGATGTCATTGTAATCCAGGTAAGATTATTGCTGTGATAAAGATATTAAACTCTGATTTAAACATATAAGTATATTGCATTTGCAAAGAGATGAAAGTCAGATTTGAATATGTTATATTTGCGTAGTTATCCCAAATCTGATTTGAAGCTTCTCAGCGTTTACTTTCAGTATTCCTTTCATATGGTATTGTATATGTTATTTGCATTATCCGGCTAAGATCTTGAAATTTTCAAAACCAATCAAAATGAGCATAAACTTGGTAAACCACAAGCATAACCCATAGGCAGAAATTTTAGTTTGCAAGTGTCCACCTGGGGTGGGACATTTCAGTGGTATCAGAGTGGTTTCCTGCCATCCTGTGTTGGGTTTAATCAATATTCAGTGAGCTCACATTTGTCAACATTTGAGTGACCAACACTCATTGATCAAGTTTCATAGTTTCCAGTCTCGGATTTGAGTTATGGGTTCAAGCAGTGATAGAGAAATGGTATCAGGTGATAGGAAGTGGTTGGCCAAAATTATCTATGAACAATGTACCAAACTTGGCAGTCAACCTCAATCTAGGTATGATACTTTGGTCACGTTGAGAAGACTGGAAGAATGCTCAAGTCTTGTTGAGCAGTCACCTTCTTCATTGTTACAGATTGCTATGACTCCAGCAGTGACTTCGTTGGGTGAGCTTAAGTATTTGAGACACAGAGACAATGAGATTAGGCTCACTGTTGCCCTTTGCATTAGTCAGATTATAAGGGTCACAGCTCCTCGGGTTCCCTATGATGTTGGCACAATGAGGGAAGTATTGCAGCTGATTGTTGACAGTTTTGTTGGGATAGGTGATATTAGTAGTTCTACTTTTGGAAGGAAGATCAAAATCCTTGAGTTGATGGCACATGTGAGATTGTGCATTGTCATGATCGATTATGATTGTAATGATCTTGTTTTGCGGATGTTCCATCTCTTCTTGGATTCCGTTAGTGGGAGGCATGACAAATCTATCCATGACTGCATGAGGGCTATTATGTCTTCCATTATTAATGACAGTGATGACATCTCTCAGCCTATTTTGTCCTTACTTCTAGCTGTTCGTAGGCAAGAACAGGTGTTATCTCCAGCTGCAAGTGATTTGATGCATAGTGTCTTCGAAAAGTGTGAGGGTAAGCCAAGGCCCTACTTGTTTGTTGAGGAGCAGGTGTAAGAAAAGAGGGTAAGATTTGAGGTAGATGAAGATGAGAAGGTCTTACATCTCGATGATAGTTTTACAAAAGCTCTTGCTATTACTTTCAGTGCTCAAGAAGTTGTTATCAGCCCTGATGACAATTCTGATTTTTATGATAGCAGTCATTCTTTTGAGCGTAACCATGATTTAAATGTTATGGCACATGAGGAGATTGTTGTAGAAGGGACTTCTAATGTTGGCACGCAAGCTATGAGTGTCAAACATGAGGAATGCATGGAGAATACAAGCCATAACAGTTCTGATTTTTGTGACAGCAGTCTGATATCTTTGCATTAGCATGAGATAACCACCGTTACATATAAGAATGATGGTTGTGAGGGGTTGTCTAATGTTGATACTCAAGCTGTGGGTATTAATGATGCGTTATGTGTTGTGGATTCATGCCACAAGAAGACTGATTTTACAGATCAGACCCTGAAAGATGAGTGTAAAACAAAGGAATTTCTTAATGGTGATGATGATTCAACCTCTTACCGTAGTGCAGATTAGAAACCGGAAAATCTGTATGGGAGTGATAATTTTCAGGGTTCTCATCATTTGATAGGGCAATTGAAGGTGAACAAAGGTATGATTGCTTCAGCCTTGGAACACTTTGATGTTGTTCAATAGTTGGTGGCACACTGTTGCTAGTCTTTAGGTATATATGAGCACCCTAATGGTGGACTTTCTCCCGTAGAGTTTCAAGCACTTAGAGATGCATTTAGGGTAATGAGGAATAATTACCTATAGCTATTATCAGATAGAGATCATCTTCTCATGCCCGATGGTATCTATTATGATGCTTTAAAGGGAAAGGAAGAGGAGGTTGATGAGCTCACCTATGGGCTTGAGGTCACCATGAATTCTTTGAAGAGCGCTCAAACAATCCTTCAAGAGTCAAAGTTACAGATAGACGAGCTTACCATGGAGTTGAGCTTAGCACAGTTGTCATCCCCAACAGGTACAATTCCGATATCTATGACAATTACTGGTAATGAGGATACATCCACCGACAGTGGTACAGAGGCACACTGAGGATGTGGCTACGTCCATTACATTTACAGGTGCAAGTGACATAGATGGGATGAGTGCATTGGTTGAGAGCAGTAGAGAACCGTCTGTTGCATCAGGTGTCTCTGAGGATAGTCGCATTTCAGGTGATGCAGAGTAGGTTATTGATAGCTCTTATAGTGAAGTAGTGGATTCTCCAAAGAGTTGTGTGATAGATCACCACGTTGTTCCATCTTTTTCATAGGAGTTATGCATGGTGTCATCTAGTGGGGAGTTTAGTAGTCATGTTGATTTGTTTCCCTCCCTTGGAATCTTGAATTAAGGGAGTCACGATATTTTGGAGTGGAAATCAATATTGCAATACATTCATTAGCCGCTGAAGTTTGGAAGAGAACTCATTTCATTGAGTTGCAGAAAATTCTAATTGAATATTGCTTTCTGGAGCGAAGTGGATAATCCCGAGACCATTAATATTTGCATTGAGCAAGATTTGAATAGTTGTGAAGTTGTTCGCACGTCAAAAGTCGTCATTCTAAGGATTTCACAAAACTTAGAAAAGGAGTCGAGGTTTCTAAAAGAAGCTACGAGAAAATGACCATTGTAATCTATAAAATTGTTTACTCTATGTAAAATTGTGCCACCAAATTTAATATAGCTAATCTGAAAATTCATATGACTCTGTAAGGAAGCTGACGCATAGGAATTAAGAAAGGATTCATGGTATTACTAAGGACTCGTTTTTTTTTTTGTAGAAGCCGTTGATAAACAGAGCTAATCTTTGGGAACATTCGAAGACATTTAATGAAACGACCGCCATGGGAAAGTATTTGTAGAATATGGGAGGACAAGATAAAGTCGAGAGTATGTTTCTTTGAGTCACTTTAGTTTGGAAAAGATGAGTATGTTTCTTTGAGGGAGCCGCTGCACTTTATAGACGTGGAGAGTAATTGAATTAAGGGATCGCTGCCTTTTTGGAGTATTATTATTGTATGTCGATACATATTCAAAAGGAGGTTTCAATAATAACAAAGTTGTAGGATCCATGGTCTTCTTCTCATAGGCACACGGTTGAATAAGAATGTGCCACATATATGCTATATAGAATAGCCACCAAGTAAATGAAACATAATTGTTTATTGGAGATTGCCGTGTTAATTCATCAGCCACCAGTTCCTTGTAAGAGTCAAAGGAGTTCAAAATTAAAATACTTTAAGGCAGTGGTCAGATATTAAAATCTGTGGGAGCTTAATAGTTATCGAGAGCTGCACATGCGATACTATATTCATGTGGCAATTCATTCCAACTAAATGTGAGTATAGCAATAGGTGTTATTAATGGATATCGTGGCCAAAAATCAGGAACAAATAATTGAAGGGAGACTGTGCCAATTAGAGTGAAGAAAAGACAAGACTGACACGAAAGCGGGCTATTGTTTGTAGCTGGGAATTTTCATCGTGGGCTAGGAGGTGATGTGGTGGTCAAGAGGTATGAGGATTGGACAAAGACTATAGCGTAGTCCCTTTGGAGTTGTTTTCTAGCATTCATGTCTCTTTTTTGTTTTCTTGTAGTCCTTGTGGAATTGTCTTGGTTGTGTGATACAATTGAAGTGAAGGCAGTGAAAACAGGTTAGGGAATTAATAATGCTTCTTGTATACCATTGTAATCTTCATGAAATATTCCTGTTGTGTTGAACTGCAAATTGTTTTGAAATGTTGTTCATGAGACTTTATGTCTGACATATGTGAGTTTTCTTAGCAATTTTAGGATTTGGAAATAATTACCTCTAATGGAACATTGTGAAAATTAATCCAACTATCATCAAAGTATAAAACATAGGAAAAATATATACAATTCAGATGTCTGCAAACTGTTCAACAAAATGTCTGGAGTAATCAATTGGTTCCTGAAAAAATTTGGGTGTTAAAATTAAGTGAACTAAGTAGCATAACAGGGTAGGTCATTACATTGATCCACATGTACATGAGCTGATTTCGATGCACAAATCTTGTGCATTGGACAGTTGGTATGATATTTATCTTTGCGCGGTTGGGCTTATATTGGTGCTGCTCGAGTTATTTTGTGACATGAGAGACACTCTACAGTTCTTCCCTTGGGCTTTCTAGTGGAGTAGTGTTTCCGGTTCAGATGAAATTGCTTGAGGACAAGCAATTTCAGGAGGGTGGGCTGTAATGTCCCCTTTTTGAGTGAGCATCAGAGTTTGGCGGTTTAGCCTATCACTGGGTCTTCGTAGGCTAATAATGGTGATTAGAGGACCTTGTTGTGTAGATATTTGGTATCTCAGTTGGCAGTTTGTAGTGTTGGAACCTACAAATCCTTTGTATATTGTGAGGCTTAGTTTTTCAGGGGTTTTTGGCTTTATTTGTGTATACTTACTATTTATAGTAAGTCAATTGAATGATAGAGGCCAACCTTACTATTTTTAGTAAGGCACCTTGGTGAGTAGAAAATGCAGTGGGCTACCTCTTGGTGCAGACATAATTCATTTATGAGGTTTATTTATGGAGTTATAATATTATAATTATTATTAAAGTTATACTTTAATAATAATTAATTATTAAAGTGCACATCATTAAATGATTATTTGACTTTATTATAAAAGTTATTAAATGATTATAAAGTCAAATTATAAAGTGCATATTTGGGTGCCCACTTTATGAGATATTATAAAGTCAACAAAGCAAATAAAGTTTATTATATTTAATGATAATAATACCTCATATGAAATCGACCCCTTGAAGGAGTATATAAAGGCATCAAAAGCAAATGCATTTATTATCTTTGATTATTTTCAACACTTGGCTTTCTGGATGCTTTGGCATTTGGAGGTGAGACTTAGGGTTTTGCTGCAAATCGATCTTGGAGAGCGTAGGTTCTCTTTGTTTCGAGCTTTCCAAGGGTGTGAAAGATCATTTGAGGTTTGCTTATCAGGTGGCTTTATCTCAGAAGTCACATTGTGCTGGATTGGAGTTGTTTTTTCAACATTATCAGAGGCTATTTGGAGCAGATCAAAAGATATTGAATTGATTCCTTCCTCTCTAAGGGCGCCTAAGCAATTGTAATCAGATCATTGTATTTTTGAGGAGAAGTTGACTATTAGTGATGGGCGTCCAAAAACAATGATTTGTTGTAGCTGAACATCATATATTAGACTTCCAGATTTGAACTTCGTCATCATTATTGGTCTCCTTTTGGATGTGCTGATCATAGGCTTTGTTTAGCATCATTTCTATGGTGGAGAACCACCCCTTGGGAGTTAAGCGTCCAAGGGTTTGATGATTGCTGTTGCTGATAAACACTTTCAGATTTGCTGATATTAAGATTCAAACCTACAATCAAGGCACTTGTATTTCGTGTAATGTTCCTTCCTTAGGAAGCTCAAACTATAGCGGAGGTTGGCCTACTATTAGGGTTCCCGTAGGTTAGCAGAATGGTTAGGGGACCCAACCGAGGGCTGTGGAGCTTAGCTGGGAGCTTTACGAGCCTTTCAGTTTGGAGTTCAGTGTATGAATCTAGGGATAAATTGGAAATATTAAAGTTTGTTTTAATGGAATAGTAAAAAGTGAATAGTAACAGAAAATTATAAAGGGAATAGTGAAAAGCGCCCCCATCCTAGTAATTCAAGTTGTTTTTAAAATGCAGCCCTTTCTTTTGATGAGGAAAGACCCTCAAGAGGATTATTTTATTGACTTTTATAAAAAAGCTCATGGGAGGTTATAAAGCAATATGTTGGGCTCATTTTTGGGCATTCTATTCTCATTTTGACAGAAGTAATTTGCAGGTTGAGCTCTGGAGAAGGGTTTCAACATTGTTTCAGCCTTCTGGGAACGAAAACTCTTGAAGGCTATCGTGAATTGGACGAGAACCTAGTTCACCTTTGGGGAGGGCCTACCTTGGGTCTTCATTTGGGCTTTATTGGATGAGTTTCGGGTATATATTTTTCAGATTTGAGTTTGCAGCAGTATTATATCAGCATATTGCAACAAATCAGGGGCAGCCATAAATAGTATAGGCCTTTTCAAGGCCTTGGCAACTCATTTTATACCATACCTTAGCTTGCTGCATGATTTCAAGATCATAGGCTTCAAAACCTAGGTGCTACGAAGGGTTCCATACCAATTATTGGATCTGACTTGCACATTCAATTAGCTGAAAATTCATATCAGACTCTGGGGCAAATTTGTGAAGCTGGGAAGAAGTTGGAAAGGGTTTGTCTTTGCTGTTCAAGTTTATATCAGCTTGTATATGCAGACTTGTGGTATATACAATAACATTTGAGCCAATAAAGTCATCATTATTTCCCTCTATTTAAATTGTATGATTTATTTAAGTTTTAGCAGTAGTTTCCTTCCTTCTAGTTTGCAATATTGTTGCATAAATCAACAGTCAGCAAAAACACACAAAAAAATTAGAAAAACACAAAAACAAAACAAAAACAAAAACCTTCCTATTCACTGGTCAAAGACTTTGAAAAGACAAAACTCAGAAAATCAGATCAGATTTGGGTTGGGGATCTTTCATTCCGGGTATGATCATTATTGTTTAAGCAAACAACTGTAATAAGATTTGAGTATTGTTTATATATACAAAAGGATTTGTTTTCAACAATTAGCTCTCATTGTAATTGTTTGTCAAACTCTTCCTTTGTATTTCTTGGCATTTATCTCTTATTGAAAATCAAAACCAAGCAATTACTTTGAAAACCACAACTAATTTATCAAGGCAGAAACTCAGTTAGTAAGTGTCCACCTGGGGTGGGACATTTCAGCTGTAATATACCCTTTTTGAGTGAGCATTAGAGTTTGGTTGTTTAGCCTATCACCTTGTCTTTGTAGGCTAATAATGGTGATTAGAGAACCTTGTTGTGGAGATATCTGGTATCTCAGTTGGCAGTTTGTAGTGTTGGCACCTCCAAATCCTTTGTATATTGTGAGGCTTGGTTATTCAAGGGTTTCTGGCTTCATTTGTGTATACTTACTATTTATAGTAGGTCAATTGGATGATAGACGCCAACCTTACTATTTTTAGTAAGGCACCCTAGTGAGCAGAGAATGCAATGGGCTACCTCTTGGTGCAGACATAATTCATTTATGAGGTTTATTTATGGAGTTATAATATTATAATTATTATTAAAGTTATATACTTTAATAATAATCAATTATTAAAGTGCACATCATTAAATGCTTATTTGACTTTATTATAAAAGTTATTAAATGATTATAAAGTCAAATCATAAAGTGCATATTTGGGCGCCCACTTTATGAGATATTATAAAGTCAACAAAACAAATAAAGTTTATTATATTTAATGATTATAATATGTCATATGAAATCGACCCCTTGAAGGAGGAGTATATAAAGGCATCAAAAGCAAATGAATTTATTATCTTTGATTATTTTCAACACTTGGCTTTTTGGATGCTTTGGCATTTGGAGGTGAGACCTAGGGTTTTGCTGCAAATTGGTCTTAGAGAGCGTAGCTTCTCATTGTTTCAAGCTTTCCGAGGGTGTGAAAGATCATCTGAGGTTTGCTTATTAGGTGGCTTCATCCTAGAAGTCACATTGTGCTAGATTGGAGTTGTTTTATCAACATTATCAGAGGTTATTTGGAGCAGATCAAAAGTTATTGAAGACCAATATTATTGAATATCTTTATTGCTGTTAAAGGATCTTCCTAGCACGTGGGAATTATATTGAGCATATTGGAGGGAGTAATTGAGGGTTTTTGGAAGAGATTACTATCATAAAATCAAAAGAACACTTATTACTGATTGTAATCCTTGCTGATTGTTATTACTGGGCTGTACTCTATCATTTGCCAGGCCCTACAAGAATCATTACCAGGCTGCACACCTGCATTGAAGGTGGCATTGGGGTTTAAGATCAAAAACTCCTATGTTTTTGAGTTGATTCCTTCCTCTCTAAGGGTGGCTAAGCATTGGTAATCAGATCATTGTATTTTAAGGAGGAGAAGTTGACTCTTAGTGATGGGCATCCATAAACAATGATTTGCTATAGCTGAACATCATATATCAGACTTCTAGTTTTGAACTTGGTCATCATTATTGGTCTCCTTTTGGACGTGTTGATCATAGGCTCTGTTTAGCATCATTTCTATGGTGGAGAACCACCCCTTGGGAGTTAAGCGTTCAAGGGTTTGATGATTGCTGTTGCTGATAAACACTTTCAGATTTGCTGATATTAAGATTCAGACCTAGAACTAAGGCACTTGGATTCCGGGTATGATCATTATTGTTTAAGCAAACAACTGTAATCAGATTTGATCATTGTTTATATATACAAAAGGGTTTCTTTTCAGCAGTTAGCTCTCATTGTAATTGTTTATCAAACTCTTCCTTTGTATTTCTTGGCATTTATCTCTTATTGAAAATCAAAACCAAGCAATTACTTTGGAAACCACAACTAATTTATCAAAGCAGAAACTCAGTTAGTAAGTGTCCACCTGGGGTGGGACATTTCAATGGTATTGGAGTGGTTTCTTGCCATCCTGTTGGGTAAGACTAATATTCAGTGAGCTGACATTTGGTTTTATTTGAGTGACCAACACTCATTGGTGACCAAGGTTTTGCTACAATATGATCTTGGAGAACGTTCATTTTCTCAGATTCTTGCATCCCATAGATGTGAAATATCACCCAAAGGTTGCAATCAGCTGGTGCCTTTCATGCAAAAGTCGCATTGTGCACATTGAAGGGTTTATTTCAAGGTATTGTGAAGAATATTGTTTGTGATCAAAAGTTTATTTGCTGCTTCTTGTGACCTTTTTCACACGTCGCCCCATTGCAAATGGGGACCCCTTAATTTTTGCTTCGTTTCGAACTTTTGGCTTGATTTTAGTTAGTTTTCCTGTTCTCTCTCTCTCTCTCTCTCTGTCCCATTTCTGTTGTTTGCCTCTTGGGATGTGCCCGTTTGTGAGCTTAAAATGAAATTTTGACCGAGTCTTTAAAATTAGGGTTTGATTCCTTCATGCCAATTTGAGGTCAAATAAAGTGAATGAATTGAAATCTGAGACTAACATTGATGTCAATGTGCTTTCAACAAGTTTCCACTGAAATTTCATTAGATTCTAGCAACTTACTATTTTTAGTAAGTGTGCAATTCAGAGCGTTCCTTTAGCATTTTTGAAATTTCAACAGCCACACTGCATTCAGAACATGTCAGGCTGCTCGTCTGCAAATTTTCAGCTGAAACAAACAACTGTCTATTTTTAGCAGTTCAGCTTCCGGAGCAGATTTTAGGGTTTATATGTAGAGTTTTTCAATGCATGTCTGGGGATTCCTTCTGGGTTTTCTGAGACCTTCGCGATGGTCTAACATGCAAGGTGAGATAACGACTTTCAGAGTTCAACCTTCAGAGGCTATTTTTTAGGGTTTGCATGTCTAATGATTCCTTGTGGGTTTTTTGAGAGCTTCGCGATGATGTGACATGCAAAGCAGGATAATCACTTCTTCAGCAACTTGCTATTTTTAGCAGATGCACTCTGGCAGCCACTTCCCAGCGCATCAGAATCACGAACAGAATAGAATGCAACAGAAACAAGGTCAAACGGAGGTCGTTTGATATGCATGCGAGTCAGATTAGGGTTTCCAGCTTCGGGACCCAAAATGAGGGGTAAAAAGTTAGAATTTTTGAAAACCGGTGTATCCCACTGTGATCAGCATCTTTCAAGCTATCCACCGGTAAAATTTGAAGAGAATCGGAGCACTTACTATTTATAGTAAGGCATTCTAGAAACTGGCTAAAAATAGTAAACCAGCATTAGGTGCCAGTGTCAATAGGCAGGTCATCCGATGAGGAGCACCTCATTCGAATTTCAAGATAAACGAAGTTGTGGAGGTCATGAAACTGAGCAGTTACTATAAATAGAAAATCACCTTCAGAAATGGGCTAAAAATAGCAGGCCAGCTTAGGATGGCAAGTGTGAACAGGCTGACAAGGTCATGAGGGTCCTATGCCTAAAATTTCAAATTGATCCGAGCTTCAGAAGTATGGAAATTAGAGGACTTACTATAAATAGCAGGACATAGAGAAGTTGACTGGCAGATAAAAAAATGCCTAAGTCTGGAACTTATATCCTCCATCCTAGGCCAAATGCGCCCTCAAGGATGAAGAGACATAAAAATTTTCTAAGTGTGAAGGCTCTATCCTCCTGCCACTATCAAATGCGCCCATCCTTCTCAAGGGGTAGAATGCGCCCATGCAAGATGGTAAAGGTTGTTAAAATTTTCTAAGGCATAAGATATCCACCTCCCACCTCCATATGCGGCCCATCCTTCACACCATGTCATATGCGCCCATGTGCCAAGCAAAGTCAAAAGTCAAGGCGTTGAAAAAGATTCCTCCCTCTACACAAGCAAAATGCGCTCATCCTTCATGGCATAGGAAATGCACCCAAATGAAGGCATATAAGGACAAAACAAGTCAACAAGTCAAAGGGGCGTTGGAAACTTCATCCTCCTCCTATGCTCAAATGCGCCCAAGTGAGAGCATGTAAAGACAAAACAAAGACAAGTCAAGGATGGCATTGAAAGTTCCATCCTCCACCCCATGCAATATGCGCCCAGCTTGGCTAGGAAGAAGACAAAACTTTAAAATCCTTCTCACCACAGGAAATGCGCCCATATCTAGCAAAGTCAAAGAGTCAAATGCCTTATCCTCCTTCCATGCTCAAATGCGCCCATCCCTCTCACCCCCTCAAATGCGCCAAGAAGAAGAGAAAGTCAAAGGTGGCGTTGAAATGAGAATATCCTCTTCAATCTTGAAAATGCACCCAAGGAAGTATGTAAGGGTGGGGTGAATAAATATGATAGGCGTTGAGAATTAAAAATGTTCTCCATGACATATAAAATGCGCCCAAGGTGGTAATGGTGATAAAAGTTGCTAAATGCCAAGTGATGGGAAATATGCTAGGCGTTGGAATTTAAAAGGAAATATATCCCTCATGAGATGTAAAATGCGCCCAAGGCAATGGAGAAAATTATCCAAGCAATTTGATTAAAAACAAATTCCTCACCACTGGCAGAGTGATTGAAGTTGAATAAAGTTTTCTAAGGCAAAAGTGCAAAATGTGCTAAGTGATTTTAAATTTTTCTAAGGCACAAAAATTTCTTCCTTAGGAAAAATACGCCCAGGTTGGAGGGATATGAGATTTTCTTGAGATTGCCAGTGGAGCTCAGAGGACGTCAGCTTCACAGGGTTGAAGTTTTCAAGTCGAGAGCAACAAAATTCACCCGGATGTGAAGAACAAGAATAAACTTGTTGAAAATTATTTTTCTAAGGTTCAAAATTCAAGAAAAATTAAATGAACGCGTTCGTTGTATACCCATGAATTCGACAAGTTCTGAAGAAAATTCTCTTCTGGGTATTGAAGATCCTCGACAAGGAGTGGATTTCAAAGTCCTTTGGACTTCGCCAAGAGTTGGACGAAATGTCAGAGTGAACGCCTCAGCCGGTGAAATGAAAACAAAAACTCAAGTCTCCAGATGGGCTCTAAGGAGGATGTATGATAATGCGGAAATGTTCTAAGGCAGGAGGAATTTAATGGCAAAAGTCGTGCTGGAGGAAAATGATGAACCCTATCAAAATGAAGAGATCACTCAAACATTGAGATCAAGTAAGTGAGGTAAATTTATATCATGAGGTGTTTTGATGCTCTTCCTTTTGTCTGTTTTGCAGGGTGAACGTCAAGGTCAGAGCACGATGATATTACAACCTTCGAAGGGAGATAAAGTTATGAGTTTCGAGCTCTTCCACGAGATCTTGGTTGCACCCAAAACATGAAAGAAGAAAAGTTGCATGAAGGAAAAATGGCTAAGTGTTGCACCCGATGCAGTCAGGCAAGTGGCAAGGAGGAATAATCGAATCCAAGACAGGAAAATCTTTCAAGTTCAGAATAGAGGGAAAGATGAAGTACCTAGTGTTAGAGATGATCCTCAAGCACCTCAAAGTTAAAGAATGATAACAGGATATATTGAAGGGCAAAGTGGAGGTCTTTCTTAGGCGTTGACCCAAATGATGTTCTCTAGCGTGCTTCGTACAACTCAAAATGCAAGCACGAGAGGAAAGTTACAACCTTGAAGTTTTAGATCGAGAACATGCCTGCCATACTAGTCCAATAAGTTGAACAGTGTGAACGCGGTTCAAAACAAGAATCTTCTAGAAGATGGTGGACATTAATGGCTCATTTATTACCCCACTCCTCTTGGTGGCGGTTTTTAGGGTGAATCTTGTTTAGGGCTGAGGTGGCACAATCTGGGCCATCCAGCCGATTGTAATCTGAGTCGTCTGTTGGATTGGGCCATCTATAAAAAGGGGCATCCCCCCTCATTTGTATCTTCATGAGATTAGGTAGTAGACATAGAGTAGAGGGACAACTTAGAAGTAGTTTAGTATAGATTGATAGTGTAGTTGAAGAAGAAGGAAAGTTTTCCTTTTTAAAACTTTTGCAAGAGATTGTTGTGTAAAACTTTCATAATAAAAGATCTTTTCATTGATGGTGAAATTCATCTTTGTTATGGATAGCTAGCGAGGTTTCTTCATCCCTTCTACTTCAAGTAGTGTAGAGTAGCGTAATTCCATTTTTTTTTATGCAAGTAGATGTTAGCAGTGGAATGTGGTGTTTGATTTAAGCAAGCTTCTCTTATCCATACCACTAGCGGGCTCACTGATGGTGTGTTCGCCTTGTGTGGTCAACTGGAAACGTTGTGGGCCTAACTTCAATCACAGTTTGAATGATGGTATGCGTCGTTGTGATGGTATCTTCATGTCAAGTGGTGGTTTGAACATCTTTAGTCATCTCCCGAAGATTGCACCGACTCCGTGGAAGGTTGAGGCGAGCGAAGTTTGGTTGAAGTTTGCTGAAGTTGAGCTCCATATCCCACACTTAGAATAGATTTAGACTCTCTAAACCCTGCAACCAATTTAAATTCAGTACTTTCTGGTTAGAATAGGAAACTCGCGCTTCAGTGATAAATCTGTCAAATTGTGAAAACCCCTTTCCTCAGCTGTTGAACAATTCTGTAAGTCCCCTTGAAATACCAGCAAATCACATCGAGCCAACTGAGACTATTCGCATTGAAAGAACCTTGGAGTTGAATGCACGAACTCTCTCGCAATCTTAGCGTGCTGGATACTTTGATCAAGAGAGAATAGGGTAGCCGTTGGCGACTTTATTCTGCGTTGGTGCGGTCACGAAAAACACATCAACACTGCTGAAGTTCTAAATTGCTGATGGCTTCATAGTTGGGCTGTACTATGTCATTGCTGGGTTGTACAAGACTGTACTTGCTGGGCTGTACAGTGTCTTGAAGGTGGCATTTTAACTCTAGGCTAAAATGCCTTAGTATTGAGCAGAAAATCACCTCTCTCTTGGGCAGCCAGGTCATAGCATTAATTACATATCATTTATGAAGTGGAGAAATCAGATTTCTATGCTAGGCGTCCAAGCAAGGGTTTTACCTGTTGCTGATATAAAGTTTTAGACCTGCATTTAATGCCTTTGAATTCCGGGTATGATTGCTAATTTTTAAGCAATCAATTGTTAATCTGGTTTGAAAATATATATTATATTTGCTCCAATAGTTTGTCATTATTGCAATTGGTTTACATATTTTATGCTGCATTTCCTGGCAAGCTCTATTTCAAAAATTCAAAACAATCATTAAACCAGTACAACCCAGACAGGCAGAGTTGTTAGTAAATATCTCAACCAGGGGTGGGATATTTCAGTTATTTATTTAGTTATTCAACATTTGACTTTCTTCATTTTCTTGAGAATCTGCAAGTCACAAGAACTTGACAGCTCTAATTTCGTAATCCATACTAAGGCCTTATTATTCCAGATCATTATTATTAGGATTCCATAATATCTCTGTTTCATCCTCATTCAAAACATAGAATTTCCATTCATTCCTAGTGGCATGTAAGGGAATAGGGTTACAGGCTTCTCATTTGAACTGTAATTTATTACAATTTTTGTATTTTCCAATGGGAAGACTAGATTGCTTAAAGCAAGTATATCCTAATTCTTCATGATCTCATCTAACAAAATCATATTATTCTCCAATTACAAGACTCTACTTATATCAAGAATATACTCGATCATATGATTTCAATAATATGTAGTTGCTATGCTAATATTATTCATCATCATGCTTAACCCAAAGACTTTTGTTGTTACTGCCTTTGATATTCAAAGTAACCTATTCTTTATCTCAGTATAACACAGTGATTCTATAAACTTCCCCAATGAACCATTTCACTGAGTTTCAATGTTTGCAACTTGCAATCAGAAATCGTTAATTGTTTACTTGTCCGATTGTTTTTTGCCTTTCTTTACTACAAACCCCTCTTCTTTCTTTATTACCATGTTGAGAACATCTAGTTTGTAGACTCAAGAGGTTTTTATAATCAAGTATAAATGCTTTAATTAAGACTACTACCTTGTTCCTGAGAATCATCATTTTAATACATTTGTATCTCAAATAAGAAAATTTCACAGTAAGTTAAGTTTGATGCATCTAGGCCTCCTTGGATGTACCTCGTCAACAATATTTCAGTGGTGTGGACAACAAAACATGGAACAATTTACATAAAGAGTGTATTGAAGTCAATGAATTGTTGTGGACATAGGTTTAATAATATCTATAGAATAATGTTTAGTCTAAGAACTAGCTATAGTACTGTAATATCCACCCCATTTTTTTTCAATTTTGCACCCGTTAGCATTAGCCAAAATAACAAAGATAATCAATTGAATAAAGCTACCTTCCACTTTCTAATCACCCAGATCTCGATGTAGGCAATGTGAGAGCATACAGTGGTAAGGTGTACATTGCATTAACTGAAAGCAACCACTTGTTTAGTCGGGTGAGTGATAATCAGGAATCTATTGAAAACAAATACTATCCACTTTCTGATTACCCAGATGCCAATGTGGGTAAGATGAGAGCATTCGATGGTAAGGCTTACAATTAAAAGCTTCTAAAGTAAACCACTTGTTCAATGGGGGTGAGTATGAAATTTCCAAAGCATGGAATGAAAACCTTCGCTTATTCAGTGGGAAATTACAACTAGCAAGAAAGCACTTGGTGGCTAGCCGACCAAAGCAAAGAAAGATCCTCCGCTTATTTTGCGGGCATAACATGAAAGCAAAGAAAGTTCATCCGCTTATTCAATGGGCATAACATGAAAGTAAGAAAACTCAACTACTTATTCAGCGAGAGTGCCACTTGTTCAGTGGGATGAGTAGCAATAATCAAAGAGCAAATCACCGATGGTACGACCAAATGGTGTTACAATGAGCTCATTACAATCAATTTTCAGAATGTCATATACTGCTGCTACAATGTGAAAATACTAAGGAAATCTTGGCACAACACCCCAAAATGGAACCCCAACATGAAATAAAGTATTCCCCAACAAAATATTATCAATTATACCTCAATGGAATGACCCCCAAAGGACTGTAGTAGGTATGAATCGCTGCTGCTATAGGTCTGATATAAAATTGCAGGTCTGATAAGGATGTTGCAGCAGTCTGAAACACCAACCAGCAAGCTACCAAATGATCACAACCTCACACAAATCACCGTAGAACTCTCCCAAGATGCCTGCAAGGTAATGGCAAGGTCTAAGCGCCTGCAAAACAGAATGAATAGCAAGGGAAAGTGGCAAAAATGAACACAACTCCCAATGCACTCAAAACCCCAAATGGTACGGCTGGTAAAGAGGGGTGTCCAGCTCCTAGAAAATCAGTTGTTCATCAAAAAATCTGAAACCTTTCAAAATGGGATGCCTCAATCTACCAAATAGGAATGAACAATTCCCACAAAAAGTTTTCCAATCCTCCAATCAGCATGAGCAAGTCAATGGTACGGCCTAGGGTTGGAAAACAACCACCAGCAAACTGAAACTTCAAGGAAAAACACTCCAAATGGGCTCCCAATGCTGCAAATCAATATTCAAACCGAAATATGCATAGCTAGAAAACATCATAATAAGCCAAAACTGAAAATATATTGAAAGCCATCACCATATTAGCTCAATGGCGACCCTTGTAATGGAGCCACACCCACGTCTAGCTAGGGAGTATCTTGCAATTTCGAAACTAGAGCCAACCTTGAGGGTTTTCTTCCTCAAAGCCCAAGGATTCTATCACCAATTCGGTAGCACTTTGTTATCATCAAATTGCATACCCAAATGAGAGCATAGAGGAAGGTTTAAATAAAAATTAGGGCTCTAGAAATTCAAATGCCTGTCCCTCCAAATGCGACGCCCAACTCAAGGAAAACAAGAATTTGTTTTAATTTCCACTAAAGCCTCCAACTTCATGACAACCTTTTAAAACAACTTAAAGTTACCATCCTAGGTGTGGGGTACAAGGAGGGTCCAATATTTAACTTTATAATTTAAGTTATAATATTGCCATTTTCAAACTCCAAAGATGATGGAAGAATAAATTGCGAAAAATAACAGGACTCACTAATTGAACTACCATCCACTGCTAGAACTGGAAACCCTGCACTGATTCACTGCCAGGACCAACTGCCAAAAATAGCACTTACAAAAAATAACAAGCTGCTAAAAATAGTGTGTCCAAACGCCAAATTAGCTCAAACTAAGATGCAACTAAACTTACTAAAAATAGTAAGTGCTAAAAATAGCAATACTACCCACCAAGGATCTCAGAAAACCTAGAAAAACACATAAAACACTTTGGCAATCCTTTGCAAATACCCCCTGAAAGTGCTGGCAAGAATCCTGCAAGAATTTTGGAATCCCTCGAAATGCCTTTGTTTAGCCTATGAGACTTTGAAAATAGGCTAACGGTCACTGGAAAGATCAGAACTGAAAAGGGGACATTACAAGTACTGTGTCATACAGCCATCAGATATGAAAATCTCAAGCCAATCATTCCATATGGTATGGTCCATTTGGGTCTCTTGATAGATCTTTTATAGAATCAACTCTGGGTGTATCTTATTCATCCACTACTTATTGTGGAATACAAATTAGTCAAGGGTATCTTTAAGATATCGAGATTCTAAATTGTTTTTACTACCCCTAATAACTGTATCTTGTCATGCTTGAGCAGAGATGAAAGGTCATTTCCTTTCTACACAGGAAAATGCATAACTGGTAGACCCAACTAGACCCAAACTGTGGATTAACATTGCATATAGTATCAAGGATACTATCTACTTTAGACACAGAAAATTCATATCATAATTAATTATTAGATCTAAATTTTATGAAAAAGTAAACAATTGTCAAAACATTAAAATAATTACCAGACAAAATTGTATTGCATCAAAACCATATAATCATTGACATTTGCAAACCTTATGTTCCGTTTCTCTTGCTTTGTGGTTAGCTTCACACATATTCTCCATTAATACGTACATTGTCATAGATGTAATTGATACATTTTTTTCTGTGCTCATGTTTTATGAATTTTTTTAATTTTCTTCTCTAGATACAGCATTCCATAATATAAGGTTGACACAGGTGCCTGAAGGATTAGAAAGGGGCATTGGAACTATGACCAGGAAAGAGAAGGCAATTATTTATGTTAATGGTTCTTACCTAACTGCAGCTTCCAGCATGCCATCATTACAAAATATTTCTGAAGAGGTTCAATTTGAAGTAGAAATTGTTCAAATTATTCAGGTATGTGTTTTCTTTGTATATATATTATATAATAATTTATGAACATTTCTATGCAAGTAGTATTATATTGGAGAGTGCTGGGTATATCTTGTAAAGTTTTCTTGATTTAAATTTTGTAATAGCATGCTGAGTTGAATTAGTTAAGTGATGTGTCTAATCAGTTTTTTTAGATTAATTAGATGGGGGTATCTATGGGGTCCACTGTCTGAAAAGCATAACAGAAATACAAATACAAATATAGATATAAAGACGTTGGACAGAGCCCAAACAAGAGAACCAGTTCAAAATGGAGGCATCAACAAAAAATCATCAAAGCTGCTACCCATGAAAGACCACCATTGCTACCACTAGCAAACACCACCCATTACCACATCTAATGCCAACAAGAAGAGAAAAATATGCCTTCGTAACCAAAAAGTGCCACTAACTCAAACACCAACTAAACCGTACCTTCCACCTTAGACAACCCTCTGATGCCCTACCTTGGACAACTGAGCATCACCCTAACCAGATACAAATTTCCTCCACTTAAGGCACATTCTTGCTACCAAATTTAAATGGCTGGGTCAAGAGATGAAGAATGGATGCTAGGAATAGCCTTTAATCTCTGTCTCAAATGATGTAATGTTCTAATACAGAAGATCAGAATTTTATGGTCACTAGTGACCTCCAGCACTCTCTATGATGAGTAGCCATCAGATCCAACGTGACTGCCAATATCTGAGCATTAGGCATGTAAAACCTGCACCTCCCTCCTAAGATCATGCAGTAGATTATCACCAACCATGGCATTTGCAGGAACCTGCCAGCTAGTGCCTTTCTTTGACTTCTTCCCTTTGCCATCCAATTCTGCTGAAGAACCCAAAAGCTATATCCATTCAAATTAATCTTGAAGCAACAGCTGAAGCAACCATACCCTCTGAGCAACATCCGGGACATAAAGAGCCAATTTTGATATGAAATCTTGTCTAATCATGGCCTTAAACTGAGGAGGCCTCTGTAAACAAAACCTGTACTTGTGAAGAACAACTTTAATGGAACCTAACACAGCTGGGGCCTTACAGCTAAAAATAGAGGCAAGCCTTCTATCAGAGACAATACCTTTGTATTACGGATCCCTTGGATGCCGAGAAACCCCTTTACGAGCCATGCCACAACCTTTCTAACCAAGAGTCAGCAGACACCACACATAGAACCAACCAACCAACCACCCTACTACAAGCCACCAAACCTACAACATTATAACATCTGTGCAAGGCTTAAATAAACTCATCACATGCACCACATTTAAAGAGAATCCCTGCACCATACAAAGGAAATCAATCACATGGCTAAATGACCGCTTAGTGTTAAAACAAATTTTACAATTAATTCAACCTACTGGCAACTAAAGACCTCAGGGTCATAGACTGAGAAGATTCATGGGTCCTTAAATGATAACCCCTCACAAGATGGTGAAATGTAACTGTACAGTGCAGTTATTGAATCCTGGTTCACAGCTTAGTTAGCTAAAAGATCTATTGCAGAATTAGCTCTCTACCTACAATGTTGGAATCTATCATTAAAGAATTTAGATCCCAAAGCCAATGCTTCCTTCACATTACTGATTACACTTAAAATGCCTGTTCCTACATGAGCTTTTCTTCAACACATTGATTACTATCAAGGAATCCCTTTTCACAATAAAATTTTGCAGTTCTTTGGCAGCAGCTGGTATCATGCCAGCCACCAAATCTTACCAAATCTTGCATTGCTAGGCTTTCCACAAGACGCACCATCGAAATTCAATTTTACAAAATTTTCAGGGTCGGTTGGGGTGGTGGAAAGGTCAAGGGAGCGCACCCCTTGTCCTTCTCATACACGAACTGGAATTGCCTCTTTTGCTGTCAATTTTATACTCTTATCCTTTTATCAGGGCAGTGATGTGTCTAATCATTAATGGTAAGGTGTTAAGTTTTTAAGTATTGCCCTCTTCTAATAGTTGATACAGTGAACTTATAAGCAGCACTAACAGTTAGGAATGCTGATTATGGTATGCCATCTATTAAGGATGTGATGCAGTTCCTTGTATGTGCTATTGTTGTTCTTAATGCCAGTTTCATTCATATGCCTAGGACCTCCAAGTTGGATGTAAATTTTTCCTCTGTACAAATGGAATTAGTGTGTGTGTGTGTGCAAGCGCGTTGCCTCTCTCTCTAACTTTTCCATGTCATAGAAATCATTATTTGAAGAAGCTTATAATTTGCAGTGTAAGTAGACATATACTCGTATTCTAGTTTAGATTATTCTAATACTTTCCACTAGAAGTGTCAGTTCACTTCAAGAAAGAGATTTTCTAGTGATCTTTTTAAGATGTTTGGAGTTGTGAAGTAGTAACAAGCTTGTTCACTCGTGTGATTTGCTAAAACTATTAAGATATGTTCTCTGTTGATAATTTGAATATGGGAAGATTGATGTCCTTGTAGTCTTCCATTTGTTGCAATACTATTTTTAACAATTTAGGGAATGTAAAGAACAGTAGTGACTTAGCCTATAGAAGAAGACCCACCAAGGTCCTTGATCAATTTTCTTCATAATAAATGTTGCAAGCTTACTTTTAGATGCCAGACATAAAATTTTTACTTTAAATGCCATCAGTTTCTCGGCCCTTTCTAAATTTTTTTCTATTTCTTTCAACAATGGAAAATGGTTTTCTTCATATTAATAGTACAAATTGCAACTTTTTCATTTCAAGGATGCCCTTGCTAATTAGTTAAACTTGTTTTTCATGTTATTGGATTTGGACTTGCAGTAAATGTTTTCAACATAATGCTATTGTGGATGCTTTCTTCCTCTAACTCATAAAAACCTTTCCCAACATTCTTTGCATCTTGTTAGTTTGTTCTTTTCCTATTCTAGATTAATAGAAAATTTAGCATTGTTAAAATGGAAATGCTAAATCATGTTTTTTAATTTAGTAACTCCCTCTCCATCTTCCTTTCTATTAGGTCAAAATCTGTTGTTGTAGGTTTGGCATACAATTCGTTTGTACTTAATAATCTGAAGGTTGTAATAATGAAGCTTCCATTGTATGGATCAGTCTTGCGCTTTTAGTGAAGCTGTCATTGTTAGTTTTAGGATCAGAAATTAAATAAGCAGATATAGAACAATTTTAAACAATTTGACACAGCATATAGCCTGGGAAAACCCTCTAGCTTGAGGGAGAAAAACCCAGCAACAATATATCACTTATATATTGAATGATGAACAACAATTCACTTTACAATGAGGCCAATCACAAGGCCAAATTAATAGCACCACGCTTGATACAATATCACAAGAAATAATATCAAACTCATTGAATAATGATATCGACCTTCTTGAAGAATGACTTCGATCTGCTATATCGAACTTAGCTGAAGGTGATTCGCAGTTTCCTTGAATGAATAGACTGGATGACGATGAAGGTAATCAGCGCCTCCTTTATATACAAATCGGTGTGGTCATTTCTAAGAAATGCGTCCCTTCAAAGATGAAAGGTCGGCCTTAAGTGAAAGGTTGTGAGTTTACAAAATGTGGCAAATATATAAAAGATGTCAGCCTTGATAGTAATATAAATTACATTGTAAATAAATCGTCTCCAATAAATGAATAGCCAACGGCTATATGAATTTATTGCTTATCGCCACTGGAAGTATGAGGCCCGCGGCTACACATCAACACTCCCTCTTAGCTAGGGAGGAATACTTCTAGATATCCAAGCCATGGAGTCTCTCAACATGACATCCACAATGGCTACTCCCATTTGTGGAGAATAACTCATCACGAAGTCACTCAATGTGATGTCCACCATGGCTACTCCCATGTGTGAAAAGGAACATGTGTACAAGTGCCCATCACGGAGTCACTCAACGTGATGTCGTTATGGAGTCTCTCAACATGACGTCCACCATGGCTACTCCTAGAGGGTGGATAAACAAAAGTACAAGGGAATCATCACAAATTCTCTCAACGTGATGTTGTCATGGAGTCTCTCAACATGACATCCACCATGGCTTACTCCTAGAGGGTGGAAACAAGGGATTCACCTCAAATTTCTCTATCATAGAGAAAGATGCATTAACAAGGGCTTTCACCTCAAATTTCTCTATCACAAAGAAAGATGCATTATAGCAAGTCACAGAAGAATCACTGATGCTGAGTCTCCCTCTCAGCTAGGGCTTCATTCTCCACAACTCCAAGCTTGTCTCGAAAGTGCACAAACTTTACTTTGGAGAGAGGCTTGGTGAGAATATCAGCCGTCTGATCATCAGTGCAAATATATCTCAACTGAATAGCTTTTCTCAATACCATATCTCTGATGTAATGGTATTTGATCTCAACATGTTTTGTTCTGTCATGAAACATTGGATTGACAGAAAGCTTCACATAGTTTTGATTATGCCAATGAATAATAGTCGGCTCCAATAATTGTCCAAACAATCTTGCAAGGAGCTTTCGAAGCCACACTGCTTCTCGAGCTGCTACACATGCTGCAATATACTCGGCCTCTGCATTGCTTAGAGCCACTGAAGACTGCTTCCTGCTACACCAAGAAATCATCGCAGACCCCAAGCTAAAGGCAAAGCAACATCCAAAGGTGCTCTTCCGATCAGCTACACTTCCGGCCCAATCAGAATCAAAATATCCTTGCAGCTTTAGGTCTACACTGGAAGTATATTTCAAGCCATATCCAACTGTGCCACGCAAGTATCTCAAGATATGCTTAGCTGCAACTAGATAAATTTGCCTTGGTTCACGCATGAACTGACTAAGTGCACTCACTGCATAGCAAATATCTGGTCTAGTATTGACTAGATACATCAACGATCCAATCAACTGCCTGTACGTACTGGGATCCACCAGATCTGAACTAGCTGCAGACTCACTTAACTTCTTCAAATTGGTTTCCATCGGTGTAGACATGGATTTGCAATCCATCATCCCAAATCTCTTCAAGATATCTATGGTATATTTCCCTTGACTCAGAATGATCTCATTGGGTCTCTGCCACACTTCCAATCCTAGGAATTAATGCATATATCCTAGATCCTTCATCTCGAATTCAGAAGCTAACTCCTTGCATTTGATAATGAGATATTCTGCTCCAGTAAGAAATAGATCATCAACATAAAGAACCATGATTAAAGCCTCGCCTTTTGAATCAACATCATTCTTGGAGAAGCCCAAGCTCATCAAGTATTGATCAATCCTCTCATACCAAGAACAAGGAGCCTGCTTAAGGCCATCCAGAGCCTTCTTCAATTTACAAACATGAGACTCCTTCCCATGAATCACAAAGCCATCAGGTTGCTCAATGTATACCTCTTCTTCAATTACGCCATTAAGGAAAGATGTCTTCACGTCCATCTGATGTAGCTTCCATCCCTTAGCTGCTGCAATAGCAATAATGGTCCTGATGGATGTATAACGAGCAACTGGAGCAAAGGTTTCTTCATAATCTATTCCCTCTTTCTAAGAGAATCCTCTAGCCACAAATCTAGCTTTGTACTTCTCAATGCTTCCATCAGCCGCATGCTTGATCTTGAAAAGCCATTTAGAAGATACCACGGATTTCCCTTCAGGTCTTGGTACAATATCCCAAACATCATTCTTGATAATAGATTGATATTCTTTAGCCATAGCATCTCTCCATACTTGCTGACTTGATGCTTCCTCAACGTTGGAAGGCTTAGATTCAATGATATGACTCATTAATGCAACATAGCTTGGAAACTTCTGAGGTCTTTTGCTTTCTCTGAATGTGCCTCTAGGAGCTGCAAACCTTTCTGCCTCTTGCATGGTTTGCCTAGCCCAAAGAGGTCTCTTTTGACCTATGACAATATCTCTTGACTCATCAGTTGATTCCAAAGGCTCAACTGGATCACCATTCTCTTTTGGTTCAGTAGACTCCCTCTGAATCTCAGGAGTATGATCAACGTCCATGTCCTGAGGAGTCTCCTGGTTTTCATTATCTATCTCCATGTATGAACCTTTAGATCTTTTGAATGCAACATCTTCTTCAAAAGTGACATCTTTGCTAATCTCTATCTATTTCTGTCTTGGGAGGTAAATCCTTTAGGCTTTTGAGGATTCATTGTAACCCACATATATTCCTTTCTTGCCAGATGGTTCTAACTTAGTTCTCTTATCCTTAGGCACATGAATATAAACAAGACAACCAAAGATTCTCAAGTGACTAACCTCAGGCTTCACACCTGTGAAGGTTCCTTCAAGAGTTATTTTCTCCAAAATGCGATGAGGGTTCGATTCTGAACATACACTGCAGTTCTAGATGCTTTTGCCCAAAGGAAGGTTTGCAAGTCTTGATCATGGATCATAGCTTTGGCAGCCTCAACTATGGACCTATTCTTCCTTTCTGCAACTCCGTTTTACTGTGCATTGTAAGGAACACAAAACTCCCTCTTAATCCCTGCCTCGATACAAAAGTTATGGAAGCCTCCAGAGATGTATTGTCCTCCGTTATCAGATCTTAGAACTTTGATCCTCTTCTTGGACAAATTCTCTTCTTGAGCCTTAAATTCTTTGAATTTCTCAAGTACTTCAGATTCCTTAGTCCAATGCACATCCTCTGCAAGTACCATCATGCTCCTAATTGAGTTTTGGAAGGCCAGTGACCATATTCTCCATGGATGGAAGTGCTCTGAAATGGAGGTGGGCAAGTCTTCTATGCCAAAGCTCGCTTGAACTGGTGGAATCATGCATCAATGCTTGAATTGGACGAATGGAAAGTCTGTATAGACTCTCTTGTCGAACACCAATCACTCGAGCAGTCTTGATGCTAGAGTTCTTCAGCCAAGCAAGAACTTTTCCCTCGGAAAATGCAAATTGATATCCTTTGTCCTCCAAAGCTGAAATTGATACAAGGTTCCTCTTGATACCTGGTACGGACAACACATCACTCAAATGAAGAGAGATGTTGAAATCTAGGTGAAGAGAGGAGGCTCCAGCACCTTTCACTGAATAGCAAGCATCGTCTCCGATTATTACTTGAATGTTTGTATCTCTCTCCACCAAATCTGAAAGATGATCTCTAAATCCAGTAATGTGTCGAGAAGCGCCACTATCAATCAACCATGTGCTGCTATCAGTTGGAACATTGCTCGATAGGGTTGAGATAAATAGAAATCCACTTGAGTCATCTCTTGAGTCCTTCTAAGGAGAGACATTATCCACATTCGCAGCAGAATCATGTTGCTTTGGTCTTGTTGCACAATCTCTCGCATAGTGACCAAACTTGTCACATCTGAAGCACTGTATATGAGAGAGATCCTTCTTCTTCTTTGATTTAGGAGCAACATCCGATTTCCTGTCTCTATTCCTCTTGTAGTTACCTTTTCTCCCTTCTCTTCCTTTTCTCTTTGATGTTTGAGCAACAAGAACATGATTGTCTTCATTGAGAGAACTTCGACCATTGCCTCTTGTTGCCAATCTTGATTCCTCTTGAATACAATCTGCTCTAAGATGATCAAAATTTGGTAGCTTAGATCTTCCATTGATACCTTGGATAAAAGGCTCCCAAGATTGAGGAAGACCGTTAAGTGCCAACATGACTAAGTCTTTATCATCAACCATATTACCAATGGCACAAAGTTGATCTCTCAACTCAGTGATCTTCATGAAGAAGGAGATAACTGAATCTCCTTTCGTCATCTTGATGTGATGAAGCTGTTGCCTCAATGCAAGAGCTTTGTTGGTGTTATTGATCTCATATAATCCCTCCAAAGTCTTGAACATCTCTCTAGCTGTCTTCAACTTGGAGATAATAAGCACAAGGTGATCCTTCACAGAATCAGTCAATATCTTCTTGGCCTTTGTGCCATTCTTCCTCCATTGTGTCTTCTCAATCTCATCGGAAGGTTCAGGTAGCTCGCTCTCCACGAACTCGAGAATATCATTTTCTTCCAATGCAATGAGAACTCTAAACTTCTAAGAGGTGAAGTTAGAGGCACCATCGAGTCTATCTTCAACCTTGAGTCCATTCACCATTTTTGTAGATAAGATAGACATACAAAGATGAGAATAAGAGAGGAAGATAATGCTGCGTATATAAATTTGATCACAATCTTGCTTAAACCCGCTCTGATACCATGTTAGTTTTAGGATCAGAAATTAAATAAGCAGATATAGAACAATTTTAAACAATTTGACACATCATATACCTTGGGAAAATCCTCCAACTTGAGGGAGAAAAACTCAACAACAATATATCACTTATATATTGAATGATGAACAACAATTCACTTTACAATGAGGCCAATCACAAGGTCGAATTAATAGCACCACACTTGATGCAATATCACAAGAAATAATATCGAACTCCTTGAATAATGATATTGACCTTCTTGAAGAATGACTTCGATCTGCTATATCGAACTTAGCTGAAGGTGATTCGCAGTTTCCTTGAATGAATAGAATGGATGACGATGAAGGTAATCAGCGCCTCCTTTATATACAAATCGGTGTGGTCATTTCCAAGAAAGTCGTCCCTTCAAAGATGAAAGGTTGGCCTTAAGTGAAAGGTTGTGAGTTTACAAAAGGTGGCGAATATATAAAAGATGTCGGCCTTGATAGTAATATAAATTACATTATAAATAAATCATCTCCAATAAATGAATAGCCAACGGCTATATGAATTTATTGCTTATCGCCGCTAGAAGTATGAGGCCCGCGGCTACACATCGACAGTCATAACTATCATAATTTCTCACTATTGATTGAAAATTTAGTAGATAGATAGAAGATTCTTTTTCTTTGGATAATATCATTCTCTGAAGCACTTCTTAAACAACCCAATACTTTTAATTAGTAATTCCACTAGAGAACACATGACAGAGGACATCAAAGACTCGGTCAATGTGCAGAAGCTTGAATCAACACTATTGTGGGCTATAAGCCAAATACACTGGGTGATCAGCAGGCTCACAAGAGGGTATACTAAAAAGAAAATTAAAACAGATTTGCTGGATGATAAATCTATCATTACAAAATTTAACAAATGGCAAGTCATTTTAAACAAGGAATTTGGCAAAAATTTTGCTGAACAGATTCATTAGCTGTTGAATCTGTCAATATCATTTGGTTATCAAATATACAAGAGACATGACTAGCAATCTGGTTGATATATTATCTAGATTATTTTTGGTTTCACTTTTGGCCACTGTATCCCAACTTGAGCCATTTGTTCACGCGGTATATGGTGAACATATGAACATGATGGAAATTTTGATGATGTATTACAGCATATATGTGGGGAAGAAAGTGCAGACTTTAAGCTGAAGGAAGTTTACTTAAATCCAAGGAGATTTTATCTACAAGTTGGGAAATTTTTGTGTGCCCAAAGAGAGAGAGTTCAGGTGATGATAGGACAATTTATCTGGAAAGTTTCAAGTGTCTTTAGTGTGTCAAAGACATTGAAAGATTTGTGAAGTTATTTATATTGCCAAACATGTAAATTGATGTTACAAAATACATAAGAAGATGTGTTTTGTGCAGTACAAATAAGTCTATTAGCAAAATTCAGGCTTCTATATGCCATAGTTCAAAAACTCAGGCTCAGCAAAAACTCGGCAGGCTTAAAATTTGACTTGGACTTGAGAGTCTGAGACTCATGAAAAACTTGGCAAAATTTCTGAACACTAAAAACCATACAAATTTTAAAAATCATCCTAAAAACATGCATAAAACTGAATTTATAGAGGTTATAAGTAGTTTTTCCTTTATTTATAGATTCACAAAATGAGTTCAATTTATATCACAGTGTCATGATTATAAATTACATATCACGTAGTTTTTCAATGGAGATTATGTTCTTTACCCCAACACAAGAATGCATCATACAATTTCTTTTGTAATGAGATGACAACAAATAAAATAGAAATGCTTTAGTACCAATAGTCACCTCTTTTGTAATGTCCCCATTTTTACACCATGATGTTTCGTGAGTTTTGGCCTGTTTCCAAGGTTTTCTTTGTAAGATCAAGTTGAGTTGGGGAATTCCAAAAATCTTGGAGGATGTAGTTTGGGTGATACAAGGTTTCTATTTATGGCAATGAGCTCAGTGGGCAATAATAGTTTGAATGACACTCTTTGAAGTATTTTCAAACTTTTGGGGTGTTCTCCAAACTTCTTGGAGAGCACGTCTATTTTTCATAAGTCACTATATTGACTTCTATCATTCACATAATGCCTCAGCATCATATTGGCATAGTAAAAATTGGATTCCAATGTGCAAAGTGCTTTCCGGAACTTTGGGGTGGGATATTTTAATTATTCATTTAAGTTATAATGTTTTATTATTATTTTTCATAATTTAAGTGTAATATCTTTTCAGAAAGGTATTTTAATTCCCAAAATGGACGCCTAGGAGATATAAGGGGGTCTTGCACATGAAAAAGTCTTTTTTTAATTTTTTAAAGGAATTTGATGGAAAAAGTGATTAAATGTTTGCACATAATGGATTATCTAAAGCAAAAGTTCTTTTTTTGGAAAATAGCAGTGAAAAAGCAAAAAAAACACTTTTTTCACAAAAACGATAAAATTGTATTTTTGAAAAAAGTGAAAAAACAAAAAAGTGTTTTTGAAAAAAACAATGAAAAAAGCAAAAAATCGTTTTTTCGAAAAAGCAGTGAAAAATCAAAAAGCCCTTTTTTTTGGAAAAAAGCAACGAAAAAGCTATAAAAGGAGGTGTTGGGGGCTCATTGTCACTATGGTAAAGAATGATATTGTTATGTTGTCGGATTGGCTCTAGATTCTCCAAGTCTTTGAGGACGAAAACCCTCATGGATTTTTCTAGTTTTGGAATTGAGAGATATTCCCTAGCTAGACTAGTGTGATTCCATCCAAAAATCACCATTGGTGCTAATTGAAGTGTTCAGTTTTGGGTATTTCAGTTTGAGTGCATTTGATGGTGTTTGTTTGCAGAGTTATTGAAGGGTTTTTGGAGTTTTCTGAGTTGTAACAGACCTATAGCTGCTGTTCAGTCATTTTCAGACCCGCATTATTCATTCATAAGAGGTGTTAAGTTGATTAGAGGACCTGGAAACATTGCTCCAAGCCTACATTGACCATTGGATGCATTGGTGGATGAATTGGTGAAGATTTCTGAGTCATTGCTTCACTGTCTAGACTGCTGCAGCGAAGTTGCAGACCTGTACCAGTCACCTAATTGCTATTCCCTTGAGGTATAATTGTTATTACATTGCTGGTGAACGGGGTTAAAATGTTCCAATAATTTCACCTTTTGTTTCCCTTTTTCCTTTATCCTTTTTGCCCTCCTGTCATTATTTGTCACAAGGAGTATGAGTATTTGATAAAATGCAATAGGAAAGTAAAATGATTAGGAAATTCTAATGTCAGTCGAAATGCTAACTAGTCGATATGGGAGAATAGCATTACTGGCATCTTGTTTTCCCAGAACAAAGTGACAAATGTCTGCCACAAGACAAAGGCAAGAATTCGGCCCCATCACAACAGCACAACTTCACACAAACCAAAAATCCAGAATTGCAAACAAAATTAAATGATGCCCCTGCATCATTATGTAGGAAATTATGTTACTTTTTGTTTGAATGGTGCTGCCTTCAATAATCTGACCTCACAGAATTAAGAACTTTCCAATTCTCACTTAAAACATGTAAAAGTAACATATAACAAAGATAATACAATAAAATTTCTTCCTTTCTTTATTGATAAACACGTACAAGTTACAATATGTTTCCTCATGAATTTCATTTTCATTGCAAATACAAATCAGAGTTAAAAAGTAATACAGTTACATACATAGCTCGTAAGCTTTTGCACAAATAGAAGTAAGAAGGTCCAGGAGTTCGTCCTTTCAAATCTTGGTACATCGGCCGTGGGAGGAGAAACATCACTCTGCTTTTTCCGCCAACCACGGACTTATAATGCGGTCCCCCGCACGATCATCATTTTGTAATGAACGCCCTCCCTTCAAGAAGAGATTGGTAGGGTATCCTTTAACGATTACTAACCTCATAGTGCATTCCTACTCAACTAGAACCTTGCTATTTCACAATCTCGATCTAGTACTCGGATCACAATGAACTGACAGTGTAGTCTCAACTATCTCACATCTAGGTGGATGTCGTACCTTTCACTACTTTGGCCAAAGTATTCTCATTCAGTACTTCGAATGAAGTCATCTATCATAAACACTACTCAGGGCCGATTTGACTTAAGGCTTCCTTACTCTACGCATAGGTTTGTCTTTCAATGGGTGAATCCGTCATCCCAGACATCCTACAATCATACGAACCTACTAGAAATGAAAACAGTATTCAAGTGTCTTGTATCAATTCTCCTAACTAGGAATTCTTTATCCTAGGAGTACTTAACTTGTCTCAGTTATCCTAATAACTTAAGCTAAAAGACTTCACTTGATTCTGCCATCATCTCGATCCTAGTAGATAAATAATACGTCTACGTATTCTCCATATATAGAGATCATACACAACATGCAATAACCAATCAAAATGCAAATAAATCCTTCCCCTTTATCTTTTCCATTATTTCGTTTAAATGCAAGAAAAATAATCTAATCCCTTAAGCTTTTTACTCATATATTCCCTTTTTCACAATTCCCCTAATCATTGAATCCTTTACACATTTTCTCCTTTAATGCATTGCTTTATTCATCGAATTGGTTCTTTCCTATTAAAGCTAATTGAAAGCAACGATCACAAGACGCAAAATAAACAACACTTTAACAAAGGTTATATAATAGGAAGATTCATGCCTGATTTTAAAGCTTCTCCTCCCAGACTTGCTCTTTTAAATTCTTCTTCAAATAAGCTTCCGGAGTTTCAGCTAAATATGGCTTCTTTAAATGAAAGTATGTCACTCTATAGTGAGCTCCTATATCTCTTCTCACAGACGTGTTTTCACCACTCAATTCTTTCTCAGCAATACAAATTCCTCACTTTAAACTCAAAATGACTTAATTCACTGTGACTGGTAAATGCTGGAATAATTTACTGTGCTTATCAAACTCAGCAATACAGGAAAACTCAGGTAGTATAATAAAATGGATATGGAATGAAAATAGTAAACTCAGATTGCTCTCAAAGGCGTGTTCACAATGAATGGAAGGGCGTCATTATATAGGGCCCGAAATGCAACGGATTCCACTAAAGAAGGCATGTGAATTGACAACATAGTGCCCAAAAACAGTCAAAAAGACACTTGGCGAGTTTCTCAAACCCTTAGTCATCAATTTGAAGGTGATTCGACCTCCTTAGAGCCAGCAAGAGAAGAATAAGTCAATTTACATGGCGGATTTTGACAACACAAGGCGTTTTCAGTTTTTTTTAGGGTTTTAATGAGGCAAAAGATCCGTTCCAGATGAGACGTCATTACTGCAAAACACCACGTCGCCATTTTACTCGCCTAAAGAACATTATTTGCATCATCCTCAGTACCAATGCTCTGCTCGTGTATTTCAAACGCGTTTTCAAAATGCGCGCGATTTCCTTCAGGCAGTTTTCACGAGTTTTTACAAAATAAAACGTTTTTTCTCATTTACAAATGTTCATTAAAAATAATTTCGACTTCATTTGATTTAAAAATTTCAAACAAATGAATTCGATTTCTATGTTGAGCTTTATTTTGCTCTATAGCCAAAATCGAAATATTTCACCATTTAAATCCTTTTTTCATTTAAATCCTTAATATTTCTTATTCTATTGAATATTCTATGTGTTATTTAAATTTATATAATTTACATTTCAATATCACATATTTATATATTTAATCATATATGTATTAAGCGTAATATTTCTAAATATATAAATATATATATTTTCCGACATTATATTGTAAAATATATATAGATATATTTATATATAAGTAAATATTACCTTAATATTAATACATATATTTAAATATATAAACATATAATACATTTACATAAGTATTTATGTATTTATGTATGTATATATCCATACATATAATCACATTGTTAATATATACATTAATACATAAATATTTATGTAATTTTGCTAGGCAATATTATAAAATATTATTTTCACTACAGATATCAAACGGAATGTGTACATATATATATACCTGTGTTTACGTATGTATGCATACATACATGTACATACATGTGTACATGTGTACGAGCATATCCGTCTGCTTAACATACACATGTATTGATATGTCTGTACATATAAATACGTGTTCACAATATATAGATGTGCATGCGTTCACATTCAATCATTAACACAACATTCACACCATTCATACTTGGGTCATGGTATAGCAAGTCTGACATTTAAACAATCACATCTCCTAAACATAAAGAAGTGAATACAAAATCCTTATGTCAATAAACAAGCCTATGGATGACTTACCGTTACCTCGACAAACAGACTTGGCTTACTCATTCTATAGTATGTGTGTGTATGCTCAATTTGGTAATCGTTACTGTTTACCCGACCAAGTTCCTCCCCGAATGATGTCTCTCCTCTGTCCGGAGGTACAGTCTTCATACCTGCACATCATGACATGACATCGGCAGTCATATGCTCATAACAAGGTAAAAACATCTCATAAGTTAGAATAACATTATTCCATAATTGTTTGCAACATTTAATCAAGACTAATCATTTAGAAGTAACAATCAAATGAAATCATCATTTAAACAGAACTCATTCATTTATTAACGAGATCAACCATGTTTTATTCATCATCAAGATTCAAACATTACAATCAATTGCCCTATACAATAGTAGCTATAATATCGGGATGTAACAGTTTGACATACTCCATCAATTCAGTAACTTTTTCGTAACAAACCTTTATGTCATCCATGCAAAATAGGCCCAAACCATGTAATGACGATGGTGCTATGCGATATATCCTCTCGTTGACACAAAAATTAGTGTTTATTGGAGGAAGTTCCTTGGTTACCCATTTTTTCCGTAGATGTTTGTACCTTAAGGGCACCTCGACATCGCCTATGCTCTCATCATCCTCACAGCTCTTAAGACACTTGATTTTTACATGTTTTGGGCATTTTCTTCAATTTTCTTCTATCGTTACCTCTAGTTGATGACTACATTGTCATGACCCAATAAATTCTCAATTCCTCTTCTACTGAATGAGAATCCTAAATATTTTTCCTTGGTATCATTAACTTAAGGCATTGGATATTATTTTATTTTTGATATTTCCATTAACTGATTTGTTTTGGTCATTTTATTGCTTTGGCCTTTTAGTCGCTAGAATTTCACAAAAATGTTTTAAGCTCAACTTGATACTAAGGGTATATTGGACTATTAAGTTGAAATAACTAAACAAACCAAATCACTTTCTTTTTAAGTCTTTCTTTGTGAAAAGTTTAAATGCAAAGAGGTGGTGAAAGCACAAATAAGATTCAAATCTCTTGAACTCAGGGAAATAATTTGCAATTAACTTCAAAATACATAAAGATGTGTAAGTCACCACCCACATGAGTAAAAATAGCAGAAAATTTACATTTAATTTCCATTATGTGCTTCTATAGTAGGGTTATATGGGGAGGGAGTAGGTGTACTAAGCATGGCTGGTTAGAAGTTATCATTTAAGTTTATGTTTTGGCAATAATGATTTTTTTAAGTCATGTTAATCTTCCTATGTCTCTAGTGTTTATTATTAGTATTTATTATTCAGTTGAGATGATAAATTTAGTCAAATCACCAAGCATCATCCATAACAAATGATTTTGAAATGCATTTCATTATTTTTATTTCTCATGTATTGTTTATGTAGATCATTTCAAATTATATGGGAAAACTTTGAATTTCAACACAATATGATACATGGTAAATTAACACTAATTTCCAACCATGACAATGTGAGAGGGATGTATTCTTACAAGCTTGAAGTCCTTAAATCTAGTTTTTTCCCACCCAACAACACATACTCACAGACCTTTCTCAAGTCAGCTCATCACACATGACATGAAATGGTTTAATAGATGCTTTTATTAAATCTTTGCAGGTGAATTTCCTATGGATTGTCCACTCCAAGACAGTTTACTATATATTCATTACAAGGGTATGCTACCTGATGAAGGTGGCAAGGTGTTTTATGATACAAAAGTTAATGGGAATGGACAACCGTTAGAGTTTAGATCAGGAGAAGGCATGGTAAGTTATTTCTGTTTCAAAACTGTTTTCATTTTGATGGTTGTGTATTAATCAATATTAATTGTATTTGCACCTTATAATATTGTTTAAGTAGCAAGGTAGCTTCAATATTAACAAAATATATTGAAGAAACAATTTTGTTTTGAAATCAACTTTATGAATGTTTTGGTAGCTCTATTGTATAAAAAGAGATATGGATGAAGCCTTTTGCAATCTGACACATTTGCAAAAGCTCTCTCTCTCTCTCTCTCTCTCTCACACACACACACACACACACACACACACAATCAAGCAACTCTATCAGCAGTGACTGAACAGCAAGAGAATTGTCTAAGCACATCATTTTGTCCTTATCATATCCCATGCTTAGTGTAATCTTATTTTGATTTGCTTCATCAGTTTCAATTGTGTATTAACACTTCAGTTATAATCTTCATGTTTAGATCTCTAGATGACACCACGTGCATGCATGAAAAATGCTGGCAATATTTACACGGATAATTATTGGGAAAAGGAAAAGGAATTGTAACATAAATTAAAAGACATTCAGACTAGAATAAAGTATAACTCCTAATCTTGTGAAGAATTCATTGTTTGTTGTAACGTGCTTCAAGGATAATAGCTGCACAACTAATGTAGAAATCTCTTTGCAAGTCATTTAATGATTCTAAATGTTATCAATAGTTGTTTCAGATCCGTCTTTAACTGACTGGGATTGTTTTGTCCCCAGAGTATCTAGCTGCATACCTTGAGTGAATAGTGCCTGTTGCCATGAAGTTGTAATGTCCCCTTCCTAGGCAATACAGTTATTTCAGGGGTTAGCCTATCATTCAGATCCTCGTAGGCTGGCAGATGTGTTTAGAGGATCACTTGAGGCAGTTATCCAGCGTTTGGGAACATTACTCCATTAGTTGATTCAGGTTTGGGCCTTAGCAGACACTTTCAGAGTGATTTATAGATACTTACTATTTATAGTAAGTTAGGCAGGCATGAGTTTCTATTTTTGGTAGGGCACCTGATTCAGTTGGTCAGCTCAGTTTCGACCCGGTTTGATGATTTGATGAGCAAACAGTAAATATTGAGGCATTTGATAATTATTAAAAGTTTATTAATTTGACTTTATAATATAAAGTCACTTTAATGGAAATATTTAAATGTAATTATTTAATGGCAAATTATAAAGTATTATTAATACTTTATAATAAGGAGAAAAATTAATATTAAATGAGTATTTTAATACTCATTTAGAAAAAGGACGCCATTATTTAATTATTTTGCCTAAGTCAAAAGAAGGGCGATTTAATTATATTTTAAATGCTCATTAATTGCCTTTTTGAGAAGGAGGTCGACTTATTGAGAAGAGATATATTTCAAAAAGGACAAATCGAACTCATTATGTTATGATTATTCTAATTTGTCTTTATTTCTCTTTGAGAGCATTGGGGTTTGTGAAACAAGGGTTTCTGCAGATCATCGGGTTTTGAAGAACATTCCCTCTTCAAAATCAGACATACTGAGACTGTGAGATACCAGTTGAAGCTTGTCAGTTGAGTGGCTTCATTCATAAGTCATTCAGAGCTTATTGTGAAGATTTTTCATCAAGGATTTGGGTCGAACTTCTCCAAAAGGGTTTCATATTCAGTGGCGACTATTTCCTGATCATTTGGCACACTTTTCAAGAAAGTACGGATTTCTTACTTGCTGGTACAGGCCGTACTTCTGCTGTAGCAAAGGCCGTACTTCTTCTCCAGACCAAAACGCCTTGCTTTTTTATCTTCTAGCTTGTTCATGTTGGACACCTAGGGTTTCTGGAGCCTCTGGATCAATTTCGAGGTGGGAGATTGCATATTCTCTTTCAGCCGTACCATCTTAGGCTTCTTTTCTGGCACCTGCAAGCTTATTCAGGTTTTCAATAAATAGCTTGCCTTTTTATTTGAATGTTTGAATATCGCAGTTGTAATCATTTTGGAAGATTAATAAACCATCTGGCATCAAAATATAAGCTATATTCTGTCATATTTTATCTTCTGGTATTTTATTTAATTTTTCCAAGCATTTCTTTGCAAAATCGCAATTTCTCATTATTTGCAAAAACACCAAAAGAAAAATCAAAAACAAAGAAAACAAACAAAAACTTTCCATCTCAGTCGGTGGTTGGGTTGAGAGACACCGAGTCTCTTACAGTGGTATCAGAGTACAGTTTTCCTGCCAGCCTGTGCTTTTTCATTTACTTTTTCAGTCAGATGTGTGTTTTTTCAATGCTTTTTCATGAGTAGAGATATTATCTTCTACAGTAAGGGTAGAGGAACAGGCAGAATTGAGGATTGGACAGGTCCACCTATTCTTGAAGGTGAGACAGTATTAGGGGTTTTGGGTATTCACAGATCCAGTTCCAATAGCAGTGAGAACAATGTCACTACACTGATGGCAGATCGTGAGATTCCTACAGAGACGCATAGGGATCCGGGGAAAGAGCATGCCGAAGGTGAGATTTCTGATGATGAGTTTAGACGCAGGCATGATAATATGGACATGATGTCCCAGTTGATGGGCACGATGAGGTAGTACACTCAGCCTCAACAACACTATATTCAGATAGGACAGACGAGCGGGACTGCAGGCATAGACCAGCCACTGGTGTCAGTACAGCGACAATCGTCACCTATCTTGCATGAGCATAGGCCGGGACAACCTACATTTATATCTAGAGAGGCACCTTCGACTCTGGAGGCAGAGTAGCAGGGTCACCATCATGAGTTTCAGCCACACCATGGCATGTTAGTGGCAGGCGTGACTAGATTTTATGGAGAGTATTCGACATTGGCACCTGAGATCAAGCAGTCTTTGTCTTTTCATGAGTTTATGGATGTGCATAAACCTAGAGGGGGAGGTAGATTTGACCGCAGAGCTCCGCAGCACTAGCAGCCACAGCCACAGGTGAACAGGGATCTTCAGCATGCAGTCAGCAAGATTATCTTGCCTTACTTTGATGGCTCTGATAAGAGTTCAGCGAGGTCTTGGGTACAAAAGTTAGACAATTACTTATCATTGAGACCTATGCAGGAGGACGAGGCCATTAAGTTTGCTACACTGCATCTTGATGGGTTAGCGCCATCAACTCTCTATCTCCACCTCTCTTCCTTTCTCTTCCCATATATCTCCATCTCTCTTTCTCTTCCCATATGTCTCTATCTCTCTCTTTTAAGCCTATCTCTATCTCCATATGTGCTAAGAGCCATGCAGTATGCAATAGGTAGCATCGTTGAGTGCAATTATAATAGTGTTTCATTATTCTAAGTAACATATCTTTCTAATGTCCTGAGCCTTGGTATAAAATAGTGTTTTATTAAACTATAAGTGGGTGTATCACTCTTCATTCAACTTGGTAAATGTAGCAATTGTTTTGTTGCTTTTGTCAAGTTTCATTAACCAAGCTATTTACTGGGTTGAATAAAGTTGTGTTATGACCCTTCATCTCTTTAAAATAATTAGACAATATTAGCGAGATCAGAAGGGGAGAAAACTAAACTCCTTCAAAATAGGGGTAGTTGTGGGTTTGTTGGTTTTCTTTGTATACTATATACTTATTTCCTCTAGGATAAATAAGTCACTTTAGATCATTTTATTAGTTGTGTATCCTAACTAATATAGAGTAAGCTTTTTCATTTTAATTGACTACTACATAATAGTTTATGTGTTGAAAGAATTGTTTCCATTCTTTGTAGTTTTTACATTAGAATACAAATCATATTTAATTTCATGCCAATATACTTCTTTCATAAAGATATTTGTTTGAAATAAGTGCTTCATAACCCATCTAATCAAATCATAATTATCCTATCAAAAAGGCAATAGGAATTTTCTAAAGAAAAGAACATTTGATCCAATCATAAGTGTATGGCCTTCGAAGAAAGGAGTGATCCACCTTAGCAATAAAAACTACCCGATTTAGACCTGGGTATGTGCAGGATCATGATGGGCCAAAAAGTGGCAACATGAAAAAAGTAGCATTTTGAACTCACCAAAAAATGCGAAAATCCTGAGTTGACTTTTTTTTTGTGTTGGCTGTTAGTACATTGGTCCATAGCAATTCCCAAGCCAAAGTACTACAAATCGGATATCTAATTTGTTTTGGATATCCAATTCCTGTCTAATATCTAATTTGAAAAACATTTTAAAATGTAATATTTTGGTGCTATAAATCGGATATCCGATTTTTGCACACATATACCCAAAAGTATCTAGGAGGTGGAGGGTGGGGAAGAGAGAGAGAGAGAGAGAGAGAGAGAGAGAGAGAATTAGGAGGGGGGAGGGAGAGAGAGATAGAGAGAGAGAGGGAAAGGCAGAGGGAAAATGAGAGAGAGAGGGGGGAAAGGGAGAGAGGGAAAGCAAATAGAGTAGTCTCTTGTTTGTTGCTCAGATTTTCATTCTTGCTCTGCATTTCAAATTGTTGGTTGATATTCAACATTTTCTTTATTTCCTTTTAAGAAATTTACTTTTGATATTACGTTTCTTAGTTGTAGAGTGCAATGACTACTTGAGCCCCTAGTGCACATACTATGCTGACCCTTTTCAAGTTCCTGTCCCTGGGTTGACAAGTTAAATGCACCTTCATGATGATTGAATAGCTATTTAGGTTAGATGTCCAGTCTCTGAATCATGGCTATAAAGTCTTAGTTATAAAATCATTGTAGGAGGCCAACAAAGGCCTCATGCAGTGTCACCCTCTTCCCTTCCTTCTGCTTCTCTTCAGTCTAATCCTACACTGCTTTCGACTTCTACTGCAAGTGTGAACGCACCTAAACGCAAGGGGGTATAGGTGTTCATCACTCCTTCAGTGGAGTCACCTTTGTTGATGTTCGTTTCAAATATCCAGCCTTTCCCAAAACCAATGGATATGATTAATACTTTGGTTGTATCCATTGCGCTTCTTTCCTCCTCTTCCTCTGCACCTCTAGCATCGTCTATGGGGAGTTTGTCTCCTTCGATGAAGAAAAAGGCAGAGTGTGGTCCTTCCAACAATGAAGGATGTAAGAGGAGCCCACCTTCCCCACAAGGTGTCCCCGCGTTGACTTGTTTTGTCTTGGTGAAAGAACTAATCCCAACTTCTATTGAGTTTGTCACCACTCTCGAGTCATTCAGCGAGCCTAGCGGTGACTCTCGGGTGTAGCCTACCCCATCTACTGAAGTTAGACACGGTGCTCCTGTGGGGTGCATGTTTAACTCTGTGGATGAAGTTCCAACCTTGTCAGCGATCTTTGAAAAATTGCTGACCTTAGCTCCATAAGAGCTCGGTGAAGAAGACCTTGCAGGGCCTTCTTCCTTGGCACTTGTTGTGGGAGGGCCAGATGCTCCTCTTAACATCCCACCATTGTAGGATCATCCTCCTTCCCCCTATGATGACCTAGAGTGGGAAGCGGATGACCTCATGGTCGATTAGTGTTAGGAGGAGGCCTCTTCTTGATCTTGTGTGTATGTGTGTGTTTTGTGATGTGTTCCCATAATCATGCTATGTGTTCCTGGATGATCCTCGTCGCCCTTGTTGGTGCTTGGATACAAACGTGCTTTTTGTGTTGTGAACCTTCTTCTATTTGTATCATCATTCTTCCATGTTTGTGCTTGATTTTTGATAAATTGGGGACGATGAAAAGTGTTGGGAGAATTCAAGCTTCCCTTCCATATTGACCCAATTTTTATTTTTACTTTGTTTTCTGTGCATTCTTCTTGATCTAGTTGGGGATTGATGATCTTTCGCCTTGCACTGCGATTACCTATTATTCATATGAGCTTGGACAGATTTGATCCCGCTAAACCAAATCCCCATGTGCCCTTTATTCATGTTGTCTTTATTCTTTTTCTTTCTCTTTATCTTTCTCTCTTCTTTGCTTGAGTTGTCCCTCTCATGCGTGACAACGCCTTTCTTCAACATTTCGATTTTTAGAAAATGCATTCATTTCCAATGGATCTTTTCTTGAAAATCTTCACAAAACTTTCTTCAGAATCACATTCTTGACTTGGAACCCTAAAAAAACATGTTTCCTTCATCACAGGTTCATAAAGAAAGCACTTTGAAACCTTCCTCCGAAGCGGGAACAAATTTGACCTTCCCCTCATGTGGGGGAATTTTCTTCCTTTTGAATTCCTTGATGAAGTGAACATATTTTGAAAGGACTCCTTGATAATGGATCACTTTGAGAAAGAAAACATTTAATTTCAAATTGTGTGTCCCTTGAATGGACCCCTTCTTCACGGCAGGTTCCCGAGGGACCCCCTTTGAAAGATCTTATCTTAAATGAAATCATTTGTGTCTAGCTTGGGGGCAGCCTGACTAGACCTCGCTTTTCAAACAATGCGTCCCTTGAGTGGACCCCTCTTCTTTTGAAGGGTTCCCGAGGGACCCCTTTGAAAGACCTCCTAATTATCGATGGTCAACACGACTGTCCACTTACTTTCCTACTTGGTCGCTTCCTGACTCTACAAAGTTTGCTTTATCGGGTTTCCTCCATGCTAGAGTTTTTGGGGGATACCTTCCCTTCAGGTCTGAGATCCTGTAGGGCACTTCCTTTGGGTTTCCTCCATGCTAGAGTTTTTGGGGGACACCTTCCTTGCAGGTCTGCAGGCCTGTAAGGTGCTTGCTTCATGAGGTATCCTCCATGCTAGAGTTTTTGGGGGACACCTTCGTTGGAGGTCCACGGGCCTATAAGGTGCTTTCTTTCTTCAACTTCGCAGTTCCGACCAGCTATGAATTCCTTCACTTGCCCTGCACCTTCAGGTTCACCAAATCTTGGTCTGCTTCCTCAATAGTTCAGGTGTACATTTCTAACCTTACTCATTCCTTGACCTACTTTACCGAGCACTCATTAGTACTTGTGCTCGCTAAAGTGGGGGCAAAATGTATAGGAGCGATTTTGCACCCCATGTACAAATACCCTTTTTTCCTTTATCCACTTTAGAAAACCAAATTCAAAGGCTTAATTCCACCTAAGCCCATTGCTTGCATCCCACTTGGCACCTAGTTTGAGCGTTGGTGGAGGCATTTCTGCTAGGGACGATCGTGCGGTGCTCAGACATTTGTGTAGCGCGCTTATGTCCTTGGCAGATTCTTGCAGCTAAACTTGTAGAGGCGTTACACTTCTCATTGGGAGTCAAGTTGTAATGCCCCCTTTGTCCAACCAACCTAAATATGGTTGTTTTCTATATTCTCCTTCATATTCATTCCTTCAACAAGCATTTAATCTTCTAAGCGTTCATCCTAACTTCTTCATTTCATTCAAAAGCTCACCTTCATACCCTTGCACTCACTCTCAAGCTTTCAAGCAACATTCTTTCACTCTATTGTAGCAAATCCATCACTCCACTTTGGTAGAGCAAGTTGGGGACAAACACCATTGTAGTAAAGGCTCGAGTACTCTCATTTTCTCCCCCAAGCAGCCTTGAGTGCTCTTGGTGGAGATGGTAAGCTCCCTTTCCTCTCCTCTATCACTTGGTTGAGTTAGTACATTTACTCTTTTGTAGTGCTTTAGTGCTCTTTACTACTTTGTTTTCTTTATCTCACTTTCTTGGTTGTCCATGAAGGTGGAAAAATCTAAACGGGGGTCTGAATGAGGTAGGCCCCTATACAACCACCCAACATTTTCCTCTTTTT